>JXCR01145826.1:0-78370 GCA_002079205.1 Phalaenopsis hybrid cultivar
TCCTCAAACGTCAAAGATCTCAACTTCTAACATGAAATTCAGAGGCATTTCATTTCTTCTAGGACATCAATCACAAGTTTTATGTATCTATAAACATCTCTGAAGATAGTAAGCCAAAAAAATCCAGCTTGTAATATTTTATAAGCAGTTTTATCAATCCCAAAATGTCCTCCAAATTCAGAATCATGGCATTTTTTAATGATCAGCTCAGTTTCTTCATAAGGTACACATCTCCTCATAATAAGATCCTTACATTGTTTATAAAAAAAAGGCTCATCCAAAAAATATGTTTTTGCATCATGAATGAATTTCTTTTGTTGTTGCAGTGTCAGCATAGGTGGTAGAATATCACTTACAATATGGTTAACAATATAGCATACCATGGTATTTTCCACTCATTAATATTATAATGTTGTTCATCAGGTAAACTGTCTGTAATTTCATTGTCAGTGTCGGATGATTCTTGATTTTCTAATCTTGATAAATGATCAGTAATTNGTCACAACAAGGTAAGGCTTGTGCTTCAATCCACTTTGAAATGTAGTCTACTGCAATTAATATATATATAAGTTCTCAAATGAAGGAATAAATGGTCTCATGAAATCTAATCCCCAAACATGAAAGATCTCAACTTCTAACATGAAATTCAAAGGCATTTTATTTCTTCTAGATATATTGCCTACTCGTTGGCATCGATCACAAGTTTTTATGTATCTATAAACATCTCTAAAGATAGTAGGCCAATAAAATCCAGCTTGTAAAATTTTATAAGTAGTTTTATCAATCCCAAAATGTCCTCCAAATTCAGAATCATGATATTTATGAATGATTAGATCAGTTTCTTCATAGGTACACATCTCCTCATAATAAGATCCTTACATTGTTTATATAAATAAGGCTCATCCCAAAAATATGCTTCTGCATCATGCATGAATTTTCTTTGTTGTTGCAGTGTCAGCATAGGTGGTAAAATATCACTTACAATATAGTTAACAATATCAACATATCATGGTATTTTTCACTCATCAATATTATAAAGTTGTTCATCAGTAAAATTGTCTGTAATTTCATTATCGATGTCATATAATTCATAGTTTTCTAATCTCAACAAATGATCAGCAATTTGATTACCAGTTCCCTTTCTATCAATAACCACAAGATCAAATTCTTGCATCAAAATATACATCTAATTAACCTTGGTTTGACATCCTTCTTTTGCATCAGATATTTAATAGGCATCCTTCTTTTGCATCAGATATTTAATAGCAGAGTGATCAGTGTGTACAATGCATTTAGTCCGAATTAAATAAGATCTAAATTTATCTAAAGCATACACAATGGCCAGTAACTCTTTTTCAGTAAAGTATTAAGTTAATCTAAATTTATTTAAAGCATATACAATTGCCAGTAACTCTTTTTCAGTAACAGTATAGTTAATTTGAGCATAATTAAGAGTTTTACTAGCATAGTATATAACCTTAAAAATCTTTTCATATCTTTGTCCAAGAACAGCTCCAATAGCATAATCACTAGCATCACACATCAGTTCAAATGGTTTCTCTCAGTTAGGTAAAACTATAATAGGGGTTGTGATTAATTTTTCCTTTAAAATTTCATACCTTTGTCCAAGAACAGCTCCAATAGCATAATCACTAACATCACACATCAGTTCAAAATAATCTTTTCATACCTTTGTCCAAGAACAGCTCCAATAACATAATCACTAGCATCACACATCAGTTCAAATGTTCCCAGTTATGTGAAACTATAATAGGGGCTGTGATTAATTTTTTCTTTAATTACTCAAAGGCTTTAGTTAGGTGAAACTATAATAGGGGTTGTGATTAATTTTTCCTTTAATAACTCAAAGGCATTGTTAAACTATAATATAAGTTGTGACTAATTTTTTCTTTAATAACTGAAAGGCATTTAAACAGTTTTCAATAAATTCAAATTTTTTGTCCTTTTCTAGAAGTTGGCATAGAGGTTTAGTAATTTTTGAAAAATCTTTAATAAAACGTCTGTAAAAACCCTTGGCATAGAGGTTTGGTAATTTTTGAAAAATCTTTAATAAAACGCCTGTAAAAACCAACATCTGAAAACTTCTAACTTCTCTTACACTAGTAGGAGGTGTTAGTTTAGATATAACTCGGATTTTTGTGAAACTCCTAACCTCTCTTACATTAGTAGGAGGTGTTAGTTTAGATATAACTTGAATTTTTGTCTCCTAACCTCTCTTACATTAGTAGGAGGTGTTAGTTTAGATATAACTTGAATTTTTGCAGGTTGTTTAGTAACTTTTGAAAAATCTTTAATAAAACGCCTATAAAATCCAACATGTCCAAGAAAACTCCTAACCTCTCTAAAAAATCTTTAATAAAACGCCTATAAAATCCAACATGTCCAAGAAAACTCCTAACCTCTCTTTACATTACGTAGGAGGTGTTAGTTTAGATATAACTTGAATTTTTGCAGGGTCTACTTCCATACCATTTTTATTAGATTAATAAACTTAAATTTTTGCAGGGTCTGCTTCCATACCATCTTTTGAAATTTTATGCCCTAACACAATTCCTCCTGCAACCAGAAATTGACATTTCTCCCAATTTAGAACTAAATTAGTTCTTTCGCATAACTCCAAAACTTTTTTAAGATAATTTAAGCATGCGTCAAATGATGTTCCAAATACAGAGAAATCATCCATAAACACTTTCTAAGCATGCGTCAAATGATGTTCAAAATACAGAAAAATCATCCATAAATACTTCCAATCCATCAACATGCATCAAATGATGTTCCAAATACAGAGAAATCATCCATAAATATTTCCAATCCATCATCAATTAACTAACTAAATATCGACATTATACATCTCTGGAATGTTGCAGGTGCATTACATAATCCAAAAGGCATTCTTCGAAAAATAAAAGTTCCAAAAGAACTATTAAATGTTGTCTTTTCTTGATCCTCAGGAGCAATAGAAATTTGATGGTAACCAGTATATCATCTAAAAAACAAAAATATTTGTGCCTGACAAGTCTATCTACTATTTGGTCTAAAAAGGGTAAAGGGAAGTGATCTTTCCTAATGGCAGTGCTTAATTTTCTATAATCAAGGCAAATATGCCACCCAGTAATTTATCTAATAGGTATTAATTCATTATTTTATTTGGTTTCAATAGTCACTCCTCCTTTCTTAGGAACACAATGAATTGGACCCCACCCATACACTGTCTGAAATAGGATATATAATTCCAGTGTCTTAACCATTTCAAAATTTCTTTTTTAACTACTTCTTTCATCATTAGGTTTAATCTCCTTTGTGGATCAACTCTTAGTTTATATTATTCATCTAGTATAATTTTGTGCATACAAATCGAATGACTGATTCTCTTAATATCAGCTAAGGTCCAACCAAAAGCTTTCTTATATCTTTTTAATGTATCTAACAGTCTTTGCTCTTGCAAATCATTTAATTCTGAAGATATAATAAAAGATAATGTAGATGAGTCTCCCAGAAACACATACTTCAAGTGGTTAGGCAATATTTTTAACTCAAGTTCAGGTGGTTTTAAAATTGACGGAACTAGATTCTTATCAGCATTTTTTGTAATATCCAGCATCTCAAATCTTTCCTCAAGGAAATAGATTCTTATCAGCATTTTCTGTGATATCCAACATCTCAAATCTTTCTTGAACAATTCATCTCAAGTTCAGGTGGTTTTATAATCGATGGAAATAAATTTTTATCGGCATTTTCCGTAATATCCAACATCTCAAATCTTTCCTGAACATAAAAATAGATTCTTATCAGCATTTTCCGTAATATCCAACATCTCAAATCTTTCTTGAACATAATAAAATAGATTTTTATCAGCATTTTTTGTAATATCCAACATCTCAAATCTTTCCTGAACATAATCTAATTCTTCATATTCTAATTTGTCCAAAATAGCTTCATCACTATCTTCAAAATGTTCTTTCTCTTCAAAATGTTCTTTAAAATACTCATTCAATAGATGTTCACTAATTTTCATGCAAAAACATTCATTATCTCTTTCAACAGCAGAATATTTCATAGATTTCGCAATGTTAAAAGTTATCTCTTGATCGTTAACTCTCATAGTTAATTCTCCTTTTTGAACATCTATCATAGCTTTTCCAGAAGCTAAAAATGGTTAAAATGATAGGTATTTCTTTATCTTCCTCTATATCTAAAACAATGAAATCCACAGGAAAGATAAATTTATCAACTTTTACTAACACATCTTCTAAAACTCCCTTAGGATATGTAACTGAACGATCTGCTAATTGAAGAGTTAAAAAAGTAGGTGAGACTTCTCCTAATCCTAATCTCTTAAAAATTGATAGAGGCATAAGATTAATGCTGGCTCCTCTAATCTTTTAAAAATTGATAGAGGCATAAGATTAATGCTGGCTCCCAAATCACATAAAGCTCTTCCAAATAGCGCACGATATAGTGAAACTACCTGGATCTTTTAATTTTTTTGGGAGCTTTTTTGAATAATTGCACTACACTCTTTGCTAATTGCAGTAGTTTCATTATCAGTGAACTTCCTTTTCTTGTTCAGAATATCTTTCATAAATTTCACATAATTGCTTCTACGAAGGGAATATTTATCATTAACTTCTTAAGAATTTCTAAAAACTTGGAAAATTATTTATTCTGTTTGTGTTGCTTCAATCTTTAAGGAANTATGTAACTAAATGATCTGCCATCTATAGAGTTACAGAAGTATGTGAGACTTCTCCTAATCCTAATCTTTTGAAAATTGATAGAGGCATAAGACTAATGCTGGCTCCCAAATCACATAAAGCTATTTCATAAATTTTTTCATCGATCGCACACGGTATAGTGAAACTGCCAGGATCTTTTAATTTTTTAGAAAGCTTTTTCTAAATAATTGCACTACACTCTTTGTTAAGTGCAATAGTTTCATTGTCCGTGAACTTTCTTTTCCTCTTCAGAACATCTTTCATAAATTTCACATAATTGGGCATTTGCTCTATAGTTTCTACGAAGGGAATATTTACTGTTAACTTCTTAAGAATTTCTTAAAACTTGGAAAATTATTTATTCTGTTTATGTTGCTTCAATCTTTGAGGAAACGGTGGTAGAGGTTTCTCCACAGTAATTTTCATTGGTGTAAATGGNTGTTTCTCCACGGTAATTTTCATTGGTGTAAGTGGATATTCTAATTCTGGGTACTCATCATCCTTTTCTTTTTCTGTATCCACTTTATCTTTTTCAATCTTTGTTTCTTTTTCTACTCTTGTTTCCAACTCTTTTCCACTTCGTAATTGTATCGCTTTGATTTGTTCTTTTCCTTGGTCTTTAGGATTTNCTCTTTTCCACTTCGTAATTGTATCGCTTTGATTTGTTCTTTTCCTTGGTCTTTAGGATTTGGTACAGTACTAGGAAAAGTTCCTAATGTTCAGTTACTAAGCGTAGTAGCAATATGCCCTAATTGGTTTTCAATATTCTTAATAGCAGTTCCTTGAATTTGTAATTAATTTCCTTGATTCTGCAATTTTTGGCCCATGTTTAATATCAGCTCTTCCATAGACAACTTCTTCTCCTTAATTTGAGTNTTGATTTTGCATTTAATTTTCTTGAATTTGCAATTGATTTCCTTGATTCTACAATTATTGACCCATGTTTAATATCAGCTCTTCCATAGATAACTTCTTTTTCCTTAATTTGAGTATTACTGTTAAATCCTGGAGGATAAGAAGGTCTATAACTAACATTTCCTTGGTTGGATGAATTTCCTAATGGGTTCACTGGGTTGTTCGCCCATTGTTGATTTGTAGAAGAATTGTTATATTGGATGATTCTTCCAACCTAGGTTATAATAGTTTGAATAAGGGTTGTTGGGTCTATTAATAGCATTTAAAGNAACTGAGTTGTTTGCCCATTGTTGATTTGTAGTGGAATTGTTATTCCAATTAAAATTTGGATGACTCTTCCAACCTGGGTTATAATAATTCAAATAAGGATTTTTGGGTCTATTAATAGCATTTAAGGTCTCATATAAATGTTGAACATCCTCAAATTGCCTAGATGGAAACTTAAATATTTGAAATTAGAGTACTATATTTTCTTTATTTTTGTGACTTCCTAAATTAATTTTTCATTTTTCAAATTTAAACCTTCCTCGTGGGATCGATATTTGGGGTATAATCAAAAGTCCTCTGTTACTTGATAATGATACGTATACTTACGTGAAATCCCAACATAAATTGCTTTAATTTCTTATTCATAAAATAACAAACCAAATTTTTGGCATTGGAGCAAAGCAGAGTCAACTTTATTAATTTTACACAACTATAATTTTAGGGATCAAGTTTTTGGCGTCGTTTCCTAGGGTTAAAATTTTCAAGTTGTGGTATCAACGTCATAAATTCTTACATATATAGAAAATCTGGATCAAGTTTTTGGCGTCGTTGTCGAGGAAGGTAACGATAAATTTAATAGGTTTCTTAAATTAGGAAATTAAGCGATAAAACAATAAAATCAGAAAAAATTATTTAAAAAATCAAAAATCATAATATATATGTATATATATATATATNAAGGTTTTGATACTAAAGAACCACCAGCCGCAACATCTATAATAGATCTAAGTGTTCTCACTAATCCATTATAAAAAGTTTGAATTATCAACCAATCTGGTAACGAATGATGAGGGCACTTAAGAAGATCTTTAAATCTCTCCTAAGCTTCATATATTAACTCTCCATCAATCTGACAGAACGATGTATATTTAAATCTCTCCCAAGCTTCATATATTGACTCTCCATCAATCTGACAAAATGATGTTATCTTAAATCTCTCCCGAGCTTCATTATTGACTCTCCATCAATCTGACAGAACAATGTTATGTCATTTCTAAGTTTAACAGTTTTGGATGAAGGGAAATATTTGGATAGAAATTTCTGTGAAAGTTCTCCCCAATTTCTAATAGATCCTGGTGCTAACGAATTTAACCACATTTTAGCCTTATCCCTAAATGAAAAAGGAAAAATTCTAAGTCTAACAGCATCGTTTGAAACTCTGTCATATTTAAATGCAGCACGCAGTTCTAAAAAACTAACGAGGTGTAAATTAGGATCTTCATTTGGTGTACCTCTGAATTGATTGTTTTGTATCATTTGGATAATAGCAGTTCTAAGCTCAAATGAGTTAGCAGCTACACCAGGATTTTGGATAGATAAGTGAATTTCATCTGCTATAAGATTTGCATAATCTCGTAGGGGTCTAGGTTGGTGTTCATTTTCTACTCCTTGATTGTTCATGTTGTTTTCCACTGTATCAAAATTTATAGGTTCTCTTCTCAATCTTCTAATTTTTCTAACAGTGCGTTCTAGTTTTGAATCGTAGAGTATAAGATTTTCAAGTCCAAATTTAATCATACAATTTGAAATCAGTACACAGTAAAAAAGTTAACTAAATATGAAAATAAGTTGCAATTCAAGTAAAAATTTCTCATAATCTTAGTTTGTCCGTTACTCTAATTATGATTCTTATTTACTCCCCGGCAACGGCGCCAAAAACTTGACAGCGACTTTATATATGCTTAAAAATACAAGTATTTAATATTGCTGCTAAAATGTTTAATTCCTCAGCAACGACACCAAAAACTTAATAAAGATGTATATATAAAATATTCAATAATGGTAAAGTCACACTTATCAACGCAAGTATACGTATCGCTCAAGTAATATAGGGCTCTAATGGAGTCCTAGATATTGATCCCACAGGGAGTAATATTAGAAGCTACGAACTAAGATTTTAGAAAAGCAATACTTATTCGAAACAAAGGAATTCAAATTGCTTATCTATCACTAATAGGAAATTGAAATAAATATGTAATTTTAATAACTCTTAAATAACTAGCTTATGAGTCACTAATAGGCAATTGAAATAAATATGTAATTTTAATAACTCTTAAATAACTAATTATACCTATCACTAATAAGCAATTGAAATAAATATGTAATTTTAATAACTCTTAAATAACTAATTATACTAAAAGGTTTTAATGTGAGTTCAATACGAAAAAAACATTCTTCTCCTTGTCAAGAAATTATAGTGAATAGATAAAGTGAATCAGTTCAAACTGTGTTGTGCTAAATAGAAGCATACCTATTCTTTATCCTTTGGTCCAGGCATAATGAACATTGATTAATCCTACGCTTGTTTACTAAATCTGCGACTAGGCTGGGAGGATACCGACTCTCACTTCGGAGCTCCCACGTTCCCCTTGCCTGAGGGCTAACATCTACACATCAGCACCCCCGGATCTCACTTCGGAGCTCCCATGTTCCCCTCGCCTGAGGGCTAACATCTACACTTCAGCACCCAAATGGGACCGAATTGAGGATTTTAGTCTGTCACTCTAAAATCTCCAATTCTACGCCCGATAATTTAGAACCGAATTGGGGATTTTAGTCTGTCACTCTAAAATTTTTAATTCTACGCCCGATAATTTTATTTCCCTATTTATTTGCACCCAATTTCCAAGAGATTTGACCTCCCTGAATCTCGGATGTAATATTCACTTTAGTTGTAAAACTCAACAAATTTTAACAAAAGTAAATTAAGATATAAGTGAAAAGATCATCACAACTTCTTTAACATTTTCATGGCTCAACCAATTTAAATCATCATTTCACAAATCTAAAGATAAAGAGAAAGATAGAGAAAACTACTCAGATCTCATGGGGAAAACACAACAAAACTTGGAATTCGTATATAAAAGCAAAGTCATACAAACTACAATAAGTAAATAACACTTATCTCTAATTTCTCCCCAAGCAAACTCCTCAAAGTTCCTCTGAATCTCTTTCTTTCCTTACAGTACACAGAATTCCTCTTTGAAGCGACAAGGAGGAAGAAATCTCTCACTTCCCTCCACTCTTACAATCTCTCGAAGAATTCCTCACAATTAGGCTCTCTACACTACTCTTTACACACTAGTGGAACATCTCTAACCTCCAGGACCTCTAGTGCCTTGAGAGCCTCAACCATTTTCGGTTAAAATCTTTTTTTAAAGTTGCGGATGAGTTTTCCCAAGAGTTGCCTAAGTACCCCTCCAAAATTCATCATCATCCAATGCATTGTTGGACATAACCGTCGATCTCGCCGTCGGCAGCCTCGAGGGCGCCATCGGCGGGCCTTCTAAGTTAATTAAATATGGAGTCTTGGGAAAAACTTGCCGATGGCGTCGTCGGCGCCCTAGTGCAATTCTCCACATTTTGGTCCTTTTTTCTCCAAATTTGCTCATTTTTGCATCTTTTTGCTCCATTGACCTTAATTCATCATTCCTACAACAAAACATCAAAACTATCTTTCTTTAAAGTGTAATATCATCAAAAACAGTGAAAAATAGATATGAAAATCTCAATTTATTTTCCTTTGGTCACCATCCAGTGTTTCAATGTCTCATTAGTCACTTGCACTGAATTCCCCTCCACCTTAGCTTCATTTTAGCCACCGTGGCTTGCCTTGTTGATAGTCATAACATGGTCTATAAATAAGACATCTCTTACGGCCAAAGGAAGAGTGTTGCCAATTTCCTTAGGATAGCCTTCTAAATTGTCCATAGAGCTTTCCTTGACCTTCTTGGTTTCAACCCACCATCCTTAGCCATTGACATCCACTGTCCAAGCTCAATCTCTCAGTTGAAATCCAGTGCAATTTTTTGTCACTTTACAAACCTTCACCAAACTTCAAATTAAACCTTCCAAAAGCTTCTCCAATCCAAAAGCGAAAGTTACCCATCAAAACCCCCCTCTCTTGAGCACTCTAACCCACTCTTAGACTAAAGTCGCACCACCTGTTGGTTGAAGTCCTACTTAGACCTTATAGCAGAGCAAGGTGACACTTTGAGGAGGTTCGTTGGACTACAATGAAGTTCCCCACTCTCACGAGGCTTCAACTCTTGGGCAAAGGAATATTTCAAAATCTTTAATTTTGGCCTCAGTTTCATTAATTTTGAAGTAGACTTGTACTTCCACGTATGTGACCGTATAGATTGGTTCGCCTTGACTAGATGAAGCTATAGGAACAGACTCCATGTGATTTGGTTGAGTATCGAGCGAGATCTTAGGGTTTAGTATGAATGGTTATCAGTTTAGAATAGATGAGGATGATGAACGGATGTCGTCCATTCGCACGTGTATTGATCGAACTGCGGAGGAGAAGTCAGACAAGGAAATGGTGCATAAAGCGTAGGCTGCATGGCTGCTGATGTTGAAGGTGGCATCGAATGGGAGTGCGTTGCCTGTGCTTTCAGAGCCACCGAGGATGATTCGGCTGTCGCATGGATAAGTAGAAAAATAAGGTTTTTTGATTTATTTAAATACTAAAACTTTAAAAATCCATAACTTGGTGTATAAAATTCATAAAAATAAAATAAAAATATCTTGTTGCTCAGTAAATATAGTAAAAAATTATGAACAAAAATAAAATTATTTACATGTATTTTATTTTTAATTAATTAAATACTCCAGAAAGTATTTAAATTATATTTAATTAAATATTAATTGCCTTAACTTGAAATTTGTAGGGCTTATTTTGCAAGTGGTCAAACATGTTCTCTGATTTTTTCAAAGTCACATAACACCTCTAACCCTAAAAACCCTAATTTTCAATTCTAGTGGTTTATTTTTAGCTTAAAATAATTATATAAATTAAAATATAACTTAGAAAAGGTTAGTATTTGTTTTGGTAGGTTCCCTGTGGTCAGAGGAATCTAGGAAAAATTCAAAGTGAGTTTAAATAATTATGTTCATTATTATAACTAATTAAATCATTAAAACTCGTAAGAGTTTAAATAAATATAATATAATTAAAAAATTAAAAAATTATTCCACATTGTAAATAATGATCATTTTAACACTATAAAAATTTGAAACCCATTTGAAATATATTTAATATCAAAATCAATTTTTTAAGTAAAATGGGAACTTTGCAATAAAATAATTATAATAAATAAAATATAATTAAAAATTTATGAAAAGTGGTTTTAAGTATTCCTTGTGATCAGGGGCATTTGAGAAAAATAAAAATTGATATTAAAATAAATAGTTCATTTTAGCTTTTAAATTAAAAATAATTAATAATAATAATAAATTGAAAAATATATAAAAATGCACCAAAATGTTCCTAATTGTTCATTGATATTTTGGAACCCTTTAAAATATTTTTCCTAATTTTTTTTAATTTAGTTATGTATTTTTAAATGTTAAAAATGTATTTTCCTAAATCTTTCATTAAAATAATTGCAATAAATAAAATAAAAATCACAAAAATGAAAAGTTTGTTTTTCTAAGTTCTCTGGCATAGAGGGATTTAATAAAAATATAGCAAGAAATCTTTTAATATAAAATATATTTTATATTTAATTAATCACTAAAATAAATAAATAATTATAATAATTAAAATATAATTCAAAAAATTATGGAATTCGGTCCAAATGGTCATCTGACATAGATGAACCTAAGAGATGATTGCCCCCAATACTCTCAGGTTATTCATAGTCCTAGCTCGATTAAATTAATTAACTTGTGGACTACATCAAATGAAAATCCCCTTTGCAACAAAAAATCTCTTTTGCATGACAAAACAAATCCTACATGCATGAAAACTAAATTTGAAAAAGTGAACATTTATAAAGGTCCACATTTGATCACTTGGATCAAGGATAGAAATGCCCTCCGTAGATTATTGGGTTAATAGCTCTCACTTAAGGTCGGGAAGTACACAGTCCAACTCTGAGCCCCTGCATTTTCCAATGTCTTACACTTAGTTCTAATCTTCCATATGTGACTACGAGTGCTCTTTTACTCTCTCGTGTTTTGCAATGTCTCAGTTTTTTTGACTTTTTCAGTACTGGATGCTCATGTTTACTTTCCCGAAATTTATTTAAATTTCCTGCAAATATATTATGATTTATGATGCTAATTTATATGGGCTTAACAACTCATTTATATTTTATGCATTTATTTACCTTATATTTTATGCTAATTCATATGGGTAGCAGAGGCCCAGGTAGGCATTTATATTTTATGCAATGCAATTTTATTTTTTTACTTTACCACATTTTTTTACCTGCATTTATTTACCTTACCTGCAAAACTATACCAAAACTGAAAATTACAAAACATGTTTTCAAAATTAAAACAATCTCTTTTTCAAAACAAATAAAAAATAAAAAAAGCATAATATGTCATTTTGAATTTACGGGAGTCCCTCGAATGAGGTAATCTACAGTTACTTACAATATCTCCCCAGTTTAAATGGGCTTAACAACTCATTTAAACTAAATAAATTCAAGAGAAAATAGTAGCACCGGAATGAAGGAATGTGAGATCCTAACCGGTGTTGCTCTAATCAACTTTAACTTCCCCCAAATAAGACATTTGAACCATAACAAAACCAAAAGCACTTAAACACACATGGTAAAACCTTTCGAACCTTGAATTTGGAGTTGTCACTTCGACGAGGAACTTGGAGCTAACTCCGTGGGCAGCATGACAAGGAAGTACAGAAGAACAACCTCGAGAGAGAGAAAGCGGATCTACAACAAGAAATCTCTTTTTAGAATAAAATAACAAGTCATAGGACTTTGAGGTAGTCTTTTTAATGCAACATAAATTGTCAACTTATCTTTAAGCCTTTACGTCGCTATGTTTTGTAATTTAAGCCCTAACTCGCTTCAGGCTTCGAGGTTGTCATTCATTACAATATAAATCATCCTATCTTACAGACTATTTATTTAAATGTGTCATGCAAATGTAAGCTTTAATTAATAAAATTGGTAGAATGAAATATTTAATAATATCTCTTCAAAATTGAAGCCAAATCATAGGATAGCTTGGGAAGTCACCGAGGTTCTCCTCAGGATTCGTGGCATTCCCTAATTTTCTCCCTTTGGATTTTGTAATAAATGTTCCAAACTTGATCTTTTCCTATTTGATACTCTTTTGCCAAACCTTTAAAGTCCTAAACTTTGAAGTTCTTGGAGACAATACTTTCTGATCTAAATCGAGAGTTTTCCTAGGTGACATTGATCATTTAAGATGTAATTAACTACAGAGGCTTACCTTATAGGAAACTTTAGAACCTAGCTTTATATAAACCCATCTAATCTTTCATATTAGATCAGGAAAACTTGTCGGTCAACATAAATGGTTTCGTAGACAAAAACATATGTCATAGATTCTTTAGTTTATTTAATCGAGTCTCATTAGCAAGTACTGTATCGATTCCTTGGGATGGATACATTGCTTGCGGTATTGTGCTGTTTATTTAAACTATTATCTATATGAGATCAGTTCAGTCTCATATTTTCAAAATTAAACTATCATTTTCCAAAACTATATATATAATAAATTAAATTAAATACATTTTCCCAAAAAAGCGATCTACACCAAACATTAAATTTGACTATGAACTTGCTAGATTTAGAGATCATTTGATCCCTTAAAATATCATTCAAAGATTCTCTTTATGCTTTAAGTGCATGATCTGGGCTCAGTTGGTATCTGATCAAATCATATTTTTTCTAGTTTGCCTCTCTAAGACACTACACTTAATCATAAATTGGAGTGTTGGCATTTGCAAATTTTAATTTTTGAAAACCTGGTTGAAATGTGCATTGAGATTTGTGTCGATCAATATGATTACTTAGGGATATAATAGAAATTATATTTCTTAATGTAATAGTCTAATAAATTTATTGAGATATAGCTAACAATCATATAACCCTTGAGGTTAAAGCAAATATCAACTTCCACTTATATGTTAAATTTTCTTACCTAGTTTCTATTAAATCAAAGGCTAAATTAGTCATTTTTTATTTGAATGTATTTCCTCCAATTTGTAAATTTACTAAAACTTTAATCAATTTTTTTTTTTAAATTATGGTAAAATGAAAGCCAATTAATTTATTTAATTTTTTTTAAAGAAATAAGTTATTAAATATTGCCTAACTATTAAATTAAATTAAATTGAAATAGTTTTTTTTTAGATTATTTATTTGCAATACCTAAGTTATTAATTAAATTTAAATTTAAAACAACAACAACAAGCAACATAATCTTTTTTCTTCATTATGTCCTAGCGAGTGTCATATTTTTATTTAATTCTAATAAATTATGATCCTTTTTTAAGAACATGCATGACCAGATCATATTAGGTCTACCTCTGTCTTTCTTAAAATATGTCAAATCTAACATTTACTCTGCTAACTGATTCATCAGATGATCAATGTTTAATGTTACCAAACCATCTAAGACGTTTCTCTCTAATCTTGTCTGCCACTAGAGCTACACTACCCTTTCATGGATATATTTGTTTAACATTTTATCTTTAACTGTAAAGTCACTCGTCCACCTAAGTATCCTCATCTCAGCAACTCTTAACTTTGTTTGATGCTTCTCTTTTATAGGCCAACATTCTGTGTCATAAAACATTATAGGTCTCACCACCATCTTATAAAATTTTCCATTTTAAGTCTGAGCGATAATTTTCTATAACACAATAAGGCTGATGAATTCATCCACTTCAATCATCCAACTTGAATTCTACTAATAATATCCCCACCATATCACCATCACTTTGAACAATAGACCCGAGATATCAAAATTACATTCCATGTATTCAATTTTAGATCTACTCAAACGAATGACTTTAGACTCTAAAGTAGGCCTCCATAATTGAAGTTTTTCTTGAACTCTTTCACTAGTCTTATCCACAAAAAGGATATCATCAGCGAAAGGCATGCCCTAAGGTACATCCTCCCGTAAATTTCTAGTAAGAGCATCCATAACTAAAGCAAAACGATATGGGTTAAAGCCGGTCCCTAATGTAATCCATCTGAAATAGGAAAATACTTGGTCAATCCTAATTCTTTTCGAACAGAAGTAAAAACTCTAGTTTGCATGTCATTGATTACTTGAATATAAGTCATATTAACACCTTTCTCTTCTTCTCTTCAAAGAACTTCTCTTGGAGACATAAAGTAAGCTTTTCCTAAATCAATAAAATTCATATGTAGAACTTAATAATTTGACAGACCTCATAGGATTAAGTAATAGATAAATTCTAAAAGGATAAATAATGATTATCCGAGCATTTCTTAGTCATATCTATACTAAAAAGGAACTTAGTTACGTAGGATCATGACATTTTGTGGCCTGCAAGTAGGAAACCATAGATCTGTTGAGGAGCAGGTAGCAATTATCCATTTTGTTCCTAGTGGGTCTCAGAATCTGGGACCAATATACAGAGCTACATTGGCCAGCACATGTGTTCATTTGGTCCAACTCATCAACCAGACAAATGGCCTTATGTGATGCTCTCCTGCAAAAACTAGACTGACAGCGAAGGTTCATCGGGCTATAAGACCCGCCCAATGTACTGATCTTGGATTCTATGCATCATTTGAAAAAAAAATATATTTTATAATTTTAAATAGAATAAAAATAATATTTGTTAACATATTCGAGGTCCTATATAAATTATTAGAGGCAACTATGGGGGGCGGAGGTGGCCGGCGGCGACGGTGTTGGTGGTGGGTGCGGTAGCTGTCGGTAGATGTTGGAGGCAGTGGCAATTAACGATGGCGGTGGTGGCCAACTGTGGTGTCTGTCTGATGTTGTTGGCGGAGGTTGCGATGAGTGGTCGCTGTTGCTGGTGGTGGCGGTGGCCGGTTGTGGCGGTTAAAGGTGGTGGAGGCTGACAACGGTCGACTATGATAGTTGTCGGTGGCAGCAATAACGATCGGTCATGCATCACTTTTTATAGGGCCATGTATTTAGAATTCTGCCACATTCTATTTCAAATAAAGAGAAAATGAAATAGGAAATGAATTCTAAACTCACTCCTAATTTATGGATTTATAATTCATCCGATCAAATAAAAATTGTGATGGCTATTTTGATTGAATTTAATTAAAATAAAATAAAATAAAACAAAACAGTTTCATTAATTATGTATTTGCTTTGTTCCTTTTAAGCTTTACCATAAAACTGCCCCCACAAGGCACACTTCCCAAGCAAGTGATTCAGCTGGCCCACCGAGGAGTATTTCTTCAAGTCCTTACAATAATGGCACAATTAACGAAAAATAAAATATTAAAATTTTATATTAAATTTGATATCTGATGGGATGATCAAGTTTTCTTCTAACTATGTGGCATATATTTTGCAACTTAAAAGCACTAAAAAGATGACATCTTTTAAAAAATTATAAAATAATAAACAAATGGGCATCTCATCACATTGAATTTTATGCAAAAATATATTAATGTTCAAATGTGAGGGCACTTTGAATGGCTCTCAGAATGTTTGAATACTCGAATGAACCCCTTCTTCATCGTAGGTCACATAAGTTATTCGATCTAGTGGGATGAACTATTGCTTGCCTTTGGCACCACTGCTATTAGTTTTGTCAACTGATTCATCAGCAATCTTTTGTCACAAATGACAAGCAATTAAATCATATCGTAACTCGCCATATTTTAGGTGGTTTGTCCCCATTAAAATTAAATTTGTAGTGCTAAACAGTANCGAATCACTTAGATGATCAAATAAATAAAAATCGACAAAGACCATTAAGAGGTTATGCTAATCCTACAACAGATGAACTTCACTTGACTATTCAAAATTTTGATGTTGTTGCTAATTCATTTGAGCTTAAATCTATTATTATCCAAATGGTACAAAATAATCAGTTTGGAGGAACATCTATTGAAGATCCTAACTTACAGCTTGCTAGTTTTCTTGAAATATGTGCTACTTTTAAATAAAATGGAGTGTCTAATGATGTTGTCAGGCTTAGACTTTTTCCTTTTGCATTAAGGGACAAAGCTAAAGCTTGGTTAAATTCATTAGCATTTAGATCTATCAAAACCTAGGGAGAACTATCACAAAAAAATTTAGCTAAATATTTTCCACCCTTGAAAATGGCTAAGCTTGGAAACGATATTACATCTTTTTGTCAGTTCAAAGGAGAATCGATATATGAAGCCTGGGAAAGATTTAAAGATCTCCTTAGGATATATCCACTCCATGCTTTACCAAATTTTTTAAGAATTCAAACTTTTTACAATGGATTAGTAGGATCACTTAGATCTATTATAGATGTTCTTGTATGTGGATCATTAATATCAAAACCTTTTGATGAAGCATATTCTTTAATAGAGGAGATGGCTACTAATAATTTTCTATGGCCCTCTGAACGGATAAATCCAAAGAGAGTAACTAGTATTTATGATTCTAATGCAATGTCTATTTTGGCATCTCAAATTGCTACTATATAAAAAAAGATTGATCAAATTAGAGTAAACTATTCTCAAATACCACCAGTGTTAGAGGAAAATTCACTAGAATAGATAATTGGTACTCAATCATCTTATGAAACTATAAATGCTATAAATAATAGAAATAATAATCCATATTCTAATTATTATAATCCTTGATGGAAAAAACAGCCTAATTTTAGTTGAAATAATTATAAAAATTTGGTGAACCCCTCAGGAAATTCAATTAACCAAGGGAATCCAAACTATAGACTTTATTATCCTCCTGGATTTAACAATAAATCACAAGTTAAGGAGAAGAAGTTGACTATGGAAGAAGTAATGTTGAACATGGGAAATCAATTACAAAATCAAGGGGCTGCAATTAGGAATATTGAAAATAAATTATGACATTGTTATTGCACTTAGTAACAGACCTTCAGGAATTCTTCCTAATACTGTTGAAGTTAATCCAAAAGATCGTAATAAGTAGCAAATTAAAACTATTCAATTGTGAAGTGGAAAAGAAGTGGAAATAAGAATATAAAGAGAAACTAAAGTTGAGAAGGAAAAGATAGAAATTGAAAGCGACAATGATGAAAATAAGCCAATACAAATTTCTTTAGAAAAACTGTCACCTCCATTTCCTCAACGATTAAACCAGAAGAATCAAGATAAATAATTTACAAAATTTTTGGAAATCCTTAAAAAGCTAACGATAAATACTCTTTTCATTGAGGCTTTGGAACAAATGTCAAGTTATGTGAAATTTATGAAAGAAATATTAAACAAGAAAAGGAAGTTTGCAAATTATGAGATCGTTGCACTTAGTAAAGAGTGTAGTCAATTATTCAAAAAAATCTTCTTGATAAGTTAAAAGATCCTGGTAGTTTTAATATACCTTGTGTTATAGGTGAAATTTTTTTTGGAAAAGCCTTATGTGATCTAGGTGCTTGTATTAATCTTATGCCTCTATCAATTTTTAAATGTTTAGATTTAGGAGAGATTTCCCCTACTACTATAACTCTTCAGTTAGCTAATCGATCAATAACTTATCCTAAAGGAGTTATAGAAGATGTATTAGTGAAAGTGGATAAATTTATTTTTCCTGTAGACTTTATTGTATTATATATGAAGGAAGATAAGGAGATTCCTATTATTTTGGGGAGACCATTTCTTACAACAGGGAGAGCTATGATAGATGTGCCAAAAAGAGAATTAATATTGAGAGTCAATGATCAAAAAGTAACATTTAATATAGCTAAAGCTATGAAATATCCTGCGATAGAAAAGGATAATGAATGTTTTAGAATGTAAGTTACTATTTATCTAAGTAATGAGTGATTTTTAAGGAAATGTTTGAAGAAAGCAAGAAGAGAATTTTAAGAATGAGAATGAAATAAAAGAAGAAAATTTAGACTATGCTCAAGAAAAATTTGAAATTTTAGATCTTTTGGAAAATGATTATAAAAATCTTATATCATCTACATTGACTGTTATTATATCTTTTGAATTAATTGAAATTCAAGAAAAAAAATTAGTAGAAATGTTGAAAAGGTATAAGAAGGCAATTTGATGGACTTTAGCAGATATTAAAGAAATTAATCCTCAATTTGTATGCACATAATTTTATTAGATGAACAATACGAACCTAAAGCTGATCATCAGAGGAGATTAAACTCGATAATGAACGAAGTTGTTAAAAAGGAAATCTTAAAATGGTTAGATTGTGGAATTATATATCCTATTTTAGACAGTGCTAGGGTAAGTCCGATCCACTGTGTTCCAAAGAAAGGAGGAGAGAAATTTGAAGTAAATGAGAAAAATAAATTAATTCCAATAAGACAAGTTACTAGCTGGCGAATTTGTATAGACTATAGAAAATTAAATATTACCTCTAGGAAAGATCATTTTCCTTTACCAGTTCTAGACCAAATGTTGGATAGATTGGCTGGAAAAAAATATTGTTGCTTTCTAGATGGATATACCGAATATCATCAAATTCTGATTGTTCCTAAGGATCAAGAAAAAACAACATTTACAAGCCCTTATGGAACATTTTCTTTTCATAGAATGTCTTTTGGACTATGTAACGCACCTGTGACATTCCAAAGATGTATGAAGTCAATTTTTTGTAATTTAATTGGATGTGGAATGGAAGTATTTATGCATGATTTTTCTGTATTCAGAGAAATTATACTTGGGCATAAAATTTTTTAAAATGGCATGGAAATACAACCAACAAAAATTCAACTTATTGTGAAATTACCTCCTCCTACTACGGTTAGAGGTGTAAGAAGTTTTCTAGGACATGCTAGTTTCTACAGGCGTTATATAAAAACTTTTCAAAAATTACTAAGCCATTATGCCAACTTTTAGAAAAGGAAACAAAATTTAATTTTAATGAGGAAAGCATAAAAGCATTTGAACTATTGAAAGAAAATTTAATAACTTCTCCTATAATAGTTCCATCTTATTGGGAGAAACCATTTGAAATAATGTGTGATGCTAGTGATCTTGCTATTAGAGCTGTTTTAGGACAAAGGTATAATAAAGTTTTCAAAGTAATATATTATGCAAGAAAAACTCTAAATGTTGCTCAAATTAATTACACCACTACTGAAAGAGAGCTATTAGTTATTATTTATGCCTTTGATAAGTTTAGACATTACTTAACTAGAGTTATATGTATAGTGCATACTGACCATTTTGCTATTACATATTTGATGCAAAAGAAGGATGCTAAATCGAGATTAATTAGATGGATATTTCTGATGCAAGAGTTTGATTTTATAATAGTGGATAGAAAGGGAACTAATAATCAAATAGTTGATCATTTGTCAAGACAAGAACAAGAAATATTAACTGATTTTACAAATGAAATTTTGGAAACTTTACCTAATGAATAATTGTATAATATTAAAATAAAGAATATACCGTGGTATGTCGATATAGTAAATTATATTGTGAGTGATATTCTACCATCACATATAAAAAATCAACAATAAAAGAAATTTATTCTTGATTCTAGATTCTATTTTTTGGATGACCCACATTTATACAAACAGTGTAAAGAGTTGATTATTAGAAGGTGTGTGCCTTACGAAGAAACTGAACAAATAATTGAATGATGTCATGATTCTAAATTTGCAAGGACATTATGGAACTAGTAGAACTGCACAAAAATTTCCGCAAGCTAAATTTTATTGGTTTACTCTTTTTAGAGATGTTAATGAATATATTAAAACATGTGATTGATGTTAAAGAGTAGGAAATATATATAGAAGAAATGAAATAGCTCTGAATTACACATTAGAAGTTGAAATTTCTTATGTGTGGGGATTAGATTTTATGGGGCCATTTATGCCTTCATTTGGAAATTTATATATATTTTGTGTTGTTGATTATATGTCCAAATGGATTGAAGCTATTATTGTACCTAAATGTCATTCTCAAAGTGTTTTAAATTTTTTCAATAAAAACATTTTTACAAGATATGGAATGTGAGAGTAATTATTACAGATGGAGGATCTCATTTTAGGATTAAGAGATTCGAGAAATTGATTAGAAAATATAATATTATGAATAGATTATCTACTGCTTATCATCCCCAAACTAGCGGTCTAGCAAAAATATTAAATCGTGAAATAAAATGAATTTTTGAAAAAATGTAAATCCTTATAAATTGAATTTGTCTGCTAGATTATATACTATACTATGGGCATACAAAACTGACTATAAGACTCCTATTAGAATGTCCCCATATAGACTTATTTTTGGTAAAACATGTCACTTACCAGTAGAGTTGGAATATAAAACATTTTGGGCTATTAAGGAATTTAATTTTAATATGAAGGATGCTGGTGAGAAAAGATTATTGCAACTCAATGAACTTGAGGAGATTAAAAATGAAGCATATGATAATGAAAAAATCTATGAAGAGAAAATAAAAATATGGCATGATCAAAGGATTATAAAAAAAAAACTTTAAACCTGGATAAGAGGTTCTATTATATAATACTAGATTGAGATTATTTTTAGGAAAACTAAATAATTAGGACCATTCAACATGATCAAAGTCTATCAGTATGGAACTATTATTATTAAAGATCTTAAAACTGGAAATATATTTAAAGTTCATAGGCATTGATTGAAACATTACTATGAAGGGCACATGCCACAATTTAAAGAAATTTTGATGTTGAATCATCCTGAATAAACATTATTACATTGAACTGACGGCGTTAAACCAAGAGCTTTGTGGGAGGCAACCCATATGCACATATATATATCTATATATCTTAGTATTTTGTTTAATAATTTCTCTAAGTATTAGGAAATAATAATACCTTTGAATCCTACACAATCTTATATATCATAAATCAAGACAAATCTAGGTATTGGATGAAAATTTAGAAATAAATTGAAATAAAGATAAAACAGATGCAACTATGACTTTGGCTCTGATGGCGCCTGCATGGGCGCCGACGGTACCCTTTTACAGATCTATGGAACTGAAGGCTCCATAGGGGGCACCGACAGTGCCTAGTGCAGTTTTAACAGTTCAAGAAGATTTTGGCAAACTTTGGCAGGATTTCACTTCAAAATAACTACCTTAAGGTCTTTTTAAAGGCATGAAAACCATTTTGGATGACCAGAAACTTCTAGATTTAGAAATTCATGGCTTCCATATTCAGAAGCACTTCAAGATATAGGATTTTCAATCGAAGAAAGTTCATCAGTTTTGGCATGCATAAATTATATGACAAAGTCATCACTAATAAGAGACTTATCAAGGAAAGAAGCTTTGTCAATCATGGATTGAGTAATCCAAGTTTGCAGATTGAGAAAATCATAGTACAGAGACGTTGGGAAGTTCAATGCTACACTACCGCTGCAGTAGTTATTTCAGTAGTATAAGAATTCTACGCTAATCTACATGGAATTAACTAAGGAGTCATCTTCGTTTTAGGTAAGGGTGTACTATTTACTCTATCGTGAATTAATTATATGTTTATGATATGAAGCATGTCGATCTGTCATTATATGAACTTTATACTAATGAAGGATTTGATGTATGTTGTATACCGATTTCTTACGGATGAAAGTGATAATTTGGAAATCAGAAATGAGGGATACATTAGTTTCTCCGCTTCACTGCTAAATTTGATATCTAAACAATGACATTTCTTCATCTCTGCAAAACTACTCCCTACAATGAAAATTAGTAAAGTTACAAAAGAAAGTGCAATTTTAAACTAGTGCATTCAAATGGGAAGGCTCATTGATGTGGGGTCAATTATTTTTAAATTTATTATGGGTATTATAATGAATGGGACTATATATAGATTGAGGCATCCTTTTGTGATCTTCTTACTTTGCAGTCAATCTCAAGTACCATATGAAAGTTGGTAGAAAGCGTTATTACCCTAACAGCCTAGGATCCTATTGATGGAAACTATATTGGGAATGGAAATGAAGCGTTGGATATTATGTTGGATCAATCATCACATGCTTCGACACCCTTATTGCCCTATACAGTTGGAGGTTCACAAGTTTTAGAGAAGAAAATAAATAAAATAGAAAGAGAACTTTAGAATATCATGGAGGCAATAGGAAATCTTACTTACCTTATTGATCACTTAGATTGGAGGATGATAGAACACTTTGATCATACAAGACGAATTGAAGCAAGTTTGGTGTAGATGTTTAAGAAGAATGAATAGATTGATGAAAATTTGACTGATAAATTCCCGTACCGACCTTTCTACAATATGTACGTACATCACCAGTCTATGGGAGATATTAGAGGAGGAGACAATACTGATGATGAAGAAGAGTAATCGAAGAACTTGGACTTTCTATTTTTTAAAACTAATTATGTTGTTAATGTAATTGTGGTGGATTTGCTTTGCTTTAAAACTCCTATAACTTTAATTGTATGTATAGTTTAGTTTTCAACGTTCTAGTGTTGTGGCTTGATTTCGACGTTGAATTATAGTGTGATTTGTTTAATGTATGTGTGAGTGTGATTAAAAATATATATTTGTAAAAAATTGGAATTTCATATATAAAAGTTAGTTTTGTGTTGATTATAAAAACATTTGTTTGAGGACTATTTAAGGATGAATATTATTGTTTAAAAATACAAATTAGATGTTGAAGGGAATTTAAAATAACTGATATGCAAAAATTATGAAAATTTTTTATTTTTGGCATTGGCGCCGACGGCGCCCGAGACCCGAAAATCCCCCCAATAACTTGAATTTTTTTGTGAAACGCCATTTTTACCCCTTTGATCACCTTCAACCTTTGGTTTACACCCTTAGGGCTTGCAAATGCTTAAATTTAAAGGGATTAGAAGATAAAAGGAGTTTGAATTTCATCTTCTCTTGGTAAGAGTTACACTTTGAACTAAAAATTTTTTATTTCCACCAAGGATATCTCCTACATTGCGAAGATCTGAAATTTTAAAATTTTTTAGGATATTTTGAGAAAATTCTTTAGTGAAGAACTCTTACTTAGTGGATTTAAGTTTAGAATGTTTCACATTATGATTTTCAAAAATTTTTGAATTTTTTGGAATTTATCAATTTTTTTCCTTTCTTTCAAAAATTACAATGGCACATAGGATAAGGAAAGAGGAAATTGGAATTTGATGACAAAAAATTCATCAACTATAAAGCTAGCATTCATTTCAATTGTCTGTTGAGTACAAAGAAAATAATTCCGGATTGAGCATTCAAAAATTTGGGTGGTGAAGTTGAAAGATTAATTGTTGCTTGACAGTGGGAGAATTTTTTTAACTTTACTGCCTAGGCTGTTATTGGTATATTCATGGAGTTTTATGCCAATTTTAAGGAGACTTCTGATGACCACATCTATGTTTGTGGTAAAATGGTTGAATTCACCTCAAGGAGGATTAATGAATTTTATCAGTTTTGAGAAGCATTTCTCTGTAAGTAAAACACATTCTTTGCTACAAACGAGGCTTTAGATAAAGTTATTTTATTTCATAATGATGGAAGAGGAGCTTGGAAAGTGAATAATAACATTAAGGTAAACTTCCCTTCTTTCATGTTAAATTTAATATCCAATGCCTGGTATTACTTTATATCTGCCATAATGATACCTATGAATCACTATAGTGAAGTTACTAAGGATAGACCTATCCTAAACTTCTGTATCCAACAGATGGGTAGTCTAGATGTTGGATCTATAATCTATAAGAACATTTGTTCTATTGCTATGAGTGAGACAACTGGTGGATTAGCACACCCTGCCCTGATTTTCACATTATGTGAGTAGTAAGGAGTTGATTTTAGAATTGATGAGGAAAGGATTGAGCCTCTTAAACCTATTGGGCTAGCAAACATTAAAACCTATGAATCTCAAGTTAGGAATATTCCTTCTACTTCTAGCACCCCTACTCTCCAAGAACTTATGGAACAGATGATGATCCAGCAAGGAGAAATTTTAAGGATGGAGAGCAGGATAGAAAATTTGGAGGCCAAGAATGCACATAATGATAAGATAAAAAAGCAAAAGTTTGAATATGATGTTGCATATGATGATGCTATGGTGAGATACATGAGGGGTGACCACTCTGTACAGTTTCCTAGTCACCCAATCTTTACCCCTTATTAGCAACAAAACTTCGATATAGAAGAAGACGAAGAAGAAGAAGAGGATGAGTGAAGATGTCTGCTTAGTCATAATTTTAATATTTTATTTAGTTTATTGTTTGTTGCATTTTGTTGTTGTTGTTAATTTTTAGTTTGTTAAAAGTGAAACTTTGATTTGTATTGAATGTTGTGTTTTGAACTATAATCTGTAGAGATGTTGTTGAATTGAAATTTATTTTAGCACTGTTATTTTTTTTAGTAATTTGTTGTATTTATTTTTAGTTAACTCTTTCTCAGCAAATATTTTTATATATATTATGTGTTATTTAAAATTTTAAGTCTTGTAGCATTTCATATTAGCACCTGCAATATTTCAGCATTAAGTTTCAAAATCAAAACCTTCAACAAGTAAGTCTTTTCTTTATGTATTAAATATTTTCTTTCACCCTATAATTTTTGTTTTTCATGCTTAATTATTTAAAAAATTAAGTTTGGGGGGGAGAAAAATTAATTTTAAAAACAAAGAAACTTAATTTTATTTGTCCTCAATGAGCTATATTTTAAAATTTTTAATTTAACATGACCTATGGTAGTAGAACCTAACTTTGGATAACTATATTTTTGTTTCTAAATATCTAGTAAGCTTAAGTAGAAACTTTCAATAATAAATATCAATTCTAGAGATTAAGGTATTTGGTATGAGAGAATAAGACTATATTTTTCCATATTAAGTAAAGGAATTTGTATTTTTGAAGTATTAAGAACCTTAGAGTTTCATGTAAAAAGAAAAGAATTAAAATTTATGAAAAATCTTTAAAGCTAATATGAATTTATTAAGTGAAGAAATGTGAAAAGTTTTTAACTTTAAGAAGAGGATAGTGAAGTTCAAAATCATTAAAGGCTATTCAAATATAGTAATCCTCACATAAAGAAAAAAAAGAGAAACGATTGAAAATGATAATGAAAGAAAAGAACAAGAGAAAAAA
The DNA here is from genome assembly GCA_002079205.1 of Phalaenopsis hybrid cultivar. Taxonomy (NCBI): domain Eukaryota; kingdom Viridiplantae; phylum Streptophyta; class Magnoliopsida; order Asparagales; family Orchidaceae; genus Phalaenopsis; species Phalaenopsis hybrid cultivar. Next base: position 25,944 of record JXCR01145826.1, read on the forward strand.
AAAAGAAAAGTATGCGAAGAGAAGCTTGAGGAGATGCCTAATAAAAAATTGGCTTCAATTGAATCAACTTAAGGAAGAAGGCTTGGTTACATTCTCTAATTTTGTATTTAAGTATTAACATATTTACTAATAAAGTTGTCATGAAGTTCTTTTTCATATGGATACTATAAGTGGCTTTAATATAACAATTTACAATTTTCCTTGAAAAGAATAGAGAACTAGAAGTCTTAGACTTGACCTCTAGATATTCTTATACCTTTAGTATTAACTTGAGTTATTTTAAATTTTCCTTAAGTTATGCTATGATATCTAGTAGACCAAAATATGGAAATCTAGAAGTTAAATTATTTACTATGAGTCATATTTTTATGTAGTAAAGGAGTTACTTGAGGACAAGTAATATTTAAGTTTGGGGGATTTCGATGCACTAAAAATATATGCATTTTTAGACCTATATTTTATACTCATTTTTTGGGATATTACACTTTAAAGGAAGGTATTTTTTTATTTTTTATTATAGGTTGATGATTTTTAGCACTTGAAGCAAAAAGGAAACAAAATGGATGGAATTCGGAGTCAAAATGTTGTTTTGGAAGAAAAACTCAGCGCTGACGGTGGCAGCAAGGACGCCGCTGGCGCCAGCATGAAAGAGGAGTCTAGAACAGTGGGGGCCCCGATGGTGCCAGACTAGGCACCAACGGTGCCATTTGACAGAGAGCACATTAATTGATTCAGACAAAGGGTGCTAACGATGCATGTGGGTGTCGATGGTGCCATTATTGCTGCTGGGCAAATTTCTAGAAGATTTGATGAAATTAGACACTTTTTCAAGAGTTATTGGATACGCATCTTGGAAACCTGACATTATGCTTTCTTTAGAGCAAAAATTGATTAGAAAAAAGAGGACTAGTGTGTCATTGATTCTTCTAGAGTGTTCTATTGTGTGTATTGTTTAGTGTGGTGAGTCTAAGTGTGATTTCTCCTAAGAGTTGTCAGAGAGGGAGAGAAGTGAGAGATTTCTTCTTCCCTACATATTTGAAGAGAAAATCAAGAGACTTGTAGAGAGAGAAAGAGTCCAAGTGAGGCTACAAGGGATTTGCTTTGAGAAAGAGTTAAAGATAAGTACTATTTGTTTATTATTATTGTATAAACTTTCTTTTATTTATGAAATTTGTATTCTGACGTATCTCCCTCATGAGAACTGAGTAGTTTTCTTGGTTTTTCTCTCTAATTTGAGATATGGTGAAATGAAGAGATACTTTGGAAGTGCTAATTTTAAAATATAAAATAAATTGTGATGATTTTTCTCTCTGTTCTTAATTTACTTTTCAATTTGGCAAATTGAAATGTTAACATCTGTTGTGAAACATACTATCCAAAAAATGATGTATGAGTTTACAACAAAGTGAGAATCATATTTGATTCCATGAAAAAGTGTTTCGTTCATGAAATTGGGTGAAATTAAATTGGGAAATATATATTAATGGGCAAAGAATTGGAGATTCTAGGGTGATAGAACAAAATCACCAATTTTGTCTTAGTGTTTAAGAACTAAAGCAAGCACTAGCCTTCAGGGGAAGGGAAGTGGGAGCTCTAGAGTGAGAGTCAGTATCCTCTCAGCCTAACCACAGATTTAGAGACTAAACCTGAGATTAGCCAACTATTCTTTATAACACTTGATTAAGGGTAGAGAATTAAAATTGCTCCTATTATGCACAATACAAATTCAAACCATTTATCTCTCTCATTAGCCAAAAACTCATTATAGTGGGAAAGATGCTTTCTCATATTAGATAACTTCATCACAAAAACATAGTTTGGTAGTTATTGTTTAGCTTTGCTTCATAGTTTTGCTAGTAGTTGATAATTTAGTTCTGATAGCACATTAAATATTTGAAATTAGTGTAGTAAATTCTCTTTATTGTTGTGACTTTCCTAATTTAAATTTTCATTTCAAATTTAAACCTTCCTCGTGGGATAGATATTTGGGGCTTAATCAAAAAGTCATGTATTACTTGATAACAATATGTATACTTGCACAGAATCCCAACATAAATTGCTTCAATTTCTTATTCAAAAAATAACGAACCAAGTTTGTGGCATCACTGCAAAGCAGAGTCAACTTTATTAATTTTACATTAGTATAATTTTGGGGATCAAGTTTTTGGTGTCGTTGTCAGGGATTAAAATCTTCAAGTAGTGGTGTCGACTTCATAAATCCTTACAAATATAGAAAATCAGAATCAAGAACCTTCTTTAGTAGTTAGTCTCTGGAATGTTGTACTAACTCGAGTGATAAGAGTGGGCTTCTTTCTCTCCTCACAATGTCCATGAGGTGATGGTAAAGTAGCAGTAATCTTCTGGATACTTTCGTACCCATTGGTGTTCATTAAGGGATGGAACCTACTCCCTCTCAAAAGCAGATATGTCTCCAGCAATTCTAGTTCCTTCTGATGAGGAATTTCATCAACAGACACCAATTTATGAATCTGAGCTGTAGTGGTCTTCTGAATCTTTCGGCTGCGATTTCTTCTTTATGACTGAGTTAATGGTGCGGACTTCGAACTTCATCCAATTTCAAATACCGACGGCAAAACAACAAATTCTTTAGTTGTATCTTCAATGATCATGACCTCTTTTCCTTTAGCAAAGATGCAAACAATAGACTTGGCAGATGTCGTGGTGGCAGTAGTCCTTACCTTCTTGTAAGAAGGGAAATCTTGGGAATAGTTTTGATTGAACTTAGTAGGCGGCTCCTCAAATTTTGGAGCGGCAACTTTCATTATGACAAAGGGAGCTTTTCCAAGCACAACTTCTAGTTCATCAGATCCAGTTCCAAACTTGATGAGGAGAGCGACCTTGCGAGCCTCGTGACTCTTCGACAGGTTGCAAGAGAAAGTGAGCATGGGGAATGTTATTGCAACAACTTCAAAAAAAAAAGCTCCTAGGGTTAGTTATTTGACCAACACTTTGTAACTCTATGCGAACACTAAAAATTAACAAAGGTCGATCTGTAAACTGGGCAGTCTTTATTTATTTTTTGACTTATGAGGATTTTAAAAGTTTGGTAAAAATAGTTTGAAAGCAGAAAGATTTAATTTATTAAGTAAGAAAAGTTTAAGGAGCAGGCGTAGCATGACACAATTCAATTTAATTTATGAAAGTAGCAAACCAAACTCGAAAAGGAAGGTAAAGTTTAGGACCCAGTGCGGGACCGACTTCACAACGCACAATGCCCAGGAGGAACTAATCCACCAACACGCCTATTAGGGGTCCAACCCCACAAAAAGATTAAAAGTCCTAATGAACTCTTAAACCTCTCTGTTCAAAAGTGATTGAATAGACTGTCCTGAAGCCCGAAAGAGTTGACCGTACTTACCGAAGAAAGAAATAAGTGAAGCATGCCAATGGAAGAAGAGTAATTTGGTTCATAAGGGACATAGACACATTACCAATATGTGAAGATAATATTCCTTGATTCAAAAGGAGAGAAAAACCATTCCCCAGTGGAGTTGCCAAAAGTTGTTGGCAGAATTTTTAGGCGGGTCCCTTGGAAGCTGTCAGTCGCCGGAATCTGAATCTTATCGCCCACTTCGGAGGAACATTTTAATTTACATATATATTTAATTTTAGAAAAAAATATGAAATCAAACTCATCCCATATCTTTCATACTTTAGATGAAAGAGCACTACATCACAAGCTATGTAACTATCTCGAAAGATAAACACATGACTTGATAATGGAGCTCAATTGAATAAACTAAGAAATATATTATTTTTGTTTGGTCTGTGAAACCATTTCATTATAAGCCGACATGTTCCCCTATTTAAAATGAAAAATTAGATAGGTTTTATATTACGTTGGGTTCAAAAAAGCTTCCTATAAGGGCAAACTCCTATAGTTAATTACATCTTAGATAACAGAAGTCACTTAAGAAAACTCTTAATAAGAATCAGGGGATATTATCTTCAAGAAGTTCAAAGGATAGGACTTTTCAACGAGATTGGACAAAGAGGTGTGAAATGGGAATGACTTAAATTTGGAACATTTATTTTTAGAATCCAACAGAAGAACTAGAGGATGTCACAGATCCTAAGGAGAACCTCGGGATCTACTATATGGTTTGGTTTCAATTTAGAGGAGAAATATTTAAATATTTCATCTTGTCAAGCTTACATTCATGTGAAACGATCACACGAATAGCTTGGAAGATATGAGGGTTTAGGTCGTACCGAACGATAATCTTGGAAATGTTAGGGCTTAAATTTTTTAGCAGTGCTATACAATGCCCTAAGGATAGGTTGAGGATTTATGTTGCAATAAGCAAACAACCTCAAAGTCTTATGGCTCGGTTGTTTAATTCTAAGGAATGGTTTAGCTGGTGTAAACATGTTTTGCTGTTGAAGATGATCGTGCTGCCGACAATGCTAGCTCCAAGCTCCTTATCATAGCAGGTTCAAGTTTTCTAATGTGTCAAGTCATAATGTCAAATCAAGTGTTTCCTAAGGTTATAGTTATTTAAATATTATAGAAGATTAAAGTTGATTAGAGTGACATTGGTTAGGAACCCACAGTTCCCTCGTTCTAGTATCACTATTTTCTTTTGAATTTACTTAGCTTATATGAGTTATGATACCCATTTAATTTGGGCAGATCTCGTTAGTAACTATGGGTTACCTCCTCTGAGGGACTCCTATAAATTCAAAAGGACATTTTAAATTTAGTAAAGTTTCAAAGGATTTATGGTTACCTTTAAAACAATTAAAAGTTTTTTAGAAAATTTTGATTAATTTTTTAAAAAGTTGCTTTGATTTTTCAAGTGAAGTAAGGTACTCACCCAAGCAGTTTATAATATTTGCAGAAAATAAAATGACAGAAATTAAATAATAATATAAAAGCGTACATTTCATCTTCTCAGCATTCCAACTGAAAGAATAGCTTCTGCAACATGTATATAATTTTGCACAGATTTAAAGAAATTGCAAGAGTAAATGAAAGTCTAGTTTCTAAACCCTCAAACCATGACTCAGTGAGTCCTAAAAGATCTTAATGGATGGTCCTAGAACAAAGTATATCAAGTTCAATTTGTCCTTCAGAATATTCAAGAGATTTTCAAAGTATTTAGAGGATGACCCCAGAGTGGCTTGAAGATCTCTTGAAATGTCTGAGTTCATTCAAAACTTATCATATCATTCTATTAATCATCCCAAGTCAAATTAAAATTATTCATTAGTTGGTAAACTTTGACATTTTAATTGTCCCGATGATAGGGTACCTAATTAATCAATTGATATTTCACTTAAAAGTTATGTAAGTCAATGCCCCTAAGGCAAGTTTTAGTCATTAAGGACTTGATACCCACCACTAAAGTTGAGCTAGTAGTGTTAATCATTAGTCATATTATCCTCTAAATCCCATCAAACAAGTTTTAAGATCAAGCCTAGTTCACTAATTATAATTTTAATTTGGGTGCTATTAATTCTGATTAAAAGAAGTCAGATCATTGTTAATTGTGGACTTGATCATAAGTAAAACGTCATCTCCTTAGTTTAAGCCCATCACTTGGAACACCATTTAATTTTGATTATTAACTTCCAAATTCTGATTATTTAGAAAATTTATAATTGCATTCTTATTATGGAAATGTGGCAAGTTGGTTTCTACCATTTACCCATTATATTTCAATCTTCCAAACATACTTATTAGGATCAAAATTACCCATTTTCCCATTGGATAATCCTAAATTTTGATTAAGGAACCAAAATTCTAAAATGACTATTTTACGCTTGTGGCTCTTCACCTCATAACCATGAATCACCATTCAAATGACTTAAGACATTTTGAAATACCCTGCCCATAGAGTAGTTAAAACATCTGAGGNTGGAACAACATTTAATTTTGATTATTAACTTCCAAATTTTGATGATTTAGAAAATTTGTAATTGTATTCTTATTATGGGAAGATGGCAAGTTGGTTTCTATTGTTTACCCATTATATTTAAATCTTCCAAACATACTTATTTGGATCAAAATTACCCATTTTCCCACTGGTTAATCCTAAATTTTGATTAAGGAACCAACATTCTAAAATGACCATTTTACCCTTGTGGCTCTTCACCACATAACTCATGAATCACCATTCAAATGACTTAAGACATTTTGAAATACCCTGCCCATAGAGTAGTTAAAACATCAGAGGAGAAAAATGTAGTTTTTCATATTTTAATTTAAATAATTATTATTTTAACTTAGAAAAATAGGATTTTTTTAAATTAATTTATTTATGCTATTCAAATGAAGTTTTTGGTTTATGAAAAAAATTATTAGAGGTTTCCTTAGGTCAGAGAAATACTTAGACAAAATTTCATGATTTTTTGAATTAAGTTTTAATAATTATTTTATAACTTTTTAATGGTTTTTTTATGATTTAATTTGAATGGAAAATATGACTTATGTACAAAAATCATTTTTCTATTTTTATTAAACCTCCTTAAGTCCAAAGAACTCAAAGAAACAAAATTTATATTTTTATTATTTTTAATTTATTTATTACAATTATTTAATAAAAAAATAAGGGAAATACATCTTTAAGCCTTTGAAAATTTATTTTTAACTTAGAAAAATTAGGAAAAAAAATATTAATGAGTCCTAACTGATCATGAAACTATTAGGAACATTTTGAAATAATTTTGTATTTTTTGGAATTTTTTAATTTTTTTTAAATCAAAATAAAGTTCAAAAAAGCAAATATTTTATCACAAATTACTTTTACTTTTCTTAAGTGTTCCTGATCACAAGGAACTCAGAAAGCCACATTTCATAATTTTTTTAAGCGTATTTAATTTAATATAATTATTTTTGTGCAAAAATACAATGTTTCTTAGAAAATCAACTTTAGTGCTTAAACTTAATCAAATAATTTTCAAATTTTTACAAAGGTTAACATGATTTTTATGCACAATGTAGAATTTATTTTATCGATTTTATATTTTTATTTAATTTAAATAAATTAATACAATATACATACATTTAATTAAATATAAAATTTATATAACTATTCAAACCATCATGACATTTTTCCTAGACTTCTCTGACCACAGGAAATCTACTAAAATTTTTCCCATAATTTTTCAAGGGGTATTTCAATTTATATAATTAAAATAAGCCAAAATAGTCATCCTAACTTGACAAGTAGGGTCGGAAACACAGAGATGTCCTTTGAACTTAGAAAATCTGAGAACATAGCCTCTGTCCTGAGGATCAAACCCTCAAAATTTTAAGTCATGGTGAGCAATGCTTAGCCATAATGAATTGAAATACCACAAAGAGTATTTAATTAATTAAAAATCGATGAGTTGTCAAATAATTTTTATTTTTTGTTCCACATTAATCTCCTCTATTCACTGAGCAAGATGATATTTTTAATTTATTTTTATGATTTTTCTATGAAGAATATGGATTTTTGAAGTTATGGTCATTTAAATAAATTATAAAATCCTGATTTTTTTCTTTATCCATCGCAGCGCCACCTCATTCTACGGCGCACCGAGCTTTACACGCGGCGCTCCGCCATTCGACGCCATCAGCCACCTTAGCACCATGCATCCTGTGGTTTGCGTATCATTTCTTCATCCGGCTACATCATGACTGTCCATGGAATAAACATGCATTGGATGGCTCTCCGTCATCGTTCTAAAGTGTCCAAACATGAGAACTGTTCACATTAAAACCTTAAGATCTTCCTCTACACTCAACTAAATTGCATGGGGTTTGTTTTAAACCTTCATCTACTCAAGTCGTGTCTATCCATATGGTTTATCAAGCATGAAATCAAGCCATTACACATGAAGAATCAAAATAATCTCAATTTAGGGTTGAGGCTCAAAACCTTTGTTTGAGAGGGGAGGCCTCAATCAAATGGTTGTGGTAGCTTTGATTGGGTCCAACAAACCTTCAGATGAAGTCTTAGACCCTGTTGAATTGTCTAGCTTTGAGTTCGATCAAGCTCCATTTCAGGTGTTGATTAAAGTCTATGCTAGGGGCTCTCTATGATGGGGATTTTGTGGGGAATCAACTCCTTTCACTCTGGTGATGGTGTGGCACAGTTAATTGAACTTTGGTGGACTGTGGAGATGTGGGAAAATCTGTCCTAAATTTGGGGCAAATTTCAAAGAAGAAATTGGCTTTGTGGGCTGGCTGTGAGTGGCTGAGATAAAGGGAATTGAACTTGAGAAGGTCTAAATAGGCTCTAGTGAGATTTTGGTAGATTTTTCCTAAGGTTTCCAAGCTCTCACTCTTTGGCCGTGTTGAGGTCAATTTAAAGCCATGGCTACCTGGTGGAGCTCAGTGGGGTTTAATGGGTGCTAAAGCTTTCTGAGATGGAGGGAAGAAAGACACAAGCATCCAATTGGAATGGGCCAAGTCAGGGAGTTTTAATTTTGAGTTTTAGTCATTTGGAGCTCCCTTAGGCTGGCTATTTTATTTTCGGTGGCTGATGTTGTGGATGGCCAAGGTTCAGTCATTTCTTGGCTCAAGGAGGACAAGGGGTGGCTAATTATGATTAGGGTAAGCAATAATGGCAAAGGTATTTCAATTTTAGTCCAAGTATGGGTGAAATCCCTTAAATTAGGGGACTATTGGTCCATAGCTCCTCCAAGGTGGGCTAGATGAGTCTAGCCTGGTCACTAGGGTCCAGAAGTTGGTTGCTGGCATGGCTTGGGCTATACATGATATTGGACTCAGCTAATTGAGATAATTTGTGTAGATGATTTTCATAAGATTTTATAAAAGATTTGAAGTGATTTTGAATTGATTTGATGGGTTAATTTGAAGGATTTTGAGCATTGGATCAATTTGGGGATGTTGGGTTTGACTTAGGTTTAGGTTAGTCTAGAGTAGGGCCAAGTCCAATTTGAGAGTTCAAAATGGTCAAGTGGGATATTATGAAGAGTTGTCAATATTAATTGGGTGTCAATTTTAGGATTTGGGCATTCAATTTGGTGACATTTGGAGACATGGCTAAATTGGGGTAAAATTGAGGGGTCAAAGTTGGTTTTGAGTAACATTGAGGCTTGACCAAAACCTATTGAAAGTTAAATTTGTTATGTGGAAGTGTTTTGAAGGGTTTATGATGGGAAATTGAGGCAATTGGATAGATTTGGAGTTCAATTGAGTGAGATTTTGATTTTGGGTCAAATTGGGGCTTTTTGATTTGGGCTAAAATTGGGTTCCAATGTGGATCATTTGGGTATGGATTTGGTTTGAATTGAGTTTTATCATAATTAATTTGAGTTTAAAATTGAAATTGAATAAAATTGGGATCAAATTGGTGGACATTTGGGGTGAATTGGGGTAATTGGTACTTTAAAAGCAATTTGGGGCTTTTGGTCAAAATGGGTAAAATTGCTCAAATTTAGTTCAATTTAAGGGTCAAAATTGATTTTGGGGACATTTGAAATGATTTTGAAGGTTTTGGGAAAGTTTGGGCCACCAAGGGTATTTTGGTAATTTTTACAATTCGAGGGGTATTTTGGTAATTTTTATATTTTTGGGATGCTTTGGGAAATTTAGGTGGTTTAAAATGGTTTGAGATGTTTTTTAAATAAATTTAGGTATTTTGGATGAAATTGAGAATTTTAGAGTTTCAAAGGTAATTTAGTAAATTTGGTAGATTTGGGGGGGAAAGGCTAAGATTGGTATTTTGATGAAAATGAGGTGCCAACCACCCTATTTGAGCTATGAACCAATGGAATCTAAACTCTAGCCTAGGGCTAGTGGGTCTAGGGGACCATCTACATGAGTCTTCTGAAGGGTTGACTGGTCAAAGCTAGGTAGGCCTAGGCTTAAGGTAGTGAGTGGAAGTGTAATGTGCAAGTGTGTGAGTGAGAGCAACCAAGACCACACCACCAGAGGGTTTACCTTAAGGCCAACCAGTCCTATGGGAACTCTCCTTGAGATTCTCTGTAGTGGTCCCACCTACTAAGTACTAGAGGTTAGAACCATTATTTGGAACTTCAAGTTGAGCAAAGAAGAGTTTAAAATTTTTAATGGTGAGCATTCCTTTTCTAATCCTCTACGAATAGTGAACTGGAAAGTCCTATGGCTAGACCCTAGGCTACTAAAGAGGAAAATAGACCTCAACCAAAAGTGAGGTCAACAAGGATGTGCTAACTTTATTTTGCAGGACGACAGTCTAAAGCGGAAAAGGTGAACCTTAAAACAACAAACAATAAAACAACAAAAAACAAAACAACAAAAATAAAATATTGCCAACAAAACAACAAAACAAAAGCCTAATAAAACAAACAAAAACAAAACGACATGACATGACATAAACAAAAAATATAAAACAAAACCTTTAGTGCAGAATCAAATTCTTAGGAACTTATTAGCCAAGGATTAAACATTTGATGTTTCTTTCCTTGACCTTGACATTTCTTAGAAGAATGAGTGTTAACATTAATCAGGAGTTCTCTTAGACAGTTTTGATTCCCTAAGATGTAATTAATTATAGAAGCTTGCTCCTATAGAAGAAGGAAGAACTTGGAATACATAGTATACTTAAATCTCTGGTTATCAAGTTTTTAATGTGGTTTTCCTTATCCAAGAAATCACTTTCTCTATAATGTCTACCATAATGAAAATCATCCTGACATTTCTTGTTCTCCTGTTTTCTATTTTTAGCACTTTCCTTCTTTTTTCTAGTTTCTTAACATCTGAGAATCTTTTACATAATTCAAAATAATAAGTAACTTGGTAATTAGGGCAATAAAATAGATAAGCAGAGTGACGACTCCTTTCAATATCAAACCAATGACATGATGATGGGAATTGGCAGTGGCGAAAACGTGACACGAGCTACGGTGGCTGACAGATTTATAAAACCATTTAAAGGTGGATGACTTAAGCAAGTTGTGCATTTACCTTAAAAGTAAAAAATATCCAAAATTGTGCACTAGGGCCTAAGCACCAAAACCCCGCACTTAAGTGTAGGTTACCCGAGAGGTAGGCGCCTAAGCATCGAACCAATCACGCTTAAGCGCCGGTTCACTTAAACCGGTTCTTGAACAGTTAAAAGTGAAAAAGTGAACCAAAAAGCACAATTTTTACCCCCAACCTTCGTCTTCTTTCTCTGGTGTTTGCGATTTTGGACTTAGGGCACCTCTAAAGTTGAAGAATTCTTGGTGGAATTTAGTCAAATTTATTAGATTTCATCTTCTCAAGGTGAAAGCTTAACTTCTATGTAGAAATTTTTTATTTTCACCACATATTTGGAGTACATTGTGGAATTATCCGAAAATCACTATTCCTAGTGAAATTTTAAGAAAAATCTATGGAAAATACATGGAAATGATAGTTTAAGCTTTTGGAAGTTAAGTTTAGAGATTTATAGTTGAGTTTGGGATTAATTGTGAATTTTATGTGATTTTTATAAAATGACACCAAAAATAAAGAGGAGCAAGGGGGAAGTCCACTTTTAATTCAAGCAAATTTGTCAATTCAAAAGCTTAGGATCGATATGCAGGAGACATGCAATTGAGAAAGTTGATCCCTGAGCAGTATTTTAAAAATTCAGGTGGAGTTATGGAAGATTTGATAGTTTGCCAAAAATGGGAACGTTTCTGTTATATTTATGTTGTAGTGGTCATTTTTGTAATTCAAGAGTTTTATGCTAATCTCTCGGAGGCAGAGAAAGATCAGGTTATGGTGAGAGGAAAATCAATAGCTTTTTCCCTGAGGTAATCAATTAATTTTACCAGCTGCCCACGAGTTTGTTATGTTTTTATTCAAATTTTAATCCTACTGAGGGAGATTAGATGAGATTATTTCTTCATTGACTGCGGGAAGAGGATTGTGGAAAATAATGAATGATATGAGAGTGAATTTTCCTACGTCTGAGTGAAGTTACAAGAGAGAGAGCCATTATGAACTATTGTATTTAGCAGTCAAAGCTGATTGATATTGGATCATTAATCTATCAAACGATTACTAGTTCTGTCAGAGCTGCCACAACTCCATGTTTGGGATTTAAATCCTTAATCTTTTCCTTATGTGAGCAGGCTGGTGTGAGATTTGATAGTTTGGAAGAGATTCGGCAGCCACTAAAGCCTATTACATGTGTCAACATGAAATATTATTCAGAACATTCTATATTTGGCTGAAGAGGGGGATTTTCAAGAGTTTCTGGTGCTTCTACGTCTCATGCTTCTACTTCATGAGCATCTACATCACAAGGCCAGTCGACTAATCTGGATTCACAGTCATGATTAATGCAGAGGATATTAGATAACATCAATTACACTACAAATAAAGTACTGAATTTAGAGAACTATGTAAGACATATTGATACTTATATGAAGAGACATAGTGATTATGAAGAAAAATATCACACATCTTTGGAAATCTTTATCTGGGGTGACCAAAGTGTGGTATTTCCTTCATATCCACATTACCCTCACTATGAGCCTACAAATTTTTGGGATGATGATGATGGTGGTGATGATGATGAGGAAGAAGAGGATTGACTTAACGATTTTATTTTTAAATTATTGAACTTTTATATGTTGTAGTTGTGTGGACTGCTACTCTTTTATATGTTATTGTTTGTTGTAGTTGTTTGGACTGCTGTTATTATATGTGTTGTTATTTGTTGTGTTGGATACTGTTGTAATGTTTAAAAATTTATTTGTGTTGTTGTGATTAGTTAATTTTTTTGTGGTATTAATTATGTGAAAATTTTTGTTTAGTTGTATTTTGTTAGTTTGTGAAGAACTTCTTCCAGAGATATTAGGAAGGTTTAGAATATTGCTAACTTTCACTTAAGAATTTCATGTTTAAATTTTCAATTTACTACCATGTATTTTCTTTATGTTGTGGTTATGAATTTATGTTAGTTTGTTTTTATTTGCTTTTATGTTATCCTCCACTGCATAGAAGTATGTTGAAAGTCATATATGCTAAAACTAAGTTAAAGTTTGATCAATTTATTTTTACTCCCATTTTTTTTTCTTGTACTTGTATATTTATGATATGAAAATTCTTGTAAGCATGTTATTTTTAGTTTTCATTCCTACATATATATATATATATATANTAAAGAGTTTGTAGTTCTCCCTATGGGTTCAATATTTTGGGTCTTAATCCAAAAGTTTTATATTACTTGATAATGATGCATATACTTGCGTAGTATCCTAATATTTAAATAAAAAAGAATAGCGCACAAAGTTTTTGGCACCGTTGCAAAGAAAGAAATATAAATAAGGAGAATTAGAAACTTAACCGCACATACATCGTAGTACTATCATACCAAAATGGGATCAAGTTTTGGGCTTCTGTTATCAGGAAACTTACATCTAGTTCTTAGCAGTGGAGTCCGAAGCAGAAGTTTATAATAGAAAAGGTTACTACGCAAGTATACGTGTCGTTTCACGTAATATAGAGTTTTCTTTAAAAATCACAGTATCGATCTCAAATGGAAATTAAAAAAATAAAGTAAATTTAGGAATCTTAACTATAAAAAACCTTTACTTAAGTCTGCAGAACGAACTGGAAAATCTGGGATATCTAGGGTTCCTCGAGGGCGAATGATATGCAATTCTTGACTTCTCAAGTTCTCTTGAGTTTTGATTTTTGTTTTCTCATTTGTGCTTTATTTCTCTATTTGGATTTACTAGATTTTCTCAATTTAGTCTTTGTTGATGGCTTCCCATTTCGTGTTTTGGCTCTCTCTTATAAAGATGTGGTTACTGTTCATAATCAACCTTTGTCTGATGTAGTATTTCCTTCATCTTTTAAAAATCAGCTGGTGGAGAGTAATTCTTGCGGCCTTTTAAAGAAAGCTTCTAAAAGAAATGGCAAACTGACACTAATTCTTGTTGAAGAGGATACTTAGATTCTTGTAGAACTGATGAAATTCACTTTAATTGTTAAGTTCACATTTGCTCATCCTAAACTGAAGAATATATTAAATTTCTTTTCAGAGTTAGGTCTATCTGGCCTATGGAAGGTAGGGCTTATTGATGGCAAAAATTTAATTATTAATCTACAAAAGGAAGAAGATTACACTTCCATTTTTTTTCTAAAAAGGTTCTTATTATTGAGAAATGTCATATGAAGATTCTTAAATGGACCCCTTCATTCAATTATTTGGAAGAGTCTCCTATTGTGCCTATTTGAATCAGATTTTTTGGTCTAAAACTTCACTTATTCAATTAGAATATTTAATTCTCTCGTGGTACTATATATGGTAAGCCTTTGAAACTTGATGTTGCAACTCTAAACTACACTAGATCGTCTATAGCCCGAGTTCTTATAGAAAGATATGTTATGGCTAGCTTTCATGATTCGATCTGGATTGGAAGTGACATTAATGGGTATTGGCAGCCTGTTGAAATGGAGTTTGTTCCTAGTTACTGCTCTCATTACAAAATGTTTGGACATTTGATTACTCATTGCTTTCATGCTCATCCAAAATTAAAGGGGAATAAAGGCTCCAAAAACACTATGGTTAGTGAAAAAAGCTCTAAGAAAATCTATCATAATAAAGATCCTTCTACTAATAAGATTAAATAACAAAGTCCTTCTTTAGTTATTGCAAATAATGAGATTCCTTCTTCAGATATGGTGGTAGTTATAGAGAATGATAATACTGTTATGAATCAGAAAAACTTGAATCAGGTCATTAAAGAAACAATATTTTGTAACAAAACAAATTCTCAGAATATTAATCCTATCATGATGACATTTGACATGTTATAAGGAAAAAATCATGTTCTTATGATGAAGGCTCCAATATAGATAATAGTCTTGTTTTGATAAGATTAGAATTAGAGGAGGATTGGATGGTTCAAATATCCTCTCGAAAAATCAAGATTAAAGGGACTAGAGAACTTAGTTATATTAATTCAGATGATCTTGTTACTCATACTGGTAAAGAATTGGATCTCAATGGTAGAGTCTCTTCTTTTATGAGGCTTACGAGAGGTATGCTAATTAATAATGAATACTACAATTATTATTTGGAATATTAGAGGATTATCCAAATCTCTTGGCTCTGATAGAATAAAGAATTTGATTTATACTTATAAATTAAACTTTTTTTGCATTTAGGAACTGATGGTTGCTGCTAATAATAATGATAAGTATGTGAGAAAGATTTGTTTATTCAATTAGTTTGCCAATATCAATAATAAGATATGGTTCTTATGGTAAGATTGTGTGAAGACTGATATTCTTATTAATGAAAGGCAAATGCTTCGTATTAGAGTTCACATTTATGAGGACTCTTTTCTTTTTTCTATTATATATGCGGGTTGCACTAAGAAAGATAGGTATGATTTGTGGTGTTTAATCAAATCCTTTGATGTCAAGAATGATTCTTGGCTAATGAGAGGAGATTTTATTCTTATTACTTATGCTACTTAAAAGAAAGGTGGTGTTGCTCCTAATCTTTGTCTTATAGCTGATTTTAATGATACTTTTTTTGAAGCTGGTCTCTTTGATTTGGTCTTCCAAGGAAATGTTTATACTTGAAATTTTGGACAGGTATTTGAACGCTTGGATATATATGTGGCTAATACTAACTGGATCAATACATTCTTGTTTCATAAAATCCTTCATTTGGCTATCTCTGCTTCTGATCATGCACCCATTCTTTTGAAAATTGGGGAGATTCTTACTACTCTTAAATATAGTTTTCATTTTTACAATATGTAAGTTCTTCATGATAATTATTATCAATTTCTTCTGGATAATTGGAAATCTGCTACTAGTGGTAAGGCTGGTGTTCAATTGTGGTTACTTCAAAAGAATTGGACTAAGTTGCTCAAGAGATGGAGCTGGAAGGTTTTTGGGAACCTTCACAAAGAGATTGAAGATATTGAAACTAAAGTAAAAGATCTAAAGCTTGAATATGCTAATCAGACTATTGGTTGGGATGTTTTATTGAAAGAGCAACAGAATATGAATCATGTTATTAGCACAGAAAAGAGTTTCTATGTTCAAAAAGCTATTAAAGCTCATTTTTTGGATGGTGATCGTAATACCTCCTATTATCATGCGTGTATTCTTAATCATAGGAAGATTAATTTGATTGCTAAGATTTGTAAGCATGATTGTAGTATTCTTCTTGACAGCAAATATATTATTGTTGATAGGATCAATTATTTTTTCCCAGTTATTTTCTTGTGATGATTGTCTGCTCTTAAATATTAAATCTAATATTTATTTCACTCATTTTGAGATTAACTATACTCCTCTTACTAGTGTGCCCAGTATGGAGGAAATTAAAGACATCCTATTTAGCATGGAGGAAGGAAAGGTTGGTTTTCCTGATGGTTTCAATATGGGATTTTATAAGAAAGGTTGGGATGTTATTCATTCTCATTTAGTTGAAACTATTCAAGATTTTTTTAAAGGTATTGATTTACCTAAGTATTTTAAGTCCTCTAATATTGTTTTGATTCCCAAGGTGAATAATGCTACCACTTGGGAAGCTTTCAGACCTATTAGTCTTAACTCTGTTGCCACTAAGGTTATCTCTAAAATTTTGGTTAGGAGGCTTCAATCTTTACTTATTGACATTATTTGTCCTAATCAGTCTGCTTTCATTTAAAGATAGAAACTTTTGTAACAATGGGCTTACAGTTCGAGAGTATCTTTTTCGACCTTGATAAGAAAGGTAGAGGGGGTAATTTGATATTCAAAATGGATATCCGGAAAGCTTTTGATTCTACTCCTTGGGAATTTATTATTGATATTCTCAAGGCTATTGGTTTCAATAATGACTTTTGTATGCTCATTCATAGGATTATTAACAACAATTATTATTCCTTACTCATTAATGGCAATAAATGTGGTTACATCAAAGCTTTTAAGGGCATCAAGCAAGGAGATCATTTATCTCCTTATCTCTTTATTCTTGCTTTGGATTATTTTTCTAAGACTTTAAATGAGCTTTATGGTAAATATCCGAGTATGAATTATACTCACAAAGGCAAGATTAGTATCTCCCATTTATGCTATGCTGACAATTTGATTTATTTTACTAATGCTCACAAGAGATCTATTATGAGATTATGGAAGCATATTTAAATTTTTCAGGACACATCAAGTTTGGAATTTAACACCTCCAAATGTTCTTTCTATTTCTCTAAACACATTTCTGCTAGCAAGAAAAATTGGATTTTAGATACTACTAGATGTAAGAAGGCCTCTCTTCCTTACCTTAATTGGGTTTTTCTTTAAGCAAAGGCTTGAGGAGGAATGCTCCTTGCTTGAGTTTGTATGACCAAATTCATAAATGAATATTAAGTTGGAAGAATAAGTTCCTCTCTTTTGATGGGAGAATTACTCTTTTAAAGAGTATTCTCACTTCTCTACCACTCTGTCTTTTACAGGTGATGAATATGCCTGTTGGGTTTCTTAAGAGGTTAGAAAAACTCTTTAATAAATTTCTTTGGGAAGGAAAAGGTAAATCTAATATTCATTGGTGCTGCTAGGAGTTTGTAGACCCCTTGACAAGGGCGGGCTTGGTTTTAGAAGCTTAGTTTATTCTATCAAAATCAACTATATGAAATTATGGTATCATTTCTAGTTAAACATATCTCTTTAGGCTACTTTGTTGATTGCCAAGTATTGTAAAAAGCATCATGCTCTATCCATTTCTTATTGCAAGTCCGATTCTTTTATTTGGCGTGAAATGTTGAAAGTGGCTATGTAAACTGAGGACTTAATTTTTTGGGATATTGGTAAAGGGAATGTTTCTTTCTGGTATGATGATTGGCTTGGCAAAGGTCCTTTAATGGAATTTTATGGGGGGCCTAAAAAACATTGACCTTACTGTTTCTGATTTTTGGAATGATAATTACTGGAATAGTGTCGATTTGATTAAGTTGGTTCATCCAATTGATGCTAAATTTATTTCATCCCTTCCTATTACCTTTGATAAGGTTAATTTGCCAAGAATTAAGGGTAGCATTGAGGATTCTTATTCTAAAACATTTGCTAAATCTTTTCAAATATTTTAGCGGCTTAATCTGAAGTGGATTTGGAATAGTTAGATGAAGCCTTCTATTTCCTTTTTTGTGTGGCGTGTTTTCCATAATTTTATTCCAATTGATGATATTCTGAAATTGAAGGGCCTAAGGCTTCCTTCATGCTGCATTTTATGCAATTCTAATGAAGAAAGTATTCTACATTTATTTGGTAATTGTAGTTTTACTAATCAGATTTGGGCTCAAGTAATTACTAAACTTCATATCAACGAGAAGTTGCTTCAGTTTAATCATTTTTTGGACATTTATAAAGACTGGAATCATCTGGGACATTCTTTTTTTACTAATATTCCTTCTATTATCATGTGGTTTATTTGGGTTACGAGAAACAATGCTAAGTTCAACAATGAGCTGCCTAGTATTGCTAAAACTGTTAGTTTGATACTTAATTACTTAAAAAAGACTCTTCTTCTTACTTATTCCAAAGATTCTGCTAAAGGTAAGTTGTTTAGTGTTTTCTAGTCTCTAAAGATTGTGGTTGTGCTGAAGCATAGGTAGTATGTTCGAATTCATTAGTGTTGTCCTTTAGCATCATTTATTAAGATTAACACTGATGGGAGTTGGAATTCTAATTTTGCGGGTGTTGGTGGTGTTTGTAAAAATTCTATGGGGATTATTATTTGTTGGTTTATGGTAGCTTCTTGTCCTGTTTTTCCTTTGGTTGTTGAGGTAGATGCGATTTTTTTTGGCCTCTTGGTGACTAGAAAGTTTTGTTGGACTCATATTATTGTTGAAACTGACTATCTTATACTTTGGAAGGTTTGCAGGTTTAAGATGGAACATCATTGGAGTATTAGTCATCATATTAAGTTGATTGAACAGTTATCAAATAGTTTGGTCATAAGGTCTCATATTAAGTGTGAAGGGAATATGGCTTCTAATTGGGCTGCTAAAGTTGGTGCTCAAAAGAGTTATACTGTTGTTTCTTTTGTGGTGCCTCATGCTCTTTTTCAGAGAAAGCAAAAAATCACAATAGTGTATGACATAAATGTTGAGTTTATGAGCAACAATATGTCATAAAACTTTTGCTTATCTTATCATTTTGCTTAAACCCTCGAGAATTAAAAATAATAGTAATAGACATGACAAGTGCCTACAGGCAAAAGCATCCATTGTATTATTTTCCTTCATCTCCTCTATGTTTATCTTGCTAAATCCCCTAAATTTACCAAACTCCTAGATTTAGTAAGTATAGGACTTCGGATGAAACAAAAATAAAATGAAATGTAAGATTCTATAGATTTAATATAGTTTAGTTTTACATAATTTTAGCCCCCCATAATTCTCCTTTGGATGAGACTTTTGAATCAAGATGGGATAAATTATTTACAACCTTCTTATTATAGGTGTTAGGATATAAAATTTATCTATCATACACGAATAGATTCAAAAACCTCATATAGATTATTTACTTGCAACAATACCATAGNAAATAATTTTCAAAACTCGAATTTCATTGTTCTCAAATGTGTTATAAATAAATTTGATTTTGATTGGAAATGAAATGATTATGTGTATGAAGTTATAGTAGGGAAATAAAATTTGGAATATATAAATAAGTAAGAAATTTTGGTTGAAACCTATAGTGATGAAGAAAATTTTAAAGTTAAAAAATGTTTAGTATAGAAATGATAAATAGTGTAACTATCTTTAGGAGAAGGATTTGGATTTTTGGAAAATGTAGAAGGATTAGACTTTTATTTTAAATATTTAAATTTATTTTACTAAAAAGTAATTTTCAAAACTAGTATTATATTTTTAAGTCAAGGATATATTTCAAACATTTTCTTTACGAAAGGACGAGTGAAATTCAAAACCATTAAAGACCTATCCAGATATAGAAATCCTCAACTAAAAAAAAAGAAAAAAAAAAGTAAATAAAAATAAAAATAAAAAGAAAAATAAAAAGGAAAGTAAATTTGAAAAGGAGAGGAGAAACTTGAGGATTAGTGCCTAATCAAAATTGGTTCCACATCTAATATTTTAAAAGTATAAGACTTGAGAAACTCGTAAGCTTAAAGATATAATATAGTAAGTACAATTATTCTAAATAAAAATTTTAAGTGGGGGAGATAGAATGCCTAAACCCTATATTTAGTAAATCTACAAGTATCTCTGAACTAGATATGACTCATATTTTCAGACTTCTTCACATTAAAAATTTCTAAACTATAAGTTGGTCTCCTTTACTAAAGTTTTTTCTAAATTGGACTACTATGTTTCTAGAACAAAATTTTAGAATATCCTAAAGAAACTTAGTTTCATAATCTACTTATTTTGGTTTTGAATGATTGGAGTGTCATTTGAGGACAAGTAATGTTTTAAGTTTAGGGGATTTTGATACACCTAAAATATATAGAATTTGTGTACACATTTTTGTACCTATTTTTTAGGATATTCCAATTTAATGGAAAATATTTGTTTATTTTTCTTTCAGATACAATTAAATAGATGAAATATGGTGAAAGGAGTGAAAAAGAATCAAATTTTGAGCAAAAATGAAGGAGTGAAAATGAATTGTAACGCCTAAGCACCCAAGACTGACGCTTAAGCGCCAGGAGACAGAGAAGGTCATGCCTAAGTATCAAAGACCTCGCACTTACGCATCAGGTAGTTAATGATGATAATTCAAAGAATTTTAGATGAATTCCAAAGGGGTGTTTGAAGCAACTCTTGGCGAAAATGTGGATTACAACTAATGGGGACGAAAATACATCGAAAAATCTCTTGAAAAGAGGAAACTTTTGGAAGATTCATTGAAGTCGACACATTTTGAAGAGACACCAAAGCACATTTTGGAAAACTATGAAAAGGAGGACTTAGATTGAATTGAAAGAGAGGAAAAAGAGGAGATAGAGATAGATAGAGATATAGAAGACTTAGGACACTTTTAGAGAGTAGAAAGTAAGGAGTTGTAGGATTTTATTTAGGGTTTCTTCTCACTTTTCTCATTCATAGTGAAGGAGAAAGTCATAAGATAGTTCTAAGTAAGAATCCATTGTAGTTTTTTTGTGAGATAGAGAGATTTTAACCCTTTAAGGTTGGGCGACCAAACCGAGAGAGGATTGTAAGAGAAGTGAAGAGATTCACAGGAACTTCAAGAGTTTGGTAGAAAGGAATTTGAGATAAGTTTTTATCTTTGTGACAACATTTAGTTTTAATTTAGACTTCTTATGTTTTTACATGATTTATACTTTTAAATTTAATTGTTGTTGTGTTTTCTCTATGAATTCTGAGTAGTTTTGTTTTTCTTTTTTCCTTAAAATGATAAATAATCAAGTGTTGGATGGAAGTTATGTGAAGTAATGATCTATAATATTGGAATAAGTGTGATGATTTAATCCTTGTACTTCATTTACTTCTTGATTTGACCAATAAAGTTGTTAAAATTTATTATGAGAACATGTAAGATCTATGATGGTATTGTCTGTCAACTAATGGTAGAATCACATCAAATTGTATGGATGAGAATATAATTCATATGGTTTACTGCAAATAAATAAGGAAATAAACTTTGAAGGGTGTAGAGTTTGAGGAATTTAGGCTAACCGACTAAAACCCCCATTTCGGTATATCTTTTTCAGTCTTGATACGAGAAGCTAGCTCTCAATTGGAGGGAGAATAGGGAACTCTAGAGTGAGAGCTAGTATCTCCCCTAGCTAGCCCGTCTTCAGGACTATTCAAACTTTAGATTAACCACCGTTCCTTATAGCATCTCTAGCAAGGGTAAAGAATAATATTGCTCCTATTTGGCACAACACAATTTACAAACTTTCACAACAGAATTCCAATACTTGTTATTGATTCATGATAAGATAAAAGATATTTTATTTGTATTGCTTTCATCTTACAAAAAATTATAGTTAAATTTAGTTAGTTGTTTACTTTANAAATAAGTTGTGATAATTTAATCCTTGTACTTCATTTACTTCTTGATTTGACCAATAAAGATATTAAAATTTGTTGTGAGAACATGTAAGATCTGTGATGGTATTATCTCAATCAACTAATGGTAGAATCACATTAGATTGTATAGATGAGAATGTAATTCATATGGTTGACTGCAAATAAATAAGGAAATAAACTTTTAAGGGTGTAGAGTTATAGGACTTTAAGCTAACCGACTAAAACCCCCATTTCGATCTATTTTTTTCAGTCTTGATACGAGAAGCTAGATCCCAATTGGAGGGAGAAGAGGGAACTCTAGAGTGAGAGCTAGTATTCCCCTACCTAGCCCAACTTCATGACTATTCAAACATTAGATTAACCATTGTTCTTTATAGAATCTCTAGTAAGGGTAAAGAATAGTATTGCTCCTAGTTGGCACAACAAAATTTACAAACTTTCACAACAGAATTCCAATATTTGTTACTGATTCATGATAAGACAAAAGATATTTTATTTGTATTGCTTTCATCTTACAAAAAATTATAGTTAAATTTAGTTAGTTGTTTACTTTATTTTCAATTATCAAAATTACCAAAAAAAAATCAAACTTTCATTCCTACCATAGTATCTAAAGTTTGAGTGAAACTCTTTTTCAAAATAGAGTTTGTTATCTAATTCTTCTAAAGAGTTTATAGTTTTTTTTATGGGTTCAATATTTTGGGGCTTAATCTAAAAGTTATATATTACTTGATAACGATACATATACTTGTGTAGTATCCTAAGATTTAAATATAAAAGAATAGCGCACAAAGTTTTTGGCACCGTTGCAAAGAAAGAAATATAAATAAAGAGAATTAGAAACTTAACCGCACATACATCGTAGTACTATCATACCAAAAAGGGATAAAGTTTTTGGCTTCTGTTATCAGGAAACTTACATCTAGTTCTTAGCAGTGGAGTCAGAAGCAGAAGTATATAATAGAAAAAAGTACTATGCAAGTATACGTGTCATTTCATGTAATATAGATTTTTTCTTAAGAACCATAATATCGATCCCAGATGGAAATTAATGAAAAGAAGTAAATTTAGGAATCTTAACTATGAAAAACCTTTACATAAGTCTGCAGAACGAATTGGAAAATGTTGGATATCTAGGGTCCCTCGAGGGCATATGATATGCAATTCTTGACTTCTCAAGATCTCTTGAGTTTTGATTCCTGTTTTCTCATTTCTATTTTATTTCTCTATTTGGATTTACCAGATTTTCTCAATCTAGTCTTTGCTGATGGCTTCCCCCTTTGTGTTTTGGCTCTCTCTTATAAGGATGTGGTTACTACTCATAATCAACCTTTTCCTGAAGTATTATTTCCTTCATCTTTTAAAAATCAGCTGGTGGAGAGTAATTCTTGCGGCCTTTTAAAGAAAGCTTCTAAAAAGAATGGAAAACTGACACTGATTCTTCTTGAAGAGGATACTTAGATTCTTGTAGAACCGATGAAATTCACTTTAATTGTTAAGTTCACATTTGCTCATCCTAAACTTGAGATTATATGAAATTTCTTTTCAGAGTTAGGTCTATCTGGCCTATGGAAGATAAGGCTTATTGATGGCAGAAATTTAATGATTAATCTACAAAAGGAAGAAGATTACACTTCCATTTTTTTCTAAAAAGGTTCTTATTATTGAGAAATGCCATATGAAGATTCTTAAATGGACCCCTACATTCAATTCCTTGGAAGAGTCTCCTATTGTGCCTATTTGAATCAGATTTCCTGGTCTAACACTTCACTTATTCATTTAGAATATTTAATTATCTCTTGGTACTATATATGGTAAGCCTTTGAAACTTGATGCTGCAACTCTAAACTGCACTAGATCGTCTATAGCCCAAGTTCTTATTGAAAGATATGTTATGGCTAGCTTTCATGATTCGGTCTGGATTGAAAGTGACATTAATGGGTATTGGCAGCCTGTTGAAATGGAGTTTGTACCTAGTTATTGCACTCATTACAAAATGTTTGGACATTTGATTACTCATTGCTTTCATGCTCATCCAAAATTAAAGGGGAATAAAGGCTCCAAAAACACTACGGTTAGTGACAAAATCTCTAAGAAAATCTATCATAATAAAGATCCTTCTACTAATAAGATAGAACAACAAAGTCCTTCTTTAGTTATTGTAAATAATGAGATTGTTCCTTCTTCAGATATGGTGCTAGTTATGGAGAATGATAATATTGTTATGAATCAGAAAAACTTGAATTAAGTCATTAAAGAAAGAATATTTTGTAACAAAGCAAATTCTCATAATCTTGATCCTATAATGATGACATCTGACATTGTTATAAGGAACAATCATGCTACTATGATGAAGGCTCCAATATAGATGATAGTCTTGTTTTGAAAAGATTAGAATTAGAGGAGGATTGGATGGTTCAAATATCCCCCCGAAAACTAAGGATTAAAGCGACTAGAGAACTTAGTTATATTAATTCTGACGCTCTTGTTACTCATATTGATAAAGAATTGGATCTCAATGTTAGAGCCTCTTCTTCTATGAGGCTTACGAGAGGTATGCTAATTAATGATGAATACTACAATTATTATTTGGAATATTAGAGGAATAGCCAAATCTGTTGCCTCTGATAGAATAAAGAATTTGATTCGTGCTTATAAATTAAAATTTTTTCGCATTTAGGAACCGATGGTTGCTGCTAATAATAATGATAAGTATGTGAGAAAGATTGGTTTATTCAATTAGTTTCCCAATATCAATAATAAGATATGGTTCTTATGGTAAGATTGTGTGAAGGTTGATATTCTTATTAATGGTAGGCAAATGCTTCATATTAGAGTTCACATTTATGAGGGCTCTTTTCTTTTTTCTATTATATATGCGGGTTGCACTAAGAAAGATAGGTATGATTTGTGGAGTTTAATCAAATCCTTTGATGTCAAGAATGATTCTTGGCTAATGAGAGGAGATTTTATTCTTATTACTTTTGCTACTTAAGAGAAAGGTGGTGTTGCTCCTAATCTTGGTCTTATAGCTAATTTTAATGATACTTTTTTGGAAGCTGGTCTTTTGATTTGGGCTTCCAAGGAAATCCTTATACTTGAAATTTTGGATAGGTATTTGAATGCTTGGATATATATGTGGCTAATACTAACTGAATCAATAAATTCTTGTTTCAGAAAATCCTTCACTTGGCTATCTCTGCTTCTGATCATGCACTTATTCTTTTGAAAATTGGGGAGAGTCTTACTACTCTTAAATATAGTTTTAATTTTTACAATATACGGCTTATTCATGATAATTATTATCAATTTCTTCTGGATAATTGGAAATTTGCTACTAGTGGTAAGGCTGGTGTTCAATTGTGGTTACTTCAAAAGAATTTGGCTAAGTTGCTCAAGAGATGGAGCTGGAAAGTTTTTGGGAACCTTCACAAAAAGATTGAAGATATTGAAACTAAAGTAAAAGATCTGGAGCTTGAATATGCTAATCAAACTATTGGTTGGGATGTTTTATTGAAAGAGCAACAGAATATGAATCCTGCTATTAGCACAGAAGAGAGTTTCTATGTTCAAAAAGCTATTAAAGTTCACTTTTTGGATGGTGATCTTAATACCTCCTATATCATGCATGTATTCTTAATCGTAGGAAGATTAATTTGATTGCTAAGATTTGTAAGCACGATGGTAGTATTCTTCTTGACAGTAAAGATATTATTGCTGATTGGATCAATTATTTTTTCCCATTGTTTTCTTGTGATGATTGTCCACTCTTAAATATTAACTCAAATCTTTATTTTGCTCATTTTGAGATTAACTATACTCTTCTTATTGGTGTGCCCAGTATGGAGGAAATTAAGGACATCCTATTTAGCATGGAGGAAGGAAAGACTGGTGGTCCTGATGGTTTCAATGTAGAATTTTATAAGAAAGGTTGGGATGTTATTCATTCTCATTTAGTTGAAACTATTCAAGATTTTTTTAAACGTATTGATTTACCTAAGTATTTTAAGTCCTCTAATATTTTTTTGATTCCCAAGGTGAATAATGCTACCACTTGGGAAGCTTTCAGACCTATTAGTCTTAACTCTGTTGTCACTAAGGTTATCTCTAAAATTTTGGTTACGGGGCTTCAATCTTTACTTATTGACATTATTTGTCCTAATCAGTCTATTTTCATTTAAAGACAGAAAATTTTGTAACAATGTGTTTACAATTCAAGAGCATCTTTTCGACCTTGATAAGAAAGGTAGTGGGGGTAATGTGATTTTCAAAATGGATATTCGGAAAGCTTTTGATTCTATTCCTTAGGAATTTATTATTGATATTCTCAAGGATATTGGTTTCAATAATGACTTCTGCATGCTCATTCATAGATTTATTAACAACAATTATTATTCTTTACTCATTAATGACAATAAATGTGATTACTTCAAAGCTTTTAAGGGCATCAAGCAAGGAGATCCTTAATCTCCTTATCTTTTTTTCTTGGTTTTGATTATTTTTATAAGACTTTAAATGAGATTTATGGTAAATATCCGAGTATGAATTGTACTCACAAAGGCAAGATTAGTAGTTCCCATTTATGCTATGCTGAAAATTTGATTTTTCTTACTAATGCTCACAAGAGATCTATTATGAGACTATGGAAGCATATTTCAATTTTTCAGAACACATCAGGTTTGGAATTTAACACCTCCAAATTTTCTTTCTATTGCTCTAAACACATTTCTGCTAGCAAGAAAAATTGGATTTTAGATACTACTAGATGTAAGAAGGCCTCTCTTCCTTACCTTAATTGGGTTTTTCTTTAAGCAAAGGCTTGAGGAGGAATGCTCCTTACTTGAGTTTGTATGACCAAATTCATAAACGAATATTAAGTTGGGAGAATAAGTTCCTCTCTTTTGGTGGGAGAATTACTCTTTTAAAGAGTATTCTCACTTCTCTACCTCTTTATCTTTTACAGGTGATGAATATGTCTATTGGGTTTGTTAAGAGTTTAGAAAACTCTTTAATAAATTTCTTTGGGAAGGAAAAGGTAAATTTAATATTCATTGGTGCTGCTGGGATTTTGTAGACCCTTTGACAAGGGAGGTCTTGGTTTTAGAAGCTTAGTTGATTCTATCAAAATCAACTATAAGAAATTATGGTATCATTTCTTGTTAAACATTTCTCTTTAGGTTACTTTGTTGATTGGCAAGTATTGTAAAAAGCATCATGCTCTATCCATTTCTTATTGCAAGTCCGATTCTTTTATTTGGCGTGAAATGTTGAAAGTGACTATGTAAACTGAGGACTTAATTTTTTGGGATATTGGTAAAAGGAATGTTTCTTTTTGGAATGATGATTGGCTTGGCAAAGGTCCTTTAATGGACTTTTATGGGGGGCCTAAAAACATTAACCTTACTATTTCTGATTTTTGGAATGATAATTACTGGAATACTGTCAATTTGATTAAGTTGGTTCATCCAATTGATGCTAAATTTATTTCATCCCTTCCTATTACCTTTCATAAAGTTGATTTGCCAAGAATTAAGGGTAGCATTAAGGATTCTTATTATAAAACGTTTGCTAAATCTTTTCAAATATTTTAGGGGCTTAATCTGAAGTGGATTTGGAATAGTTAGAAGAAGCCTTCTATTTCCTTTTTTGTGTGGCGTGTTTTCCATAATTCTATTCCAACTGATGATATTCTGAAATTGAAGGGGCTAAGGCTTCCTTCATGCTGCATTTTATGCAATTCTAATGAAGAAAGTATTCTACATATATTTGGTAATTGTAGTTTTACTTATCAGATTTGGGCTCAGGTAATTACTAAACTTCATATCAACAAGAAGTTGCTTCAGTTTAATCATTTTTTGGACATTTATAAAGACTAGAATCATCTGGGACATTTTTTTTTACTAATATTCCTTCTATTATCATGTGGTTTATTTGGGTTACAAGAAACAATGCTAAGTTCAACAATGAGCTGCATAGTATTGCTAAAACTATTAGTTTGATACTTAATTACTTAAAGAAGACTCTTCTTCTTACTCATTCCAAAGATTCTGCTAATGGTAAGTTGTTTAGTGTTTTCTAGTCTCTAAAGATTGTGGTTGTGCCGAAGCATAGGTAGTCTGTTCGAATTCATTGGTGTTGTCCTTTAGTGTCATTTAGTAAGATTTACACTGATGGGAGTTGGAATTCTAATTTTGCGAGTGTTGGTGGTGTTTGTAGAAATTCTATGGGGATTATTATTTGTTGGTTTATGGTAGCTTCTTGTTCAGTTTTTTCTTTGGTTTTTGAGGTAGATGCGATTTTTTTTGTCCTCTTGGTGGCTAGAAAGTTTGGTTGGACTCATATTATTGTTGAAACTGACTATCTTATACTTTAGAAGGTTTGCAGGTTTAAGATGGAACATCATTGGAGTATTAGTCATCATATTAAGTTGATTGAACAGTTATCAAATAATTTGGTCATAAAATGGTCTCATATTAAGTGTGAAGGTAATATGGCTTCTAATTGGGCTGCTAAAGTTGGTGCTCAAAGGAGTTATACTGTTGTTTCTTTTGTGGTGCCTCATGATCTTTTTCAAAGAAAGCAAAAAATCACAATAATGTATGACATAAATGTTGAGTTTATGAGCAACAATATGTCATAAAACTTTTGCTTATCTTATCATTCTGCTTGAACCCTCAAGAATTAAAAATAATAATAATAGACATGACAAGTGCCTACAGGCGAAAGCATCCATTGTATTATTTTCCTTAATCTCCTCTATGTTTATCTTGCTAAATTACCTAAATTTACCAAACTCCTAGATTTAGTAAGTATAGGACTTCAGATGAAACAAAGGTAAAATGAAATGTAANTAAGCATAAGCATCCATTGTATTATTTTCCTTCATCTCCTCTATGTTTATCTTGCTAAATCCCCTAAATTTACCAAACTCCTAGATTTAGTAAGTATAGGACTTCAGATGAAACAAAGGTAAAATGAAATGTAAGATCCTATAGATTTAATATATTTAGTTTGACTACTTGGCATAACTTTTGCTAAATAACTCATTGCATAATTCTTGGTTAAAATTTACCGCCAAAGATTAGTTTAGTTTTACATAATTTTAGGCCCCCATANTTTATAGATTTAATATATTTAGTTTGACTACTTGGCATAACTTTTGCTAAATAAATCATTGCATAATTCTTGGTTAAAATTTACCGCCAAAGATTAGTTTAGTTTTACATAATTTTAGGCCCCCATAATTCTCCTTTGGATGAGACTTTTGAATCAAGATGGGATAAACTACTTACAACCTTCTTATTATAGGTGTTAGGATATAAAATTTATCCATCATACACGAATAGATTCAAAAACCTCATATAGATTATTTACTTGCAACAATACCATAGTTGATTTAATATAATTACAATCATCTCTTACCATTGGATTTAATTTATTTAGTTGTAATGATTCCATTATGTCACTATTCAGTCAATGGATTAGTAATGGACTCGCAAGCCTAAGTATGATCAAATCTCCTAGACCCTTCTAACATAACCATTTTTGGAATCGACCTAGCATTAAATACTATTGGGTCTATCATATTTACTCTAGCTCAAAAAGGTTCAGGCTTCATGGATTTTGCCAAACTTTTGTCAAACCCTTTAATATCAAATCTTGATTCAAATCTCAAAAAAAATCCTCAACGGTATGTTTAGTTTCCTTAAAAAGGAATACAATTTAATTTAATTATAAAGAAATTGAAATACTTTGGGTTTGACTTGTGTAAAATAATTGCAAACATTTAAGCTTTGACATTTGATATGAAAAAAAATAAAATCAATATAAAATACAGTTAGTGACATCAATGCCAGATGGTGAATGTTGAAAACAGGAAAAAAACCGACTATGAGAGGCAATCAATGGCAATTAGTTGGTACCAATGATAGTGCCCAGCGCTGCCATTAATAGTGTATTTGAAAATCACCCACATGATTTGGCATACACAGGCTTTACGCTGTAGAGCAAATTCCAAAAAAACTATAATTCAAAAGCCCCAACATTCCAATCACTTCACATTACAAATTCACCTGACCAAACAACAGCCAAATAAAATCCAAATCCAAAACATTTCATTACTTAATATCTTGCTGGTTGAGTCCATCAATAATACATGTCTACTTTGATAATCCACCTCGCTTCTTGAGAGTTCACTTATTACCTCTATTGGTTGGGCTGATCTAACTTACCCTCTGCCAGGTCATGGTCTAGGATCGACTTTGTTCTAGCCTAAAGCCAACCTTTTAGGTCATCCTAAGCGGACATCCCTGATTTTAGCTTAACAAAGCCATAAAAATTTGCAAACCTTGGCCTTCACCTCATTCAAGAGCTTTTAGAAATAAAAATGATCAACTTTTTTAAAATAAAAAACGAAGGCCATTAACGAACACAATACAAGTATATTTTAGGAAAAAAATAAAAATAAAAAATATTATCAAAATGGTCTTGACTCTTAAAACTAACTATTCATTTCTCATAATCATAAAAACAAGCATATTGATTTCTCCCTGCTCCCTTCCAAGCCAACAAAATTGCGTATATCAGTACATAGTAGTCATTTTTTCTACTATTCACCGCAGCAGCCAAATCACAAGTCCAGAAACACCAATGAATATTATTATACCCATTTTATTGAATTAAACAAAAAAAGAAAAAAAAAAACCATCAAATTTACAGCATTTCACTATCAAATTCAAAGCCAACTAAATATATAACTTCAAGCATGCGGCNCTAAGCGTACATCCTTGATTTTAGCTTAACAAAGCCATAGAAATTCGCAAACCTTGGCCTTCACCTCATTCAAGAGCTTTTAGAAATAAAAATGATTAACTTTTTTAAAATAATTAACGAAGGCCATTAACGAACACAATACAAATACAATTTTAGGAAAAAAATAAAAATAGAAATATTATCAAAACGGTCTTGACTCTTAAAACTAACTATTCATTTCTCATAATTATAAAAACAAGCATATTAATTTCTCCCTGCTCCCTTCCAAGCCAACAAAATAGCGTATATCAGTACTTAGTAGGCATTTTTTCTACTATTCACCGCAGCAGCCAAATCACAAGTCCAGAAACTCCAATGAATATTATTATACCCATTTTATTGAATTAAACAAAAAAGAAAAAAGAAAACCATCAAATTTACAGCATTTCACTATCAAATTCAAAGCCAACTAAATATATAACTTCAAGCATGCGGCTTGTAGTTATAGTGATACTTTCATACTGTTGTTGAAATGATGAACAGAGGGAGGGGTAAAACATTGACAAAAAGAATAGAAAGCAAGTTGTTTCACTAATAAAATATACAATTCTGATTGTAGACACTCTGGGGAGATCTGCTTCAATGCTTTCAGCCAAATTATTTTGTAAAACTATCATTTGTAAATCCACTCATTGGACCGCCCTCCACTTTCATCCATGTCTATGAAAATGCTAACCGCCTGCACAGCACAGATAAGCAGCGTTCTGAAAAAGCCCAAGGAAAATGAAAATTAAGAATTGTGATCCATCAGATTGTAGTTAGAAGTGATTAGCAGTGACAAAACTATAAAATGTGGGTTATTCACAGCTAAGAAACACAAGGACAATACAAAATTAACATATAGCTGAAAANATTCTGAAAAAGCCCAAGGAAAATGAAAATTAAGAATTGTGATCCATCAGAATGGAGTTTGAAGTAATTAGCAGTGAAAAAACTATAAAATGTGGGTTATTCACAGCTAAGAAACACAAGGACAATACAAAATTAACATATAGCTGAAAATGTAACTTTCTTGAATCTAATATTCACAACAGTTGAAAATAATGTCTCATAAAGAAAAGACCAGTCATATAGGTGTGTCATACTATGCACAATCACCATTTTACCTCATCCATAATTGTATTCATAAATAGTTGAAGCTTATAAGATATTTGATTTCAACTAGTTGACTGTTTAAAATCAACACTAATGGGATATCCTGGAGTCATTTTGGTCAGTTGTTGATGTTAAATCCATAGAAGTTTATACAAAGCATAAATTAAAGAATACTATTCATCATCATATGAATATAGAAGCAACTGCATGATAAATTTAATAATTACAAAATAAGGTAAAAATGGTGTATGTAATATTAGGGAAGGTTTATAAGTCTTGTAGCCCATTTTCGTTTACCTCTAAAGAACATCATGTTATCATTATCTATTTTATTAAAAGTTAAAAAGAAAGAAATTAAGCATTGATTATGCTAAAAGATTCAAAAAGACATTAGACGGGGTCTTATATGAACTATGAAGCTTAAGATATTGAATAATATTACAATCATTCCTCGTCCACTTGCCATCCCTTTAGGAATTAGTCATGCATTCAATAGTAGTCATAAGAAAGTATATCAATATATAGCAATTTCAATAAATGTTCATTCCATATTATAATAAGCATTTGTCACTTGCATAATTTACATGAAGATATTCCTAAAAGAAATTAACAATCAATTATGATAAAAGTTCACTACTATTAAGAGTAAAAGATAAATGGTATTCAAACTAAGTGATAAAATAGGAAGTCACCTAAATCCTGAAATATTTCTCACAATTGACTTTATTGTAAAAAAGGATTGCATATAAAGGCATGAAGCACATTGAAACAAAAAGTTAGGAATTAAAAATTTTAGGACATATTGGTATTAGTAACGAGCATGCAACAAATGCTGCGAATCCTTTTCTCTTTCCACCGTTANGCACATGGAAACAAAAAGTTAGGAATTAAACATTTTAGGACATATTGGTATTAGTAACGAGCATGCAACAAATGCTGCGAATCCTTTTCTCTTTCCACCGTTANACACATTGAAACAAAAAGTAAGGAATTAAACATTTTAGGACATATTGGTATTAGTCACGAGCATGCAACAAATGCTGCGAATCCTTTTCTCTTTCCACCGTTAACTTGAGAATTCACATTCAAACTTTTTCTAGATAATTCTATATATATTCTTACGAAAGCAATATTAAATAATGAGATTTTTTCTACTACTGATAGTGGATATTAAAGATATTTATGCAATGATGTAATCAAGCTACAGAAGTTTAGTTCACTAAAAAAGACAGAAATAAAACATCAAGAGAAATAAATACTTTTCCTNATATGATTATTCATTATAATAATTATGCTGAGAATTTCATGGCGAGTACCAAACACTTAATTCAGCAAAGCCAATTTTTTAAAGCTGGGCCAGTTTGATGCAAGTCTCAAAATACTCAGAAAAACAAGATGCGAGCTTTGAGAAGAGAAAATTGTCACCTTTAGGTTTTTTTATTATTNTATGATTATTCATTATAATAATTATGCTGAGAATTTCATGGCGAGTACCAAACGCTTAATTCAGCAAAGCCAATTTTTTAAAGCTAGGCCAGTTTGATGCAAGTTTCAAAATACTCAGAAAAACAAGATGCGAGCTTTGAGAAGAGAAAATTGTCACCTTTAGGTTTTTTTATTATTATTATTTTTTTTTTCTAAATTTAGCAGGGCTTCAACTTGTTTACATTGCAGTTCTAGTTGTTCATGCCTATGATGACGGCTCAGATAAAAACATAAATTCTCAGATATTTTGAATTTCATTATTCTATATTAATCTAGTTTGGATTACTGCTACTATTTGTTCTTTGTTGTTGTTTGATTTTGTTATTTTTCCTACCCTTCCTTCATTTGGTAAAGACCAAATTCCAATGGAAGTCATCACCTTGTGTCAATGTAAGACTTCAATTTATATTTTGGTGAATTTTTGTTTTTTTTTTTGTTTTATTATATAAATTTAGCTCTCGGTCCTTCAACATGCATGGTTTTTTTCAATATTCATATTCAGAAAAAATGTTGCAATAAAGACATTAAAAAATGGAAATAATTCAAAACATATGTTAACGGTTGTTATAAAATGGAGAAAGGATGTTCAAGAAAACTTTATACAGTAATACATTCTCAATTAGAAAATACAGAAACACATTAGAAATATTCAATTAAATATAAATATCAATTAAAATGCATGCTGTGTTTGCAGTCAACTTTTTTTTCTTGAGACTTTTCTACTGTCATGTAAGAAAGACTCGGGATACATATTATATGCAAATGAACGAAATACTCATAAAGGAACCAAAGAAAACAAAAATTCAAATAGAACATGAAGTGATGGAGACGGCTATTTTACTGAAATCAAGCTACAGAAGTTTAGTTCACTAAAAAAGACAGAAATAAAACATCAAGAGAAATAAATACTTTTCCTNCTTCCTAGCCTTCCTTCATTTGGTAACGACCAAATTCCAATGGAAGTCATCACCTTGTGTCAATGTAAGACTTCAATTCATATTTTGGTGAATTTTTTTGTTTTTGTTTTTTTTTTATTATATATATTTAGCTCTCGATCCTTCAACATGCGTGGCTTTTTTCAAAATTCATATTCAGAAAAAAAGTTCCAATAAAGACATTAAAAAATGGAAATAATTCAAAACAAATGTTAACGGTTGTTATAAAATGGAGAAAGGATGTTCAAGAAAAGTTTATACAGTAATACATTCTCAATTAGCAAAAACAGAAACACATTAGAAATATTCAATTAAATATAAATATCAATTAAAATGCATGCTGTGTTTGCAGTCAACTTTTTTTCTAGAGACGCTACTGTCATGTAAGAAAAACTCGGGATACATAGTATATGTAAATGAACGAAATACTCATAAAAGAACTAAAGAAAAAAAAAATTCAAATAGAACACGATGTGATGGAGACGGCTATTTACTGAAATCAAGCTACAGAAGTTTAGTTCACTACAAAATACAGAAATAAAAAATCAAGAGAAATAAATACTTTTCCTATTCGCGGTCGCTCTTTCAATTTTGCAAGACTATTTCGGATATGTGAGACAGCGCCCCAACATTTTAATGTATTTGCTATATCATCAAGCCTCAGTATGTACTCCTCTTCAGTTAATGGAAAGGATCGCTAAGAACATATGAGAAAAATTAATCATCTATATGAATATAAAAGAGTAAAGCACCAGCAAACAAGCATGATATGCAACTAACAAAATTTCCATTCAAACTTTAAGGAACCATTCTATCGTATTAGATAATGCTCAGAAAATCCATCAGTTTGATTTGAAAATATTATTACAGCTACCTGCTCCATGTACTTCCACATGACATTCATCGCAAGTAGGTTTCTCCCCATGAATTCCTACAGCAAATCACCAATGAGCAAAGAAAAAAATTTGGAAAAAGCACCAGCAAAGAAAAACTAACAAGCAAACTACATTAAGGATGCAATCTTTACAATAAACCTGAATAAAAACTTGACCTTGAGAAATGATGGCAAGGAAACATTAATCAAGTGAACCATAAATAGAAAGGTTTTAAAACAGACCCCCATTAAAAAAATGACATAAAATTGCATCAAAAAACCTATTCCATGTTAGAAAGGCCAATAGTAACGACAGAGAAGTACATTAGTGTAGAGAAAGTGAATTTATCTGAGGATGAATAAATTTATTCTTTAGTTATATTTGTAATAACCCAGCAAAAATATTTTAAAAAAATTTTGGGAAATTAAAAAAAGAGATCCAATCTACAAATGCCGGTTCACTTAATGCAAAGAAGGAGAAGACAAAAAGGGATAGATGAGCAAGTTGAGCAGCTTCAATTGTTAAAAATCGTAAATGAGAGCGGGAGGGGAGACGGAACTAAAGGTGAAATTGAGAGTGTGTTTGGGGCAGCTGTTTAGCCTCTTTTCATTCTAAAAAGCACCCTGGGTGTGTTTGGAGCCCATTTATTCAACGCGTTTCATAAAGGGCAGTTCACAAAACCGAAATTTTATGAATAAAGAGTCGGGCCTTGGTTCCGTGGAATGGACCGAGACGTTGTTGCGGGAAAAGATATCGCTACCCTTCATCTTTTCCTCAAAGTCTTTGTTTTATCTATGGTATTTACCCTTGCTATATGGCTTCACCCCCGTCTTCGCTGCATGCTTTTTGGGTTTAAGGCATACCAGTAAAGGGTTTTAGCTTCTCCCTCATGTTTGATGTATGCATGTATCTAGAATGTTTCTCTTTGGTTTAGGTTCACACGACAAAGTTTTTTTTACAAAAAAATAATTATTCTCGTTTTTTTCTTCCGTCACCGGATTTCCAGATTTCAATTTACTTTGTATTGACGAGTTTGATTATTGCCTAGGTTTGCATTCCAGCCTATTTCAGTTTTGCATTCCATGTGATACCCTCAAATTAGTGGATGGTTAATTCATTTTCAATTTTTGATGGTTTGTTATGTATCCGTGTTGTTCTTTGCGTACATCAAAAAACTCATGTGTTGGCTTTCCAAATACATAAGAATTGTGTTCTTTCTTTGGTTTCAGATGTTCATTACATGCTATATTTTGGATTGGCTTGCTCTGGTTGGGGTTTTCTTGGCTGTGGCTGAGCTTGGTATTGTTGGGTTTCTATTGACTATGATTGGGGTTGATGTGATTGGAGCTTGGGTGGTTGTGTTTACGGTTGCTCTTGTTGGGTGTTTGTTGATTGTGGATTTTGATGGTTGTGGTTGGAGTTTTGTTGGCTATTGTTAGGGTTGTTTTGCTTGGGGTACAGTTGGTTGTGGTTGTGGTTGCTCTAATTTATGGTTTTTGTTGATTGTGGGTATTATTGTTAGTT
This sequence comes from Phalaenopsis hybrid cultivar, assembly GCA_002079205.1. NCBI lineage: Eukaryota > Viridiplantae > Streptophyta > Magnoliopsida > Asparagales > Orchidaceae > Phalaenopsis > Phalaenopsis hybrid cultivar. The sequence goes on from JXCR01145826.1 coordinate 62,629, forward strand.
ATGGTTGGGGTTCGGCTGATTCTAGTTGGGGTTGGTTTTGTTTGTGTTCGATTAGTTGTCCTTGGGTTTGATTTGGTAGTGGTTATGTTATAATTCTAGGCTGACTAACAATAACTATGAGATTTTTATGGTGTGCAATTCATTTTATGTGATGGAATACATGATTTAGTATTTTTTTGGATTACATTGTTGGGTTTGCACTAGATTTGGGTGGTGATGCCGTCTATAAGATTTTGTGGTGTGCAATCTTATGTCTTAAAAGGTGCATTTAGCTTTTAAAAGTTGAAATAGTGATCTTTTTTATGTGATATGAGAAGCTAGAGGTTATATAAATGCAAAAGATAAGAATTTATGGTATGCAAATAAATGCTCTATCCCCTATGAACTGTATGAGCATAGCTTATTTATCAAAATATATTTTGATGTTTTGCATAAATATAAGTCAACTCTTATGCATTCATATTATTTACTTCACATCTTCATTACTACATGATTTTTGGCCGTCTCTGCAATAATAATTATCTGTTGTTGTATTTGCTATGGTAATAGCATCGTGCCTATTATATGTAATGCAGGCTTCGACAGCGTAAGGTTTGGTAATGTTATGTAGAGCAATGATGGAAAAAAAAGAGCTCAAACAACCAATTGTGATCCATATAATTGTTATCATTTGTTTGCAATCATAGTTAACCACATATAATATCTAGTCTGAAAGTTGCATAACAAATTAACCATAGATATTACCTAGTCTTAAAGTATGGATGACTAAATTAACCACATATACTACATGGTATCACAGTCAATCACAGATACTACATGGTTTTAAAGCACGCATGATAGTCAACCACACATACTATATAGTCCTAAAGCTTGTATGAAACAGTCAACCAATGATACTGCCTAGTCTTAAAGCCTACATAACACAGTCAATCACAGATACTACAGGGTCTTAAAACTTGCATAACACAGTCAATCACTAAACTACCTGGTTTTAAAGTACACACACACNGATTCTAAAACTCAATAGAGACGTTCAACATATATTTTGATATTAAGCTTAACCATTTGGTTAGAATGCCAAGAAACATTGCCAAATTCAAAAATACTGCTTTTGAGCATACATTAAAAGAAATCTATAACGATACAAGATACATGTCGTTTTTTGAATTATTGATTTATCTATTAAATTTGCATGCATGTTATAAAAACTAATTATTTTCATAAATATTTTAAATATGATTGTATAGGATCAATTGATGGGGCAAACATGTCGATGCACTTATTGTTGAATAATGATAAGATTATATATCAGACGCTATGGGTCAACAACATAGAATATCTTAGTAGTTTATGATTTTAATATGTGCTTTACGTTCTTAATGGCTGGAAGACAAGGGAGTGCTCAAGATAATCACATTTTGAAATTTGCTACTCAACGATGTGGATATTAATTTCCAATGCCTACAGTCGGTTAGTACATTCATAATCGAATATGAAGTGTTACATATGAATAGATGTACTAATAATTTTATTTTAAGACGTATTACAAAGATTTCTCATAATCAATTTAGATTTATGCAGAGGTCTACTATGGAAGCTATACATTTATTGAGAGGTTTGATGGAGAAGTTCAGAGATAATAAGCAGGATCTACATTTGATTTTTATTGATTTAGAAAAAGTTTATGATAAGTTTCAAAGCGATATCCTTTGGAGAGTTCTTGAGAAGAAAGGTGTTGATATGACTTATATTCAAGTCATTAAAGATATATATACTAGAGTTGTTACTTGTGTTCAAACTGAAGAAGAATTCACCAAATATTTTCCTATTTATATTGGATTACATCAGGGATCAGTTTTAAGCCCATATCTTTTTGCATTAATTATGGATGGTCTTACTATACATTTACATGTAATTTGGTGTATGCTTTTTGTTGATGATATCCTTCTCGTGGATAAGACGAGAGAAAGAGCCTAGGAAAAACATGAATTATGGAGGTTTACATTGGAGTCTAAAGGCCTTCATTTGAGTAGAACTAAAATTGAATAGATGGAATTTAATTTTAGTAGTGGTAGCTCCGGTGAAAGAAGTGTAACTTTGGGTGATCAAATTATTAAAAGGTGTGAACGATTTAGATAACTCGGGCCTGTTATTTAAAGCGATGGTGACATAGATGGGGATGTTAATAGTAGAATTCAAGTTTGTTGGTTGAAGTGGAGGAAAGCTTCGGGCCCTTAGTGTGATAGAAAAGTTCCGCTTAGACTGAAAGGAAAATTTTATAAGATGGTGGTGAGACCTGCAATGCTCTATGGCGATGTTGGCCTTTAAAAGAGAAGCATAATACTAAGTTAAGTGTTGTCGAGATGAGAATGATTAAGTGGATGAGTGGCTTTGCACTTAGAGACAAAATGAGAAATGAATATATCCGTGATAGGGTTGGTGTAGCTCCAGTGACGGACAAAATTAGAGAGATTCAATTTGGATGGTTTGGTCACATATTAAACGTCGACCATCTCATGTTCCAATTTAGAGAGTAGGTGTTTTAGATTCGACTTATGTTAAGAAAGGCAGAGGTAGACCTAGGAAGACTTGGGCTTTATTTTAGAAAAAATGATCTTAATTTATTAGAACTAAATGGATTCATGTTTACGGTTTACGATTGTTTAGGAGAAAATAATTCATGTACCCGACCCCACATAGTGGGATTAAGGCCTTATTATTGTTGTTGTTGTTGTTGTTATTGTACTAATAATGTTATTATTCAGAGAAATATTATATGTTGATTCATGATATTCCATGCAACTAGGATTCTTAAAACCTTTCCCTGATACGAGGTACCAGCTTCTTGATTTTGAGCATATGAGTCAAGTGATCAGAGAGAGAAATAAATTGTTCAACAAATTGACTACTACTCCAATAGCAGCTTTCTGATAGCAGTTGTGAAGCTGCTTCCTTAATAACTGCTTCTTCAAAAAGCAGCACCCGCCCAAAACGCACTATGAGTAATAATGGGCAAGTAGAGAAGAAAGAAACATCGATTGCATGCTAGGGCAAAGGCAAACACACTGTATGCAACATAGTATAAGCTCGAGAAGAAATTTCACAGTGAAATCGAGTGGGAGCAAGGGAAGATTCTTGCGATCAAGCACAGAATTTAGCAAAGTAGAACGAACAACATGCACTCATGGCCAAGAGTCGTTATGTGTGCAGAATCTAGCGAGAGCTTTTTGATTATTTCAACCATGTTGAGCAGAGGCTTGTGCGGGCAAAAAAATTTAGACTTGAATTGGAGCCCTGCGATGGACAAAATGCCATGTTCGTCGGACGATGGCATGGATCGCATCGCATCATATGTCCTGTGGTGTTGTGTGATCCACGTCATCGACTGTCGAACATAATATTTTCTCCTATATTGACTCAAAAAAAAAGGCTAGGAATTTATTTAAAACAAGGGGTGAGTTTTAATTTAGTTTGCACTTTTAATATTTAAAATAAGGATCTAATTTAATACACATTAAAATATTTTTTAGCAACATTTACATGCATACCACCAAATTATAATGTATTTGCATATTGAACATCTAAAATTTACTTTTTATATTTATAACACCTTCATATCACATAAAAAATACCACATTTTAACTTTCAAAATGTGAAGTACATTTTTTAATGCATAAGGCGGTATGTATGTAAATATTGTTTTTGGTTGTTAGACATGTAAATTCATAGGAATTGAGTGGTATGTATGTATGTCTTCCTTTTTCTATTAGGGTTGAAGACTCATTAATGAAAAGCACAAGGAGGATGACGCTTAGGGCTATTTGTTCTTTCTATCGAAAGGTAATCAAAATTTCTCTAACTATGATTAGATCGATATTAACTTAAGCTAGTATTTAATTATTGATTCCACTTATTTGGTTTTTTCGTTCAAATTAACTCATATGGTTTAAAGAATATTTTTGATGCAAAAATCTATGAGTACATAATTATAGTAATACTAAGAAAGTTCGTTAAAAATTATATTAAAGAGAATAGATCATTAATGGATGCTTGTAGTTATCTATCTATTTGAACAAAAGCATGCAAATTTATTAGCAATTTTATAGCTTGTTCTAAGATTTCATATTCCTTATAAAAGATAAATATACAATTTAACTAATAAGCAACGATATATATATATATATACACGCGCGCACACATACACAGATGTGCATACATATATATAAGCACATACATATATATATATACATAGATAAATATCTTAAATATTCTCATCCTCTTGTTTGTTTTCCCAAATTAGGGTTAATTTGGAAAGAGATTTCAAAAAATAAGAAATAAAGCAGATCTTGATACTTGGGATATTGGTGAAGATAAAATTAGCTTTGGGTTTGAAAATTGTACCCATTTGGGCCCTCTGTCGCAATTCTCTGATTTTATTCATAATATTGATCTTAATGTGGTGAACTTCTAGTCTGAGTAGGCATGGATTACTCGGCAACTTTCAAAGATTCTCAGTTATGATTTGGTTAATTACATTACTGCTATGGGTTTTGATAGAACAGAACCTATAGAGATGTTCACAGAGTTATACAAACATCACATTTTCTCTTGCTGCTTCTATTACTGAAAGATTACATCATTTTACTGATTCTGAATGGAGTAATATTATATTGAAAACTATGATGAAACCATCGCAATCCTTTTTTGCCTAGAGATTACATTCTCATTTGCTACCTCTGGATGATATTATTAAACTTAAAAGGCTACGTAATGCTTCTATTTTCTTATTTTATAAAAAGGAGTCTTTTCATCATCTTTTTTTCAGTTGTAAATTTTCTTTGGCTACTTGGGGGCAGCTAACATAGTCTTATGAAGTTGATATGCCCCTTGTTGGTAACTATGATCTGGATCATGTCTTCTTGATTTGGAGAGAGAGGTATTACTAAAATTCATTTGCAGAATATTAACCCATACACAGCTTGTTGGTTTCTTTGGATGGAAAGAAACCAAAGGAAACATCATGAGGAGTTGGGTTCTCTCTAAGGTTATTACATATAATATGTCCTTTAAACTGCTGGTTGGTTTAGAGGGTTCAAAGCAAACAGCGTGTGCAGTTAAGAGGAAAATTCTTCAAGTCCAGTGGGTCAGACTCCCTTCCGGTTTCATTAAAGCTAATATAGATGGCAGTTTTAACTCCAAGTCTGCAGGAGTTGGTGGGGTCTTCCAGAACCATGCTGGGAAAGTTTTACTTTTTGTACCCCTTGTGAGTATATTAACGCTTCATATGCTGAAATTGCTGCTGTTTTGTATTGTTTACATATTGCAAAGGAAATGAATTTCTGGAATTACCTAATACATAAGTTATTTCAGGGGGCTGAAGTTGATCTAAGTCTGTTTGATCATGATATAATCCCAAGGGTTGTTAACATAATTGGTAACCCTCTTTTTAGTAGTTTGCCTCAAGAAACTTAAGTGTGGGAAGCTCTCAAATTAATTGATGCAAATAAGGTGGCTGGTCCATATGGTTTTACAGCTGCCATCTACACACTCATACTAGGGATATTAATAAACTAGAATCGGTGGCAGCTATACAGAGTTTCTTCAAGTTTGTGCTTCCTCATAAATATGTTAGATGCTCGACCATTGTTCTTATTTCAAAGGAAAATTTTAAATATAGTTGGGAGAATTTTAGACCTATCAATCTTATCACAGTGGTTTCCAAAAACATTAGCAAAATTGTTGTCAAGAGACTTCAGCCTATGCTGGATTAGCTGGTCAGCCCTCAAAAGGCCTTTGTATCTGGAACATTAACGAAAATATTCTTATCACTCAGAGCTTTAGATGAATATTGATAACCGATGTAGAGGGGGTAATTGGATTATTGAACTTAACCTTAGGAAGGCTAATGATAGCATTAATTGGGAATTTATCATCACTGTGCTCAAGGATAAAGGCTTTACTCATTAGTTTTGCAATCTAATTATGATCTGGTTGGAAAATCTTTATTACTCCATTTCGATAAATGGTCAAGGCCATCGAAATTTCAAAACGGGCAGAGATTTGAACCAAAGAGACCCTCTCTCACCCATAATTTTTATCATAGCGATGGACTATTTATCCAGGAAGCAAAAGCACCACATGACATCTCATCCAAACCACAGGTACAAAGCCAAAGGGAGTGAAGTGGTCTCCCATTTGGCATATACAGATGATATCATTATTTTTTGCAACATGCGAAGAAAATGCATTAAACAAATCCATGATATTTTAATTCATTTTAAGTAACTGTCGGGTATGCAGCTTAATAAGGAGAAAATTGAAATTTTCTTGAGCAAATGTGTCCTTGTGGAACGAAAATAATGGATTTCTCATTTTACTATATTCAAATTCTGCAGCCTTTCCCTCAAATACCTTGATATTCAGCTTAACACAAGCAGAAAGAAGAATATGCTATTTGATGATGTCCTCCATAAGGTCCATAAAAAAATACAAAGTTGGCAGAATTCTTTTCTCTCATTTGGTGGATGATTGACCCTTCTTCAAACGGTTCTTACTTCCCTCCCCCATGTACATTTTTCATGTTCCTAAAATGACTAGCAGCATGCAGATAAAGTTGGAGAGGTCTTTAAATATATATTTGTGGCTGCTCAAGTTAATGGGATTCATTGGAGAAATTGGCACAAGTTATGTAAACCCATGAAAGATTTTGGTTTGGGTATGGAGATTAACTTCTGCATATTATGGATTAAATTCAAAGAAAACAAAAGACTTCAGGCCAAATTTATGCATNTGGAGCAATCTTTTATAAATTGATCTCATTGAGCTTTACTTCGATCTTTTTTTTAACTTCTGTTTCAATTTTTTTAATTAATTTTTAAGTCATATACTAAGTTATATAATTTCTTCTAATTATTTTTTATCTCGGTGATACATCAGATGGTAAAACAAAAGGAATGGGTTATATCGGTCAGTTGAGAGAAAAATATGAAGATTATATTATGTGATTTATGTTTAAAATCAATCAAGACTGACAACATATCAACCATGCATTTCAACAAAGAATGTTGGCAATGTATAACCAAAATTAACATGAGAAAACAAGAAGACTGCATAATAAAACTCAGTCAAAGAACAAATGAAATCAATTCAAAAAAGACTAAAAAATTTGGAAAGAGTTATGGAGAAAAGAGTGAAGAGGAAAAATATTAGTAAACAGAAAATGTTACAGGAATTATTTACTCATATTAATTGAACTATGACTACATCAATTGTACGTCCTGTCCCATGCAAAAGAAATTTAATCTATGTTTCTCAGTGTTGCAGCTACGGGCTTTATTGTCTGGGCAACAACATAGGACTTCCCCCAAAATTTGAATGAGTTTGAATATGTTTATTCAAATGAAGTCTAAGAAGAAGTACCATAGATAAGAGAAAAAGAAGAATCAAGTTATTTCAGGTGCTATGCACCCTCTACACAGAAGTGTAAAAAGAGAATGAAGATCGACCCCCAACCCCCAACTTCTATATAAATAGATCTTACAGCTCGTTACGACCTACTAGTATGACATTCAGTGCTCGCACGATTATTCAAGGATACACAACTCGAAATCGTGAAACTGTTGGACTCCACGCTCCAGATGTTTGATTATATGTCGCTATATTAATTCGCTATAAAACTTTTAAAGGTCAGAACAAAACGGAAGGCTTTCATCATGATGGTCCGGAATGAAAGATTCCTTGCCTCCGGTATTTTTTAAACAATTAGTGAAGTTAATTTGTGTTCTTAATTTTTGATTTAGAATTGTGTAATAATTTAATATTTTATGTCAAACAGGATTTTGTGACATGTTCATGTGATATTTGATCATGCACGTTTTGCACTAATTATAGTATTTTATTTATATAGTTGTTTATTTATAGCCTACTTATTATATTTTATATATTCTAACATGCATAAAATAAATAGATGAAACCATGAATTAAAGAGGAAATTATAAAAGCAGTGGAATGAACAACAATTCTGAGTAGTACAGTATGTTTTATTAATGAGTAAAATCAGAAAAATTTATACAAGTCACTGTATTTGTCATCCTCATCAGTGGATGACAAATGAAATAGTGAGCTATTCCAAGGTCATACAGGTATAATTCATAGTATGTTTCAGAAATCGGGAAATTTTTTAAATGTATAGTAAGACCATCCAGGTATATGTACAGGTAAATGTATAGTAAGACCATCCATAATTAATGCAAAAAGATATGGGCTTAAAATTGATCACCGGAGCTACTACTACTAAAATTTTATTCCATATATTCAGTTTTAGTTCTACTCAAATGAAGGCCTTTAAACTCCAATGTAAACCTCCATAATTCAAGTTTTTCCCGATTAATAGTATGTTTCAGAAATCGGGAAATTCACTGTATACTGCTATGGGTTTTGATAGAACAGAACCTATAGAGATGTTCACAGAGTTAAACAAACATCACATTTTCTCTTGCTGCTTCTATTACTGAAAGATTACATCATTTTACTGATTCTGAATGGAGTAATATTATATTGAAAACTATGATGAAACCATCCCAATCCTTTTTGCCTAGAGATTACATTCTCATTTGCTACCTCTGGATGATATTATTAAACTTAATGGGCTACGTAATGCTTCTATTTTCTTATTTTATAAAATAGAGTCTTTTCATCATCCTTTTTTCAGTTGTAAATTTTCTTTGGCTACTTGGGGGCAGCTAACATAGTCTTATGAAATTGATATGCCTCTTGTTGGTAACTATGATCTGGATCATGTCTTCTTGCTTTGGAAAGAGAGGAATTACTAAAATTCATTTGCAGAATATTAACCCATACATAGCTTGTTGGTTTCTGTGGATGGAAAGAAACCAAAGGAAACATCATGAGGAGTTCGGTACTGTTAAAGGCATTTTAACTAATATTAAATCCTTTCTCTCTAAGGTTATTACATATAATATGTCCTTTAAACTGCTGGTTGGTTTAAAGAGTTCGAAGCAAAAACAGCGTGTGCAGTTAAGAGGAAAATTCTTCAAGTCCAGTGGGTCACACTCCCTTCTGGCTTCATTAAAGCTAATATAGATGGCAGTTTTAAATCCAAGTCTGCAGGAGTTGGTGGGGTTTTCCAAAACCATGCTGGGAAAGTTTTACTTTTTGTACCCCTTGTGAGTATATTAACGCTTCATATGCTGAAATTGCTGCTGTTTTGTATTGTTTACATATTGCAAAGGAAATGTATTTCTGGAATTACCTATTACATAAGTTATTTCAGGGGGCTGAAGTTGATCCAAGTCTGTTTGATCATGATATAATCCCAAGGGCGGTTAACATAATTGGTAACCCTCTTTTTAGTAGTTTGCCTCAAGAAACTTAAGTGTGGGAAGCTCTCAAATTAATTGATGCAAATAAGGTGGCTGGTCCATATGGTTTTACAGCTGCCATCTACACACTCATACTAGGGATATTAATAAACTAGAAGAGTTTCTTCAAGGTTGTGCTTCCTCATAAATATGTTAGATGCTCGACCATTGTTCTTATTTCAAAGGAAAATTTTAAATATAGTTGGGAGAATTTTAGACCTATCAATCTTATCACAGTGGTTTCCAAAAACATTAGCAAAATTGTTGTCAAGAGACTTCAGCCTATGCTGGATTAGCTGGTCAGCCCTCAAAAGAAGGCCTTTGTATCTGAAACATTAACGAAAATATTCTTATCACTCAGAGCTTTAGATGAATATTGATAACCAATGTAGAGGGGGTAATGGGATTATTGAACTTAACCTTAGGAAGGCTAATGATAGCATTAATTGGGAATTTATCATCACTGTGCTCAAGGATAAAGGCTTTACTCATTAGTTTTGCAATCTAATTATGATCTGGTTGGAAAATCTTTATCACTCCATTTCGATAAATGGTCCAGGCCATCGACATTTCAAAACGAGCAGAGGTTTGAACAAAAGAGACCCTCTCTCACCCATAATTTTTATCATAGCGATGGACTATTTATCCAGGAAGCAAAAGCACCACATGAAATCTCATCCAAACCACAGGCACAAAGCCAAAGGGAGTGTACTGGTCCCCCATTTGGCATATACAGATGATTTCATTATTTTTTGCAACATGCGAAGAAATTGCATTAAACAAATCCATGATATTTTAATTCATTTTAAGTAACTGTCGGGTATGCAGCTTAATAAGGAGAAAAGTGAAATTTTCTTGAGCAAATGTGTCCCTGTGGAACGAAAGTAATGGATTTCTCATTTTACTATATTCAAATTCTGCAACCTTTCCCTCAAATACCTTGATATTCAGCTTAACACAAGTAGAAAGAAGAATATGCTATTTGATGATGTCCTCCATAAGGTCCATAAGAAAATACAAAGTTGGCAGAATTCTTTTCTCATTTGGTGGAAGATTGACCCTTCTTCAAACGGTTCTTACTTCCCTCCCCATGTACATTTTTCATGTTCCTAAAATGACTCGCAGCATGCAGATAAAGTTGGAAAGGGCTTTAAATATATATTTGTCGGCTGCTCAAGTTAATGGGATTCATTGGAGAAATTGGCAGAAGTTATGTAAACCCATGAAAGTTTTTGGTTTGGATTTTAGAACCTTTCAAATGTGAATGGAGATTAACTTCTGCATATTATGGATTAAATTCAAAGAAAACAAAAGACTTCAGGCCAAATTTATGCATAAGAGATATTGTAGACTCTCACATCCATTTACGTGCTCTCAAAATCTGGGGGACTCTCTCTTGTGGAAGGAGCTTCAGAAAATCAGATGGAAAGCTGAGGACTTCGTTGAGTGGGAACTGGAGAGGGTAATATCAGCGTTTGGCTATATAATTGGACCTTTAGGGGACCACTGAAAAGGTTTCTCTCAAAGCAATGGTCATGATAGCAAAAAGGTATCTGAATTTTGGACACAAGACCACTGGGACAGGGATAAACTCAAAGTTATACTTACCCAGAACTTGGTGCAAATCATTCAAGATATTCCTTTTGATAGGTCTCAGCAGGTTTTGATCAGAATAAAAGGGAAAGCAAACTACTCTCTATCAAATATCATTTGCCAAGAAGCTGTTTGACAGCCAAAGTTCCAACAGTGGGGACAGAATATGGAATAGCAAACTTAAACCATCTCAAGCCTTTTCACGTGGAGATTGATGTTTAAACCACTTACTGTATATGATATTCTCAACCTTAAAGGCCTCAGGTTTCCTTCTATTTGCGCACTTCGTATGCAAGAGAAGGAAACTTTATCACACTTTTTTTTTCATGCAGGTATGCAGTATCCATTTGGAGAAATATGGCTTAGTTATTTGTGTTTTATGTACCAAGGAACGAGTATGTCTAATTGGAACAATGTCTGGATTGTTGGCAGAACAGAACTAACAGCAGTTATATTCAAAATATGACCCCCTAAATAAATTGCTGGTTTATTTGGATGGAAAGGAACATTAGAAAACATCAAGGACAAAGCTTTTCAGCTAACAAAATCCTAATCCATATTAAATCTTTCATAGATGAGATAATTAAATAAAGTAAATCTCCAAAAATTATGAGGGGCAGTGCTAGGAAGCTGTCTGGTTTTATAGCTAGATGAGTGCACATTCCAAACCTATGCAAGTAAGTCTGGTGGTGCAGACCTCGGTGGCATTATCTTAAGGTTAATGTAGATGTAAGTTACAAAAAATGATGTTGGTGCTAGTGGTATTCTCAGGGATCGGGATCGCAAAGGTTTGCTGAATTTCTATGCTCCTTGTTGTCCTATATCTGATCAGGTTGTTGAACTCTCTGTTGTACTATACTGTCTTATTGCGGCTAACAATCTAAAGATAAAACACCGGAGCAAAGAAATGGATTCCTATCTACCTTCCGAATTTGCATGGGGGTCAATGAATGTCCTTGATCATGTAACATTATCTGGAGAAAAATTAGGTAGTCGCTTAATAGTTTCATTCTACAGTGGTATCATATTTGCAGAGAAGCTAATAAACCTGCTGACTATCATGCTAATGGAAACTAACGAGGAGCTGGTTTATGGGGGTCCTTTCAACCAATAGCTCAAGTTACTGGTACATGGTGATAATTTAGAGATTCCTTGTGTGAAATCTTTCTCTTGACTCATCATTTGTAATTCTACTGGTTTGCTTTCTAAAAAAAATTTTTTCTGCTTACACACACACACACACAGAGTTGAGATTTAAATAACTATTTGTTTCAACTTCTAAAGATTTGGTTAAGGGCCTAATAAATAAAGCTAACTTAATATTATGTTTCAAGGTATTATCATACATTTAAAATTTAAGTTACAATGGGACAAAGATACGTTAAAAATCAAAGTTTATTGTTTTGAGAGACGATTGTTTCAATTATTATAATTAAGTTATTAATACTAATTATGATAACCAATATTTTTGAATTATATTGACTTTGTAATATAGAATAACTTGATTTTTGCTTAGAGGAAAACAATAAAAGAAATATTATAAATAATCATATATTTGTAGAAATGAATTAAAATAGATTTAAATATTAAAGAGGGATGTATTATAATATTTCAAATTGATTTAATCTATGCATCGTAATGTTGACAAGCACAAGGAGGACAACGTCTAGGGCATCTTTGCTCTTTCTAGGGATGTCAAAAAAGCTCGTTGTTCGCGAACAGCTCATGCTCGGCTCATTAAGTAGCTCGTGTTCGGCTCGTTTGTTAAGTAAACGAGTCGAACACGAACAAATTTTTAAAGCACGAATTATAAACGAGTCGAACACGAACAACTCTTTGTTCGCTCGTGTTCGGCTCGTTTTAGCTCGAAATAAAAATTATATATAATTATTTATAAATTAATATATTACATATATTATTTATATAATAATATATTATATGTATTTATATCTAAGTTTAAAACGTAATTACTCGTTTGGTAATGTGGTTATGTGTATTCTTTTATATTCATTTGCTCCAGGTTTGAATCCAACACTTTACATTTATTTTTTCAATTCAATTTTAACGAGTCAATTTCGAGTCAAACACGAGCCGAACACGAACACACTGTTCACGAGCAGATTTCAAACACGAATAATTTCGAACGAGCCGAGCACGAGCCAAGCCTAAACTCGCTCAAACTCGACTCGTTTACAGCCCTAGCTCTTTCTATTGTAAGGTAGTCAATTTTTTTCTAAAGTATGATTAGGTTGATATTAACTTAAATTAGTATTTAAATACATATTCCACTTGATTTTTTATACATATTAACTCATGTGGTTTATAAAGTACATTTACTCTAAAAATCTAACAATAGATAATTATAATAATACAAATAAAGTCAAAAAAAATTACGAAGCTAATTGAGAATTTATTCGACACATGTAGTTATCTCTCTATTTGAACATAGGCACACAAATGTATTAGAAATTTTAGAACTTGTTTTAAGATTTCATATTATTATACGCGGTAAATATAAAATTTTATTTAGTTAGCAAATAGATAAGCATGGGTGCCCGCGCGCGCACACACACAGAAATATATATATATGTATATATATATATATATATATAAAGTAAGATGNAGCCTCATGGATAGGAGACATGTGTTAATCTAACTAACAGTGGCTGAATACTACACCAGAATTTTCTCCAAGAAATATTTTAATATCGAAGGCAAATCAATAAAGTTACTCAAGTGGTCTCCTAATTTCGACTCAAATCACGAAACTCTCTATGTACCGGTACGGTTTGGTTTATCTGGTCTCAAGCTGCATTTTTTTCACCATCAGGTTCTCTACTCTATTGGGGTCATCCTTGGGGATCCTTTGAAACTAGATCTGCTTACTTTCAATCAAACCAGACACTCGGTGGTCAAAATACTTGTGGAAAGGGATATTACTTTACCTGATGTTACTGAAGTCTGGTCGGGCACAACCCATAATGGTTATTGACAACAAATAGTCATGGAACACAAACCCCCATATTGTACCCACTGTAAGATGTTTGGTCATATCCTTGCTAAACGCCACAAATTTCATCCTAATTTGAAATCTAAGGTTCAAGTGAATAAGGATGGGTCTAACCCCACTACTGTAGACATTTTAGTTCCACCTGAGGAGGATACTATCAGACAGGTGTCAGTTGCACCTGAGGACCCCCCCCTATGACATTGCTGTTACTGTTACTGCGAGTGATGCGATGCTGAAACCTACAAACTTCATACAAAACAATACTGATGGACTATACCTATAAATGATAGTGTTCAGACTGATAATCAGGAGAGTCTCGAAGCTCCACTTCTTCAAGAAGTATCCAGCGTAGCGACAACTCATACTTCACATATTGTAGAACCTATTGTAGGTATTACTATTGGTAATCCTTCTGCTTCAGCTCTACCCCATCAGGCAGATTCTTCGGAGGAATGACAGGTTTACACTTCCAGGAAGAAGAAGAAGAATAGCGATCTACTAGAGCTCAGCAGTTTTATGGATGAAACTTTGGTTACTACGAGTAATGGTCAACACCTTACCAATCTGCTAGCTGGATCCCTACCGAGAATTAGAGCCAGAGGCAATACTAGATTGGGATGACCCACACTTTTTCAGCGCCTGAGTGGTTTTTGGGTTTTTTTTTATTTCTATATGTACTCATCTTTTACATTTTTTCGTGTGTTGTACCGTGTGGTTGGGTGTTTAGGCCCACCCATACAAATAGGGGTGTAAACACGAGCCGAGCATGACTCGGCTCGTGTTCGGCTCGTTTATATTTCAAGCTCAAAAAGTGTGTTCGTGTTCGGCTCGTTTCCTTAACGAGCCGAACACGAGTTGTTCACGAACAAAAAGTCTTTTTAACAACCATAATCATGTAGTCATAAGACAATAAAGGTTTGAGCAAGATTTAAAAATTATTATTTATATTAAAACATCATTNTTTTGGAATACTCCGTGCATGGTGTTGTTGTAATCTTCTGTGGAACATTCCAATAAACTCGCTGACTGAAATCCCATATAGACTTGAATACTACCCTAATACTATTAAAATATTATCCTAATACAACCAGCATGAAACATAATCACGCGCAGGAACATAAGGGGTGATTAGAATATTTTGCAGGTTTATACTAGTCCTCGTGGGCGTAGCATTGTTTTACTGAGGTTCTACCAAGGTTATATTTGAAATATACAACATTTATATTCTAGCCCCCATGGAAATTCGCCATATAATCATAATAATACTGTAATATTACTAAAATACGACCACAATTAAGGGTGTAAACGAGCTCGTGCTCGGCTCGTTTATATTTTGAGCTCAAAAAGTGTGTTCGTGTTCGGCTCGTTTGCTTAACGAGCCGAACACGAGCTGTTCACGAACAAAGAGTCATTTTAACAACCCTAATCATGTAGTCATAAGACATAAGACAACAAGGGTTTGAGCAAGATTTAAAAATTATTGTTTATATTAAAACATAATTTGAATATAATTTAATAATTTTTATTCTATTTTCTTAATCAATATTTTATTTGATTATAAATCTTTGTAGTATTGTAGTCAATTAGATTTTTTAAAATACCACTTAATATATATATAAACTTAATGAGTAGTATTTCGAGTCAANAGTCAATTAGATTTTTTAAAATACCACTTAATATATATATAAACTTAATGAGTAGTATTTCGAGTCAAAACGAGCCGAACACGAACGAACACATCTTAGTTCGTGTTCGGCTC
>JXCR01145826.1:82677-102738 GCA_002079205.1 Phalaenopsis hybrid cultivar
TGGTCTTATTAAGGTATTATTATGATATTATTTAGGTGGAGTTCTGTGTTTTAATTCGGTATGATTTTGGTCTGACTATTGGGTTAGTTTGATATTATTTAATAAATTCAGGTATTGTTTTGGTATTATTCAGGAATTATTATGGGTTTATTATGGTCAAATACTACTCAAATATTACTCATTCAAGTTCAGACTACAAAATATATATACTAAGATTGAGTGAGCTCAAAAATAGTAGTCTGAACTAAATATCAGAATGATTTGTTTTTGGGTTTTTAGATAAACACAACTATTATTCATTCAAGTGGCTATTCTGAATACTATAAGATAAATTTCTAAACTCGGTTAATTTAATCTTTTCAATGGAAGTACAACCACAAAAAGAAAAAAAATTAACTAGATAAACCCTCTTGGATGTCATTTTTCTTACGCTCTTTGGCTTCATTCTTCTTGGGCTAATCAGTCTCCATTTTCGAAGGCTCTTCAGTTTCCATTCTCATAGGATTCTCTTTGGTTTTCATGTGCCTAGGCTCGGCTTCCATCTTCTTAAACAACTCGGTAAGGAGAAATGATGAATGTACTTCGACTGATTAACGACAACCCTAAACCCTAAGCTATCTGATTCAAGAAAGCAGTGGAAAACCCTAAATGGATGACGGAGACGATGCACGATGCTTGACCCTCGGGCGACGGTTTTTCTTCCGTTATAATGATCTGACGTTTTGTATTCGGGCGCGCGGTTTACTTTTTAGGTGATTGGGCGGGGCTCAGGCCGGGTCACACACTAAAAAAATTACATTTTTAACTTTTTGGTGTTGGGCCTCACATTTCCACGCGACGAGTTTTAATTGGACACCACATGCAATTTTGCGTGCGGTGTCCGGGCAGAATAGTTTTTCCTAAACTTGGGCCAGAAACTATGATTGTGGATCATATAAAAACCCCATTAATATGTGAGATTGTAAAATGATATGTGAATAATATGTGGGTAATTAAGACCCGTGATAAATTGTTGGACGGTTTCATCTATATTAATGGTCGTCAAAATCTAGCAGTGAAGACAGTGACCCGAAGAATTTGTAAACTACTAGGGTTCAAAGCTATGTTTGAGGGCTATGAAATAAAATGGAGAGATAGTATGAATTTATATTATGGTAACAAATAATCCATTAATAATATACATAATTTTGTCCAACATGATTGAACAAATACATAGAAACCCATCTATACTTCATTAGCGAAAAAATTATATGTCAAATAATGTGCATCTCATATGTTCCAACTCATAAGCAGTGGTTCACATCCCAAGCAATAGACCATTTATCACCAGCAATTTATAGGCCTCAAAACGTAGAAATCCATGTCAGATTTCTAGGGAAATAAATGCATGCAAGCTATATACGATCTTCTTTTATTTTTATTAGTTTTATTTGTTTTAAAGCTACACATTGTCAACTTTATAAAGTAAATGGCATGAAAACCAATGGAATATTCACAAAATTTGAATCATTTTTCCTCACTTTAAGGATAATAAAAGCGACCATTATTTTGGTTTGAACATATTGGAGATATGGATAGAGACCAAAGAGAAACATGACAACAAGAAAACTTCCTTTTTTTTTTCTTTTTTTTTTGCCAAGTAGTGGGAATAAGAGTAAAGGTGTGATATTGAAGAAGCTAATCCCATTTGCCTTTCAATGTACTATAATAATATCATCCGTCGGTTTTTATTTTTAAACAATATATATAATTTGGATTTTGAAAAGAATGTTTTTTGAAAAAAAATGAAACCGAACAGATCTCAGTTATTCAAACCAAGAAATTTATGATATTTATTTGATGTGTAAAATTTTTAATGAATCATTTCCCTTTCTAATATAAAGATTAGATATGATTTAGATTATCTGGGTTACTAATTCNGGAAACCGAACAGATCTCAGTTATTCAAACCAAGAAATTTATGATATTTATTTGATGTGTAGAATTTTTAATGAATCATTTCCCTTTCTAATATAAAGATTAGATATGATTTAGATTATCTGGGTTACTAATTCTAATATAGGCGTAAGTCCTATTGTTAATTACATCTTAAGAGAACGAAATCACTTAAGAAAACTCTCGATTAAGATTGGGGTTTCGTCTTTAAGAATTCAAAGTTTAATTTCCATGATTGGTCATAGAAAAATCAAGTGGGATGAGCTCAACATTGAACAATTATTTTGGGAACTGGATGAGCGAAAGGTAATGGATGTCATAGATTATAAGAGGAACTCAATGGCTTCCCAAACAATCATACTATTTGGCTTTACATTTTGGAANGATCGAGCGGCGACATGGCTCGCCGAGCCCGAGTTTCGCGTCTCCTCTGCCATTCGCGCATGAGATGGCTCGCCTTTTTCTCCTCACACACGGCCTTTCGCTGCCATTCGCGCACGCGGCTCGTCTCCTCGAGCACTGCTCGACCGAGCGGTCCTCCAACTGCGAAGTTCCACCTGGCCGGCCCTTCCTCTGCCCTATGCTGCATTTTCTCTTGCCTTAAATCTTTCTCATCCTCTCCCTTTACCTGGTTTGCTGACCAGGGAGGCTGGTAGGTGGCTGCTCTTCTCCTTTCTCCTTCCTTTGCTATAAAGAACTCCATTTCGGGGAGGGTCTAAGGTTGGCCGAATTTTCTTGAGAGGGGGAGGTGCTGCCATTTTGTTTTTTTGGTTGATTGATCTTGTGTGTACGCTTGAAATATTTCTGGAATTTTATTTTCTTTAAAAAAAAAATCTGAAAAAAAGAGGAAAGAGAGGGCTTCGAGAAAGGAAGGCTTTTAGGAAAAATTTGGGGTTTTCTTTCTCTCTACTTGACTGTTGAAAAGGTAATCTCCTTCTTCTTTGTTGTTTGAGAAGGGTTCTTCTCCCTCCCTGTTTTTCGATACCCTTGCGGCTGGAGCTAGAAATCGTGAGGGCTACTGGCGTGAAGCTCTCAGGAAGGATTTCTGTGGGGTGTTTTCTTCAAATTATTTTTAGTTCCTCTCCTCTGTTTTGTTGCCTTGCTCGAAACATGTTATTGGAAATGTTAAAATAAAGAAAATGCTTGCATGAATATTTATTTAGGATGTTGAGGAATGAAGCATATATATCAGTTTCTCTTACTATTTCATTTCTTGAAACATGTGGAAGTATTGGTAGAACATTTTAAAAATGCATTTTTATTCCTTATAAATGTCTATGGCAAGCATATGTGGGCTATCTTTACTTT
This sequence comes from Phalaenopsis hybrid cultivar, assembly GCA_002079205.1. NCBI lineage: Eukaryota > Viridiplantae > Streptophyta > Magnoliopsida > Asparagales > Orchidaceae > Phalaenopsis > Phalaenopsis hybrid cultivar. The sequence continues at coordinate 85,921 of JXCR01145826.1, forward strand.
CCTTACTTGAAGCACTTGAAAGCATGACTAAGGTGATCTTGGAATGCATTTTTCTCTTTCAAAAATACATATGGAAAAACTTATTTGAGAGTTGCTTCTATTAATTTCATTGCTTGAAATGTTTGGAAGTATGAAATACATATTGGAAATTGTTTTATATGATGAAACATGTATTTGGGGGCTCATTTCATGTTCTTATTGTTCCCCTTCTGCTGCAATACATGTTGGAAATTTTTTTATGAAGTAAAAAAAAAAAAATGTTTGGGGCTCTTTTTATGTTCCTATTGCTGCTCCTTTGTTGCAATATATGTTGGAAATTGTTTTATGAGGTAAAAACATATGTTTGGAGCTCATTTCATGCTTCCTATTTTGCCCAATGTATTGGATTCGATTTGCCCTTTTTCTTGGGCTCGGTTATGGCTTTATGGAATCTGATTTTTATGACCATTTTTTAGCCCATTTGGTGGGCTTGGTTTGAGCTCTTTTTGAAATCAAGTTTATACTGGAAATATTTTCTTGTTTGCCCCCCCTGTGCTGGGCTCGGTTTCTCTCTTTCTTTGGCTCAGTCTGGGTTTCCTTTTAGTGACTTATGTTGGTTGAAATCCCTTTTTGTTTTGGAACATTCCTTGGTTGACTTGCCCATGTGCTGGGCTCAGTTCGTCCCTTATGTTGGACTTGTTTGGGCTCCTTTTTGGAGATTTATGCTGGCTGAAATTCTTCACTGTTTGACCATTTCTTGGGCTCGGGTTGCCCTTTTTCTGGGCTTGTTTCGGGCTTCCTTTGGTAATTTATATTGGCTGAGGTTTTGGAATGTTTCTTGAGCTTGGTTTTCCTTTGTATTGGTCTGAGTTGCCCCTTTTCCTGACTCTGCCCGTAAGCTTGTTTGGCGCTAATTTAATGATTGTTTGGGAACTTTTAAACTGTTAAGTTTGTTGTAGCAAAACTGTAGGAAGCTGTTGTTGGCTGTAAGAAGTTCAGAATTGTTGTTTGGAGCAGTTTGGAAGCATAAAAGTGTCATTAATTGCTGTAGTTAGCTGTTTGAGTGTTGCAATTACTGTTTGCACTCAAGTAGCTGGTGAATAGGCCCATATAGATATTGTTTGGTGGCTATTTGATGGCTTGTTTTGTGGTGATTTTGTTCCTTTTGTGAGCCTTACCCATAAGCTTTAACTTGTGATTTCTTGGTGGAATGGATTAAGCTAGTGGTTGTTTCTCTCTATAACCTTGACACTTTTATGGATAATTTCATATTTATGAGAAAAAAAATGATAAAAAAAGAGCATTTGCTTAAAAGTGGAATTAAATGGAATTGATATTGGTATAGCTTTTTAAAATTTGGAAATTTATTCCCTATGAATTATTCTCTTTTGTTTTATGACATGTGAAAAGTTTTTGAAATTTTGTTTCAGGAAATTATAAACTTAATATAAATTGAATTTAATTAATTTATGATTTAATTTTAAGTTTCACTGATTTGACTTGGTTTTAAAAATGAATCGGTATCCTTTTCGTTCATTTTGTTTTCTTTTTTTTTAACGGTAAAGTTAAAAATGAGAATTTCCGATTTAATTATATTCAGAAATAATTCATAATCTTAAGATAAATATGAGAGAAAGAGAAAGGGGGAGAAAATTAAAAATAAGATTTGGATCTTCGAGGTGATAAAATCTAAAGAGGGATAGAATAGCGAACCATCTACCGTTACTTTTTGCATATGAAAGATAAAACTGTAAATTGGAAGAATATTTAGGGGTTGGAAGAAAGTGGAGAGTTTAGATATCAATTAGGGACATGAATTGAAAGATCAGTAGACTTGCATTTAGGTCATTTAAGCTTTGAATCAACCTAAATCCAACTACACTAACTAGGATTGAAGCACATTTCACAACCCTTTTTGCCAAAACTATAGGTTCACCCCTTAGGTTTTAGGAGTCTGATAAGGAGTTAAGCTTGATCTAAAAAATGTTTGAGGATTAATTGAGGGACACTTAATTGAGGTTAGACACTTTAAGATATTTCAGACACAAATTAAAGTGTAGGATTCCTAGGTCTCAGGAGCACACTTCGAGAGAGTCCATTCTCCTAATTTTCAAATAAACCTAAGAAGCCAAATATCTGACCCTAGTTTATAAGGACACTAGACACGAGAGTGCACTAGATTGTGATTCATGACTGATTTAAATAAATAAAATAATGAAATTTTTGCCCTAACTTGATCAAAACTGAAACCCAATCCTCCGGGATTTGAGTTTGTCTTACACTCAAATCTTCCTAGCAATTAGGGACATTCCCAATATTACAAATAAATCTCATATTCTTGGTCTTTTATATATGATATTGTATTTTATTTGTTTGTCTTTTTCCTACGATTTACCTTTTTCTCTCAAGCCTTTTTCAGGTCATAATTTCCCCTTTTACACAGCTCATAATAGCTAAACTTAAAGGAACAATGAACCTCTCAGGTGTACAGGTTTAATTTATATCACAACATTTTATTTTCTCAACATGTTATATTGTTCTCATAGTCTGTTATACTATTTTCTCAGCATGTTATACCGTCTTTTCTTTCTACAATACACTATACTGTTACTTTCTTTTATACTGCATGTTTAGTTATTTTGATACACACTATGTCTTAGTATAGAATAACTTAGTGGTTAGGTGTATTTTCAAAACTAAAATTAAATCAGGAGGTGCTACTACGAGAAGCTTAGAGCGAACATCGTGGGCAGCGCGACGAGGAACAACTTCAAGGTGGATCTGCAGCAGCAAACCATCTTCACATCACATAAGCACATTCACATCACCTATCACTTTCTTTAGTTTAAATAACAACCCATAGGATCACTCTTTAGGCTTTTTGTACGATTATAAGTCGTAACACTTTAGGATTCCAAGGTTACCGTGGGATACGATGTGAATCCTCCTATCTTTTTAGGTTATTTGCACAGTCTGATATTGTGTAAACATAAGTCCTAACTCATAAATAATTTGCAGGATTGAAATATCAAATTAAATCATTTCAAAGACATAAAGCCAAACAATAGGATAACTGGGAGTTCACCGGAGTTTCCCCGGATTCGTGATATCCCCTATTTTTTTTTACTTTTGGATTCCCTTAATAACTATTCCTATTTTGAGTCATTCCCAATTGATTTTCTCATGTCCAATCGTGAAAACCTAAACTTTGAAATCTTGAATGCAAAACCACCTGATCTTAATCGAGAATTTTCTTAAGTGATTTCGATCATTTAAGATATAATTAACTATAGGGGATTGCCTCTATAGGGAACCTGGAACCCTGATAAAATAAACTCTATCTAATTTTTATGTTAGGTAGGGAAACTTGTTGGCCTTTTTTATAAAAATATTTCGCAGACTAAAACTGATGTCACAAATTCTTTAGTCTAGGTGATTGAATCTCCATTACAAGTGATATATTTATTCTTCGGGATAAGTGTTTGTATTCAATCATCTAAACTATTTAAAATGTGAGACTCGTTTGGTCTCACTTATTTTAAAATTAAAATGTTACTTTTAAAATAAAAAAGGGTTATATCCATATTTAAATTATTTTCAAAATCACAAAATCACTACTTTTTCAAATCACGAAAAAAAAACGGCCTGCACTTAGGTAATAGGATTTGTAAATAGCAATGTTTCGAGTGCTATGTATATAATTATCCCTTGAAAGAATTATTATACAATAAAAGTTTAAGTTATAAGAGAGCAAAAATATGTTAATAATCAAACTCTGTATTTTGAGAACAGATAATTTCATTAATTATAATTAAGATATTAATACTAATTATAATAATCAAAATATTTGAATTATTGTAAGTTAATTTTGTGGTAGAGCATAACTTGATTTTTGCTTAGAAGAAAACAAGAATTGGAAAATTATAAATAATCAATTCTTTGTAGAAGTGAATTAAAATATAATTAAATATTAAAGAGAGAAGTATAATAGTATTTCAAATTGATATGTATGCATCCTAATGTTGATTAAGATGTTTCATTATTACGAACTGATTGTGGTAATTTTGATTTTGAGGATAGAGAAATCAGAAGTAAGAACTTGAGCTGAGTAATTATATTTTTTAATTACATTATTCTTTCGTACTTTTAATTTTATTTCTGGTTTCAACTAGTTCCATTTATGCTCTATACACTGTTGTTCTTTGCTGCAAATAATCTTTGATATTGTTAAGAATGAAACATGCATCTCAACAGTATTTGCATGATAGTTTGTCTCGAGAAGACATTAAATGATTACAATATGATTTTTAAATTCGTATAGAAGAATATTTAGTCATTAGTAAAAAAACATAAAACAACTCATAAAAATATATATTATGAAAATTATACAAAAATAGTAATATATATGAATACTTGCATGTGTGATAATAAACGAAATTCACTCTCTTATAGTACTAGTTGGTAATGCCAATACACCCGCACCCAAATATATTTTTCATACTGTCTCAAACAATAGTGGAATTAAAATAAAACTCTGTTTTCCCAGCCAAAGATGAGTGTCTATCCACTTCAAACAATAATAAACTAGTTCTACACCCTGCCATACTGATAGGGTGGGTATCAACTTAGAGCACGCGAAATTATATTTAGACAATGTTCATGTGATAAATGTATTTATATAAAAAAAGATAAGAAACATGAATATGAAATGTTATGTTTCTTGAAAATATAAATGAAAAAAAATGTGTTTACAACATCATACTGTGTTGTCATTTATAAATTTAGTACACGATATGATTCATTACATAACTTAAATTACTAGCCAACATAAATGATGCTCTTATTTCTTAAGTATTATGATTTAGAATTATACTTATTCTAATGGGTTCATTTTAAAAACTTAGTATATTGCATTTAATAATTTAGATAAAAATGAGTACAACAACAACAACAACAAAGCCTTAATCCAATTACGTGGGGTTGGCTGCATGAATCCTTTTTCTCCATTGTCTTATTTTGTGTCATATTTTCATTTAGTTCTAGTAAATTAAGATCATATTTTATACAATAAGCCCAAGTCTTCCTAGGTCTACCTCTGTCTTTCCTAACACAAGTGGAATCTAAAACATCTACTCTCCTAATCGGATCATCAGATGGTCGACGTTTAATGTGACCAAACCATCTAAGACGTCTTTCTCTAAAAATGAGTGAAAGAAGAAAAATGTATATCGTGGACGAAACAACCATAAAGCAATGCCTTTTATATTACCATTGACTTTGATTTTGAAAATTTATAGCTCTTTCATTGCGGCTAGATTTAGAGAAAGCAAATAAGTTTATTTTTACAATCCAAATGGGTATTTCGCCTTCAAAATTTCAAGCTCCTAGGCCAGGTTGTGAAAATCTTATCAAATTTAAAGAGACAATTGTATGATTATTTTATAGCCAAATGTGGTCTTACCAAACTTAGAACTAAGACCCGAAAGAAGCACTAGGATAGACCCTTTAATCACTCAACTCAATTATCCAAATAAGGTTGAATACGAGCCGTCGAGTGAACACATGTCAATCTACAACACTCAACTCATTTGTTAAACTCGACAACCCAACCAACTCCATGGTCTTTGAGATAAATTTAATAAAAAGGAACACAATTTACTCCTAAGGAATGTTAGAAGCAAGTTGTCAAAGATGTGACCCTACGAATGCATGAGAAATAGATGATGAAATATGACACTGTCAGATAATAACACGACAGAGATAATATTAACTGTGTCAATGTTGGAAGAAGAAAACAAGAGATAAGTCAGAGAACTTAAGAGATCTATATGTACTAATCACATGCTTATATTATAAAAAAGAAATCGTTATAACTAGAGAGGGATCTTTGTAATAAGAGATAGTCAATTCATTCTTGAGCACTATGTCTCTACTTTATTCCCTGTTGCATACACTTTTCTCCCTCTCTTCAGCTCACTCATGTAACTCGCTACTTCTTTATTCCTTTTTTGAGGTGTGAGTCCATGGACAAATCATGATTCAACATTATTTTAAAGTATTGTGAGCATAGATCAGGCCACAACCAAGAAGAGGAGTTACACAGCAAGCAAAACCTAGCAACAGAGAGGTTACCAGTAATAACAACTATAACAGAGTTTGACACAACAAATCAGCAATTCAACCTTTGTGAGCACTTTGTAACCAATATGCAGGATGGCAGTCATCTCCATTTTGGAATAAGGGAGACCGAGATGAAGTAAATATTATGAGGGAATAACAAGAAAAAATAAGGGTTTGAGAATGGCTAACGAAGTTCAAACATAACGATAGACACCCCTTTTATAAATATGAAAGTAATTATTACGAGGAAACAACAAGAAAAAAAAGGCAACAAATTTAAAAAAAGGCATCACAACTATCAGAGTAATTAAAGTCATCAAATTTTCATCTAACTGAGACGTCAAAACAAATTTTGTTAGTTATAAAAAAAATTTATTTTATTATTACAACTAGACATATGCAACTATTCCCTCAAAACACAAAGAAATTATATTAAACACACAAACACACCTAACTTATTACAACAACAAAAAGAAAAATTCAAAACACAAGCCCAAGGCAATCTTCGCAAAAACCTGGCTAGACAGTAGAAGCCACTTTAGCACGAACTATCAGCACGAACTATCAGCACGAACTTGAACTGAAGAAGACAAATGGATTTGCACTGTGCACTTATAGCTCAATTCGACGAACTTATGTTTCAATTCACCTGAAGATTTCTTTAAGCCGGCAACTTCACAACTTTGTTCAGCCAATTGTTGTTTAAGTTCGATTGTTTCAACGACGCCAAACAGATGAAGAACAATCTCTATAAGAGGACCCACCAAACTTCCCAACTGAATAATTTTTTTCCTCCAGGTGAACTAATGCCACATTTAGGTTCAACTCGCCCACATTTCCGACACGAATATTCTAGAGTGCCCATGGGCCTGCGGCGAACCTGAAACCAGAGACTATATTATTACTAATTGTTTTTTTTTTTTTTGTGCAGGATTAAGGAGATGATGGCGAACTGCGACATTACCGTACCAACTTTTAGAAATTTCAGCGAAGTCATAAACAAGCTAAGCACAACACCAATGAGCGGAATTCCACAGGCCAAATGCCATTGCTACATTATCCATCACTCTTGGAGGGCTTGCAACGCTAAGATTCACTATTGTGCACATGGTACACTGACTATTATTGCAACAACCATTCTCAAGGCACTTAAAATGACACGACTTTTTCCATTTCGAGAGCAATGGGATGCTAGCCGACCCACCGGATCGGTTTCCTCTACCCTTTTCTGGCATTCTCCCCCTCTCAGATGGCTCAGAGCGAACATTGATGGTGCACTCCTTTCCAAAGAAGCCGACACAAGATTTATTGTTCGGGTCTAGAGAGGAGTTCAACTCATTGCTACTAGACACAATTTTTAGCATTAGGATAGTCGCCCAAGTTGAACTTCAGGCCGTCATATCCTTTCAAAACATTTGCCAACCATGGATGGTCGAATGCAAGAGCATCATCATTAAAGGAGATAACACTAATATCATACATTTTTTTAGGACTACTATGAAACGGAATATTTCGTGCAAACGACCACAGGAGACACCGGATTTTACTTTTCTTTTGTCTTTTAAACAAGTTCTTTTTTTTCCATACATCTAAATATTGTAATAGGGCCGCTCATTTTTGTGTCAAGCGCGCCTTAGTGAGTCATTTGTTTTGATGCATGTAGATGACCATAAGGATCTCCCTACCATACTTGTAGAAGACAGTTCTTTTTTTTTTTACACTAGATGCATACATGCATAATTTTTGTACTTTTTTGATATATTAAGGCAAATGCAAATTTTCACAAAATATTATTCATTTGAATCAGTTAAGGGAGCGAGACACAAGCGGATATAGACATAAGAAATGCTAGCAAATGGAGTTGTGAATCAACTGGCATTATATCACCCCATTTATAAGCAACAAAGAACTCAAACTTCAAGTTGTTCACACGTTAGCAATGCAATTAGATAATATTTGCACATTAATAAATTGCCTTCAAATTTGTTATTATTTCAATTCTCTTATTCTTTCTGCAACTCCGTCTTCCAAGAGATAAGAGATGAACTAAAAATGTATAGTCAAATGCAATATTACGAAACCCAGGACCAAGACCCGGACGATGTACTAAGTTAGACCCCATATCCCTAAGCTCAACAATCCAACTAAGGCCAAGTACGAGCCAACAAGTCAGCATCACCCATCCATCTATCACACTCAACTCACCCATTAGAAGAGCCATACCAAGTAGCTCCATCGTCAGTGGGATCAGTTTAATCCAATAGGACACAATTCAATCTCAAGAACAAAATTGTTTAAGCAACAAACTAACTTAGAAGCCTAGCCGACTGACAAAGATATGACCCTACTAACGCATGAGGTAAGGATGACAAAGTGACGCTATCCGAGAATAATGAGTCAAAGATAATATTAACTATGTCAAGGTCAGAAGAAGAAAAAAGAAGATAAGTCAAAGATTCCCAAAAAATATGTGTAACATATATTATATAAAAAATCCTCTATAAATAGGAAATCTATATAGCAAAGGACGATTGCAAAATCTTGGACATTATATCTCTACATTTTTCCCTAACGAATACACTAATACCCCTCTCTTTGACTCGTTCTTTCTCTCCTTCATAGTTCTTTCCTTATGGTAAATGCACAGATCGGGATTCAACAATTACATAATTGTAAAGTCATAAGAAGTTGTAGCAAGACCCATCTTACATCCTATTCCAACTAACCTTCTAGTGAGAATAACAAAAATATAACATTGCAAATGGTGGTTTTACAAGTTCCATCTAATAATGAGCAGCCTTAATGTCAATATGTGTTTTATCAATGATTTAAATCATATGACTATTTTACCAAAAAGAAAATCATGGCACTATCAATGACTGAATCATGCAGCTATTTGAACAAAAAGTAGAAGCAACTACACTGTTTTTCCTTTTATTTAATTATATATTTTTTAAAGATGGCTACATTTTTTTTTTTTTTGGACAGATGTATAACTAAGTTGGAATTTATTTTCACATTATCAAAACTAGTTGTTTGATTATAAATTGAAATAAGAATAAATTTGATCATTAGTAGGACAGTACAGATACAAGGAAATAAACTGCAGGACTAAAAATTACCTTCTTTATAAGTTGAACATCATAAGATCTTCCATATTTATTCCTTATAAGTCTTGCAAGATCTACTCCACTAAATGTAGCTTCATCTTTTCCAACAATCCTTTCCAAGTCCTCACGTGATAAACCACCTGATATATCCTGACTATTATTCAGGGCATTTTCCTCGTTGTCTGTGCTTTCATCATCTGAGCTGTTGCCTTCTGCATTATCAGGAGCTACACGAACAGAAACCAGCTGTTCTAGTGGATTTCTTCCATGCAACTTGATGGACAGTTGGGTTTGAGCAGACAATGCTCCCCTAGATCGAAATGCTAGACCTGAATATCCCAAACTCAGCCCCTTAGTCAGTCTGGTTTTTGAGAAATTGTCTTGACCAAGAAGTAATAAATTTTGAGGATTGTGTAATAGAACACTCATCATGCCCTGAAATCAAATTCCTTTATCACTCTCCTAAGGAAAAAAAGATTTCTATCTGCAAACATGCTTAAAGATTGCTCAACAAAATTCAAGAGTAGACGAACAAAAAGCTTAGGAATATCATGGAATGCTGACATTGTATTCACTAATGTGACAATAAATTGAGTAATGCTATACACTGCAAGAGAATATAATGAGCTTTTCTTGATTCCCATTTTACAAGTTCAAAACTTATAAGGCTAAATAAAAAAGATTGGAACCTTATAATCAATTTTGAGAGAAAGAAAAAGAAGATCTTATCTTATGCCTGGATTAAGTTTGGAAGTGCAGCACTACTCTAAAAAGATATGATACTAAGCAAAAAAAAAAAGTCATGAAAGGTAATCCATAAAAATAAGTACAAGAATAAATGTTTCAAGGATATTATTCATAATCAAGTATATTTTATTGGAAGACAGTTCCTGTATCAATGCATAAGCAAATGTTGTACCAAATATCATTAAATTCAACCTTTCACAAGCATATATAATAATGCAAGGTTGCTTGCCATCCCAAAATATCAATATTTTTACATAGAATGACTGATGCTGACAAGGAACATAAGAACTGCTACAATATAGTAAAATAGAATAAATAAATAAATAAATAAAGGTGCTAATATCTCTTTAGTTTAGCACGTGCTTACAATATTAGCAGTGGACTCGCAATGGGCCTGCTGACATCAACAAGGCATGTGGCAATACAAGAAAATTTTTTTGTCTACCTTGCAATAAAGGAAATTGTACACTTAGATGCCGTTCTGAACAGATACAAGACCAAAAGCCAAAATAATGCCAAAATTAGGTTGATTGATTCACAAAAATGTCAAATATTTAGCTAGATAGGACCATCTTGCTCATACTCATACTCATACTTCAGTAAAAGTAGGTTTCAAGTCATTTCACAAGGAAAAAATAGAAAAGTTGTTTTATGAGCTCTACAACATTTAACTAGATTTACATTTTAATTGTAATACTAGCAATAAATAATAATAATAATAATATCATAAATAAATTATAAACTTAATTATTTTAAGAAAATTATTTAACTGTTTACGAGTCGTTTTCTCATGGGGAGTTAAGGAGAGAGGGAATTCGTCACCTTTCATTCGAACCCTGGAGCGAGAGAGAAGGGAATTGTGAGAAAGCGAGAGAGTGAGGTAAAGGAAGAAGGAGCAATAGTAGAGGGAGAAGAAAAAGAAACAGGAAGAGAAGGAGGTTAACTGTAACCGAGCAGCAGAAGGGGAGGGAGAGTTCGGACGGCATTCTACTCGGACGAAGGGAGCTCGAGAGCGGCTTGGTCGAGTTCCACGAGCAGCAAAGGAAAGGAGGAAGAAGAAGAGGAAGCTCGTTTGGCTACCTGGAGTGCTCGAGCGGCTAACCCAAGCCTTTCCCTTGTGCCGTCGGCAATCCTTCAGCCGTGCGAAGCCTTCCCCAAGCAAACCGAGAAAGAAGAGGAGGCATTCATGCCCAAGCTGCCGTGCGACTGGCAGGGGAAGGGGGCGGCGGCTTTCCCACCACCCGGGCACCTTCTAGAAGCTTAGTCCAGAGCTTGGGGAAGAGTAGGGATCGCGAGATCGTGCGGGAGTTCGATCGAACTCGGCTCGACTCGACTTTTTACGGCAACCAGGAAAAAAAAAAAAAACTAAATTGTTAATTTAATTTAAATTATTAATTATAATTGATTAAGATCAAATTTCAGAATCTTTACATCATAAATAAATTAAAATTTTGTTTATATTTATTTAGGACTAGTTTGGAGAAGCTTACAAGTTTGCTACGAGCATCATAATTTATAAGAACATAAGAAAGACAATAAAAAATGTTTAGGTGAGAAAATTTAACATCTTTCTCGCTCCATGCCTCCTACATGTATAAGAAAAGCTTTTGAATATGTATTCAGTCATCAACAGAACTGTGAACTACAAGCAATAGTGCAAAATGTACTTCTTCAGTTACAACATTAGCACTGACATTTTCTATCTTCTTGAAATTTTTGCAGTTCATTTTAATGTTGTCAGTTTTGCCACAATTACAACAGATTGTTTGCTGACCAGACCTTGACTTGTTCTTGCCTCTGTGCTTTGATTTTGTTTTTTCTCTGTTTAAGTTCATGTCTTGTGATCTCCTTTTAGAATCAATATTCAGTATTGAACTCAAACCCGAGATCTCATCAGAATTTTTCCTGCATACCTTCTCAGCAAAAATTAAATCACAAAAATTATCATATTTCAACTTAAATTTAGCTGCAGAATTACTAACAGTCATCCTCATGGCTTCCCAGATTTTTGGTAATGAAACCAATAATATCAGTGCACGTATCTCATCACCAAATTCAATTTCAACAAACAATAATTGATTTGTGATAGTATTAAAATCATTCAGATGTTGTGCAACAGACATACCATCTGCTATCTTTAAGTTGAATAATTTTTTTATCATGTGTACTGTATTATTCGCTGACAGCTTTTCATACATATCCGACAAAGCTGTCATGAGATCTGCAATTGTCTATTCCTTGATGACGTTGTTTGCAATGGATCTCGACAAAGTTAATCGAATAACCCAGAACTTATCAATCCATCATATTTCATTCAACCTCAGACATCTTTTCCGATCATTTTCCCAATAACAAAAGATAAAGTTTCTTCCCATAGAGATAGACATCTATCTGCATCCTCCAGTAACCAAAATCTGTGTCATCAAACTTTTTGATCCTCGATGCCTTCACTTCATCTCCAGCCATCATTTTCTCTCAGACCTGAATCTTGGCTCTGTACCAATTGTTATGAAAAACGATTGACGATAAAGCAAAGAATATAAATGAAAGGATCACACAAGACACACAGATTTATGTGGTTCGGCAAATTACCTATGTACATGGAGTTGCAGAGGATTTTATTATTTTAAGGATTACTCAGTTTCTCAACAGAGTTACAAGACACCGACTCCACTTTCCTCATTATGTTCTTCCTTTGTTTTTGTTGCTTACAATTTCTTCTGCTTCCACCGCTTGCGACTGCTTCTACCACTCGAAACTCTTGCCGCTCAGAACACCTTCGTCTTTCGGAACTCCTTTCTTTAGTCGCTTGGAACTCCTTCCTTCGAACAAGAGGTGAATACCGTGCCCTTTTATTGCAAGAACGGGCAGGCTCCAAGAGATCGAAGAAGCGAGATACTGGAAAAGAAAGATGCGGGAGTTATGGCTTTTCCAAACCAGAAGGAAATATTAAAATAAGGAATTAAAAAAATAATTCAAGTAATTGGCATAGATGCTGAAACCGCCAATTCAAGAAAGTGGACCGAGCTCCACAATATTCAACATCCCATGCCCTAATCTAAGAAGTAGGAGGAGGAGGAGAGAGATTTACGTGAGTCTCGTGCTACGAAGTGATGCCACTCGGGTTCGAAGCAAGGAGAAATAAGAGGAGCATCGCGTGGGCGACGCCTGCAGAAGAAAATGAATTATGTTATGCATTTTTTGAACCGAATCGAAGTGAAGAGGAGCAAAGCACTCGCCTAGTGAAGGAGGAGACGACATCAATTGTTGCGGTGTTGGGTTGAACTGCAATCGAAGGCAAGAGATTTGAGCCTCGTGTGTCGAACTCAAGTCCAAGGAGAAAAAGAAGCCAAAAGAGGTAGAGGGTGGGCAGCTCTGTCGAGAGAAGAAGCTTGTGTGGCTTGTAGCATATAAAAAGAACTGAATCGGCGAAAAGAAGTGTTTGTGGCTTTGTTTTGCATGCAAGTACTACAATGAACAAACACTGAAAAAAAAAGGTTTAATACTATTTAGATTTTTAATTATACTAATTCAATACATTTAAGGAATTAAAATAGATTTTGTTTTGCTAAAAAAAAATGTAAAGCAGGGAGAAAGAATTTACACTAAATGAGAGGTTAGAGAAAATCATAAAGAAATTGTTGACTTTGCAATAAGAAAAAACTGAGGTTAAGTTTCAATTATGCATCTAAATTATGTTAGTTAAACACTTAATTCTAAAATAATATTAATATGAAATTATGTTAATTTAGGTTGAGAAGACTAGCAAAAATTTTGGGCTCATTTTTGTGCGTGAGAAATGCTAGCGAGCTATTAGATCAAAGAATTATTCAAATAAAAAATTATATTAAGAAATATATTATTTTTAAAGAAATTAATGTAAGTTTACATAATAGGATAAACTATTTATCCTTAATAATTAAATCCTAAATTATGTCAAATGAAGATATTAAATTATAATGATAATTTAATTAAATAATAATTTATAATTGATGATAGTTATTCTAATACAAAAGAGATTTCAAAACTTAAAAGCAAGCAAAAATCATCTAAAAACAAGCTGGTGCTTGTACTTTAAGATTATGGTAGTAATTTGGTTTCTTCTACACTCTCTTAATTGCTTGAATAGATTTTACTTAGTATTTAAGTTTATTTGATTATATTGAACTGTATGTTATTGTTATTTGTATATGATCACCAAATGCATCAGTAAAGTTATTATATCATGTACTAAATGTTATGAAAAAAAAAATAAGAATGAGATTTACTATTTTATTTGTTTGCATGTGCATGTATGACTATGATAGAGTCATCTATGTACGCTACTAGCGAGAAAATGCTAAGATACCTGCGCATGTAAATGGAAAAATATTTTAATATTGAAGTACTTTAAATGGTACATGTTTTACATAATGCTCCTATCACGATTAAATAGACATAAAATGATATAGATATGATATTGATATAATAAAATTCATTAAATAACATCATTTTCTTAAAATATCAAATGTTCATACTGATTTATTAAAAGTTTAACATGTTTTTTTTTTTGAATTATTGTATTTTAAGAATGTGAGCATTCGCTTGCTTTATTTAGCTCACAGTTATTTTAAACCAATTTTTCATGGGTAATTATTTTATTAAAAAAATGAGTAATTGAAAAGAAAACATTTATAGAAGATGGAAACAATCTTTAATGAGATAAATTTAATTATATTTTTTTAATTTAATATGATTTGTATCTTTTTCGTTTGTTAATAGTTAGCTATAGAAGAAAATTATGAAAAATTTAATTCTCATCGTCCGAATATTCGTACCTGTTTTGGTTAATTTCATCCCCCGGGTAAGAATGTGATTATAATATCTCGTTTTGTTTATCGGGAGAGAGGAATTGAAGAGTCAAAGTGGGAGAGGAAACAAAGAACTGAACATGGGGGAGAGAAAACGAGAGGAGGTCAAGAAGTCTAAGAGGTGAATTTTGCCTATAAATCATTGCAGTCGGCTTACATAGAGAGTCGAACAGTGAAACTTGATCTCGTGCCATCGAGTCGAAGGAGAAGAAAAGGTAGTTGAAGTAGGTGGCAACCCGTATGTGTGGTTATACTCACTATGCTTGGTCGAGACAAGATACTGACGCCATGCTTACGAGCTGAAAGGATGTGGTGTCTCAGTCAAGCAGTGGAGGATGGCGGCGGCATAGTCGAGGCGATGTTGATGCCAAGCTGAAATCGAAGGAGTCAAAAACAAGAACTTTGCAAAAGAGGCTCTCTCATGCATGCCATTCAACTCTAGCGCGCAAGGAAGATCTCTCATGCACAGTGGACAAAAGAGTTGGGTGACCTGCTTTATAAGGGTAAGTCGATTGTGACGTTTTATAAACAAAATTCACCCGTGCACTTGTTAATATTTAGTTATAGAAAATAATTGTTAGAGAATGTGGAAAAACAGTAATAAGATAAATTTAAATATATTATTTTAATTTAATTTGTTTAGTGATTCTTTCACTTGTTAATAGTTAGTTATTGAAAATAAATGTTAAAAAATTTTGCTTAGACTCGTGAGCTGCCGCCATGGTTCTAGATGTCAACATGAATTTTATCAACAATTTGGAGTGGTAGAGGATTGGCGACTACGCTCCAACTCATTTTCAGGCTCAAGCCGACACTGCCAATCTCATATGTGGATCTAAAACCCAGTTAAATCTGGAAAATATGGTAGGTTTGCTCACTATGGCATATGTTGTAGATAGAATTACAACTTTAAAGATTATTGTTGATATTAAGATTCTTAATGTTTTAAGTGCATATGTTCTTCAAGTAGGCTCAGACATATGTTTAAAAGAAAATTTTTAGAGTGACGTGGAAGAATTGATACATATGATGTCTCTTAAAGAAAGAATTTTTATTGAATGAAATTTAAATGAACAGGTTGGTTGAGTGGTAGAAGATTATAAAAATAGTCATCGTGACTACTATTTTGGAGTAATTAATAAGGAAGGTAAAATCATATTAAATGTTGCTTTAGCATATGATTTTGTTATTGTTAATATTTTATCTAACAAAAGAGATGAGCATATTATTGCTTGTAAGAATGTATGTAATAAAATATAAATTGATTATTTCCTTATGAGAAAAAAATCATTGAGAATGTAAAGATTGTAAGATCATGCTAAGTGAAAATTTAAATACTCAACATCAATTATTAGTTTAGATTTTAAGATGAAAAGTTAGAAGATAAAAAATATAATGAAATACTACCATAGAATTTAATTGCCAAAACTTAAAGGATAAAGAAAATTATTTTTACGAGCAAACTTTATGATTTTAAGAATTAGGATGTTCATAAAAAAGATAATTCTGTGGAATAAAGTAATTAGCACTATTTAACATAAAAAGTTTTGTCATAAAAATTGATTTACATGTTAAAAGTTAAACAATTGGAAAAAAGATAATGACCTGTAGAGAGTAAGAGAACTATTTATAATTCTAAGGGGCTGTTTGAGATCAAATTTTGTTTTTTGGTTTTTGTTTTTAAAAACAAAAAATAGAAAACAAACAACAAAACAATTTTTGTCTATATGTTTTTTTGTTTTATTTTTATTTTTTATTTTTTTGGGAAAACCCTTTTGTTTTTAAAATACTACAAATAGAAAAAACATATTTTTGCCTGTTTTTAAAACACCAAAACAACCTGTCATCCATCGCACCCATTGGCAGTTGTCGATCACTGCCCACTGTCGGCCCTCGCACGCCTCCACTACTTGCCTCCAGGCCCCGCCTCTACCACCGCTGTCGCCCGCTAGTCACCACCCGCCACCGTGGCCAGCCGCCCCTGCCCCGTTTCTGCTCTCCCAAGATACCGC
>JXCR01145826.1:127663-171445 GCA_002079205.1 Phalaenopsis hybrid cultivar
TAAGTGATCAAAGAACAATTAGACACATTTTAAAATATTTTAGTTTTTTTTATAGATTTTTTAATTATTTTTAGTTATTTTAAATTCAAAGTAAAGCTCAAAAAATCAAGTATTTTTTTAAGAACAACTTTTATTTTTCCTAAGTGCCCCTGATCACAAGGAAATCAGAGAAACACTTTTCATAATTTTCCCAAGTGTGTTTAATTCAATATAATTATTTTGTACAAAAATACATTGTTTCTTAGAAAATTAACTTTAAACTTAGTTAAATAATTTTAAAATTTTTATTGTGGCTAAACATGCTTTTTAGACATAGTGTGGAATTGATTTTGTTAATTTTTTATTAGTATTTAATTTACATAAATTGAAGCAAGATATATACATTTAATTAACTATAGAAATGTAGAAAATAATTCAAATCATCATGAGAATTTTCCTAAATTTCTCTGATCATAGAAAACCTAGTAAAATTATTCCCATAACTTTCCAAGTGGTATTTTAATTTATATAACTAAAATAAGCCAAAATAGTCATCCTTGTTTGAAAATTAGGGCTAGAGACACAGAGATGTCCTCTGACCTTAGAAAAATCAAAGGACATAGCCTCTGTCATAACGAATGAACCCTAAAAATTTCAAGCCATGGTGAGCAATGCTTGATCATAATGAATTAAAATACTACATAGAGTATTTAATTCATTTAAAATCAGAGAGTCAACAAATAATTCTTATTTTTACCCAAAATTAATCTCCTTTTCTCTTGAACAAAAGGATATTTTTCTTTTATTTTTATGATTTTTTAAGAGAAAGATTTGGATTTTTGATGTTCAAGCATTTAATTTAATTCAAATAATCCATATTTTCTACTTAAACACGTGGCGCCAACTCATGCTACGGTGGCTCCGAACTCACACGTGGCACTCCACAATTTGATGTCTCAGTTGTCATGCAACCCGCCTTTTCACTCCAAGAGTTCATCAGCTTGATCTTCTCCGTCCATACAATACACGCGCGATAGGACGAAATCCGTTCATCGTCCCCACGTAAGCTAGCTCGAGAACCATTCACACTAAAACCTTAAGATCTTCATCTAAACTCAAACAAATCACAAAGGGTTTGCTCCTAAACCTTCATCTACTCAAGAAGAGCATATATATATGTAGCTTATACGGTATGAAATACAGTAAATATATATGGAGAATTGACTTAAGCGTGGTTTAGGGTTAACGTTCAATACCTTTGCCTGAGAGGGGAGGCCTCAATCAGATGATTGTGGTAGCTTTGATTGGGTTCATCAAACCTCCAGATGAAGTCCTAGGCCTTGGTGAATTGTCTAGGTATGATTTTGATCAAGCTTGATTTCAGGTGCTGGTCTAGAGCTATGTCAGAGGCTGTTTGAGAGGGGCTTTTGTGGGGGATCAACTCCTCTTACTTTGGTGATAGTGTGGGCATAGTTATATGGAGTTTAGTCCACTGTGGGGGTGTGGAGAAATTTGTACTGGCTTGAACTAAAATTTTAAGCTCAAAATTGGGTTCTTACAGTGGGAACCAGAGGGGGAAAATGGTGGGCTTGAGCTGAGGAGGTCTTGGACAATCTCTGGGAGAAATTTGGCAGAGTTTTCCCAAAGAATTAGTGCTCTCTCTAGCTTGGCTGTGGAGGAGGTTAGTTTAAATTAATGGGTGCAATAAGGTGCTTATGTAGAGGGCATAAGAGCTCCAAAGAGCAATTGGGGTTGGACAGCTTGGATAGGTTCAGTTGGTTTTGAATTTGGTGAGGTGGCTCTTAGTTTTGGGGTCAGTGACTAGGGTGGCTGGCTAGAGAAAGGTTGCCAGGTAAGCCAGTGGGAGGCTTAATTATGATTAACCTTTAATGGTTTGACATGATGGTGGAGATATTTTATTTTAGACCCAAAAAATGGGATAGAAGCCATTAAATTAGGGAAAAATTGGTCCATAGCTTACCTTGGATGGTTCAGAAGGTTTTGGCTTGGTCCAAAGGGTGCATCTAGTCGCTGTGGTGGTTTTTGGTTAGCCAGTTTGGCTTGGTTAAGTTAAATTTGGTGAAATGGTCCATGTGGGTCAAGTTGGCTTGAAGTTGGGTTTGAATTAGGCTAGCCATGCTATTGAGCTCAATGGGTCATTGTTAATCAAGGGCTCACCAATAAGTACTTAATAGCTTGTCGTTAACTTGTTTTATCAGCAAATGACTCATTTTCCTAAGAATCCAAATTCCCTTATATGATAGCTAATCTATTTCGAGCTATCACTAGATTGTAATTTATCACATTAATGCCCTATAATTATACAATGATTCTAAAATTAGACTTTAAGTTAGAACAAAAAAGAAAAAAAAAAACCAATGAAAAAACCTATTCACGTCATACTAATTAAGAACTTCAACATTTAATCTCTCCAATCAAAATTCAATTCAAACTTATTTAATCAGCACACTAGAAAAATTGTTGCACAACATGTTTATATCCTATACCTTTAATCTTTCTCTATTTTTTTGTTTACTAAGTTAATTGGAAGAGATTTAGATTTAAAAAGGTACTCTTCCGTATAAGGAAGATAAGGTTCCATTTTTCTTAAACTAACTAGTGTAACAATTTCTCTATCAACTTGCAAACAAAGTAATTCGAGCAATGAAATTTCAATTATTTGAGTGCTAAGATGTGAATTGCGTCTTTAAAACTTATGATGCTCTTATTATCACTTATTCTAGTGTGCTTATTTCACATATTTTAAAATAAATGTGTTTGTGAAAATTCTTTAAGGAACCAATACTCCCTTTACTCTGAGGATTATATTTTATTAATTCATTTGTAGTAGATTCCAAATTTTTTTAAAAGCTTAACATCTATGAATAGATTAACACACTCCTTATGGCAAATTAATTTCCTTCTGATTTAGAACTACAAAAACACAACCACTGCATCATACTTTGACTTTGTTCTATTTCATTTTATTAAGAAAATAAAATGATTACATTTTTGCAAGTCAATGGCATGTACATACTAAAGAAGTCGATGGTAAATTATTCCTAAACAAAAGTTTAAATGGCCTCTAGCCAAGTCTTTGGTTAATTAATGCTAAATTGGTAGATGTTGTATATTATGCTCTTAAACTTAATGACCCTGAGACGGTATGTACATTTAGAACATGGAAAGAGACTTGGGATAAGCTTATTGTCATATATGAATACTCCAATGAAGTAAGAGAAAATATAATAAACCATCTTATTTATGATTATGGGTGCCGAAAAATGAAATCCTAAATAGTAATAGGAAGTATGTTCAATCAATTTATGAAGACTATGAATAATCTTCAATCACTTGATAAGGAAGTAATAACTAATTTTTGAGAAATTTGATAAAAATTTTGGCGACATACAATCTACCCTAATTTTCACACCACTTGGACTTCAATCAAAGTAATTTTATTAAATTATACACACGAAATCAAGCAATTTGATATAAACCACTGTATGTAAATTATGAGCGGATTATGAAATATAGAGTTTGAAAGTTAAAATATTATTAAACTAATTAACCTAATTAATCCTTAATTAAATCTCTCTAATCTTCTACTATTGTTCAGAACCGATCTAATACGCTGCTTTCCTTTCTTTCGTTTGATTGAAAGAGCCCCGAGCTTCAAATGTTCCTCCCAATTTCTTCTCTTGACTTCTAGGAAGGCTGCAACTCCATATTTAGAGCTTTGGGGTGAAATCTTAATGTGGGAATCTCTTTTTCACAATATTTGAAGCTTTCATTTTCTTCCTAACCCTTTTCAATTGAAGTTTGCCTCATTTTTTATGTTTTTCTCATTTTTGATAGCCGTCGGAAACGCCGATTGCGTGTTAGAGCATTGAAAGTCCTTTGCGAGCTTCCATAAAAGTCTTAGCGTGATATCAACATAGGAAATGTGTGGTTGGAGGTGATAGAAAGTAAATTTGATAGCTTTGGAGAAGGGCGGGTCGCGGAGAAAGTTGTTTAAGATATGTTTTGGAAAATTAATATTATTGTGAGCTAAATTATCTAATGAACTAATATATTATGAATTCCTAATTCATTTAAGATTCCAGATTATTTAACAGAGACGACAAGTTCAGGGCAAGCATGTAGATGATCATCGAAGAACGATTCCATAAACTTCAGGAAACATAATCACAAGTTAGTTTAAAAAGAATAATTTAATTATGAAAATCACTTGAGTCTTAAAGTTTAATATTATGTTTCATAGGTTATTAAGCACAGCATAAGTCACCACAACCTCTAGTTAGCTATCCAAGATTAAGGCTTTAGCGTAGCAACTAAGCTGAGTAATTACATTTTAAATTTCAGTAATCATCTTTATTTCAAAATGTATGTTGTTTTATATTTATGTTTTAGTTTAGTTAGACTTATATTGCAATTGATTCTTCATATTGATAGATAAAAATGTTGTGTATGACTGAAAAGCTTTAAAATACTTGCAAGCATGAAAGATATGCATGAAATGAATGATATTTAGATTGACATTATATATAATATATACATACAAGATAGGCATGTATGAAAGATATATATGATATAAGGGATATGCATGAGATAGATATATGAATGATATGAAAGATATGCATGATGAATAGTTGCACAAGAGAGTAAATATGCATGTTAGTAGGTGCATAAAAATGTTTCAGAAAAATATATATATGAAGAATGAAACAGTTTATACATGAATGCTTGTATGTGCATGTTCAGAGGAGGATTTAACCCACTAAAAGTGCAGGAATGAGACGCCAATGTAATCACGCTCGTAGAATTTTTCTACCACCCCAGACAATTGTGATAGTTAGTTCACTAACCACTGTGTTGATATGTTAATATCGGTCTGGGGCGAGTTGACCAGAGTCTACCTTTTAGGACAATTGTGATGTTTATATTGCTTATCGCTTTGCTAATGAGATAATATCGGTTAGGGGCAATAAGGATCTTTCCACCAAAGATAATTGAGATTTGTCTATCGCTAGCCATTATACCGACAGGAGCTGACAGGGCTATATCGGCCAAGAGTTTATAAGGTTGTTAACGGTGATCCTCACAGAGACGGAAATGTATATAAAGTATAAAATAAAAGTAAAGTTATGATAAATGCAGATAGAAGATTTAGAATGTGCATTTAGAAAAATTTATTGATACATGCAATAGCATATATAACATTTCTTGTAAGATTACGAAAGACCAGCATAGTATAACATATCTTATAGACTCGATGCAAATTTAATTCTTTTCCTTGGATATTTTAGTTTAAAAGTGCAATTACAATTGGGTTATCTTTAGATAACCCAATTATTGTTTTAATATTATTTTTAGGCTTTAAACATTTGAACAAGATGAAACAAATGGAAAGATACACATTTTTACTTATTAATTTTTATTGTTTTCTTTAGTGTCTCTTTTATGTCTTATTTGAATATTAAATTGTTAGTGATGGAATTAGAATAGCAGAAAGTTGTTCTCCACTATCTGACCGTCCATTCTTGTCATGGTTAACTCCTAACCTCGGGCCAGGTCATGACAAAAGTGGCATCAAAACAGAGGTTTNGATGGAATTAGAATAACAGAAAGTTGATCTCCACTATCTGACTGTCCATTCTTGTCATGGTTAACTCCTAACCTCGGGCCAGGTCATGACAAAAGTGGCATCAAAACAGAGGTTTAGATTAAATAACATGAATCAAAATAAAAGAGCCAATTGGATTATTGGATTAAGTAATAAAAAAATATAAATTAAAAATTTTAATTGAGTTTAATTAAATTATATGGTTGTTTTTTTTCAGAATTATGGATGATCCGAAGGAAGATGTTACTAATGAGAATGCAGAATTTGTTGTACCCCGGAATGTCACGGTCAGTGCAAGTGTTTTCTCTGATATGATGAATGTTGTGACTCAGTTGATTAAGAATTATCAATCTTAAGCTAGTATTAGTGGAGGACCACTAATGGATAAGTATTTGAAGCTCTTTCAAGATATGAGACCACCTTTATTTTCTAGAGCAGGAGGGCTAGTGAAAGTAGAATATTGGCTATTGAGAGTGGAGAAAATCATAAATGACATGTCTTGTCCATCGGAGAGAAGAGTCAACCTAGCCACTTTTGCCTTTGAGGGGGAAGCTAAAAGATGGTGGCAAAGTCAGATGCAAGAGAAGTTTGAAGGTAGAATTAGCCAATTGATGTAGTGGAACGAGTTAGTGAAAATCTTCATAGACTGGTTTGTACCACTATCAACTAAAAGAGAAATGCATAATAAATTCATTAGATTGGTGCAAGGAGATCAATCAATTATGCAATATGAAGCGGAGTTTACTATGTTATCAAAGTATGCACCCAGTTGATTCCTAATGTAGAGGAGAAATGCCACAGATATCTTTCTTAACTAAAAGATTCAATCAAGCAGCCATTAGTGCCACTTGGGATTTAAGACTATTCAGTACTAGTGGAGAAAGCTAGGTCGGTACAAATTAATTTCCAGCAGACTCAGAAGCATAGAGACATGCACAAGAAGACGAGTTTGGCAGAACCGACACCAACAGTTCATTCGAGAGAAGGAGAGTATAATGGGAAGAAGATGAATTCCTTCACTGGTGGAGTTACTGGCCAGGCTGGCAGTAGCACTATACAAGCTTGTTTTAAGTGTGGCAAGCAGCATCGTGGTGAATATTTAGTTGGGTTGAATGTGTATGAAAACAACTTGAACATCATAGAAGAAATTATCCTAATTTTATTCAGATATCCACATCAAACGTTCATTCAAAAGGGATCCAGTTCAAAGAAATTTTTAATAAGGATGACAGAAGCTGATATTGTGACTCATAAGGAGTAACCAAAACAGAACGTACATCTAAGAGTTTATTCCTTAACCCATCAGGAGCCACATGAGCATGTTGTCACTGATGCTTGTGGATAGAGTTTGATATGTTTTCATTATCACTTAACAAGGAACATAATTTTGTAATCATTTTTGTTTCATCTTCTTATTTATGGAGCTCAGAATTTTGATCACAAAATTTTACAAGAATGATTTTTAAATATTTGATAAAATTTTGGCAACATATAATGTAACCAAATTTTTGCATCCATTGAATTTCAATCGAAAGAATTTTATTAAATTCTACACAAGAAATCAAGCAATGTGAAATAAATCACTATATGTAAATTATAAACGGATTGAAAAATATAAAAATCGAAAGTTAGAAATTTTATTAAATTAATTGACCTAATTAATCCTTAATTAACTTTCACTAATCTTCTGTTACTGTTCACAATCGACCAATTACACCTCATTTATTTCCTTCGTTCAGCTGAAGGAGCTCCGATCTTCAAATGTTCTCGATTTCTTCTTATGCTTATGTTCCCTCCTCTCTCTCTCTCTCTCTCTCTCTCTCTCGATTTCGTTCACTATTCCTTTATTGCACTATAGAACCACGCTAGGGAAAGCTGCCCCTTGCTACAGTGCGAGGACTGCGATCGAACCGAGCGGCGCCTAGGAAGGCTACAACTCAGGATTTACCGCTCTAGGGTGAAACCTTAAGGTGTGAATCTCTTTTTCACGATATGTGAAACTTTAGTTTGCTTCTTCACCCTTNCAGGGTGAAACCTTAAGGTGTGAATCTCTTTTTCACGATATGTGAAACTTTAGTTTGCTTCTTCACCCTTCTTAACTGAAGTTTGCCTTGTTTTTCATGTTTTTCTCATTTCTGGTAGTCGTCGAAGGCGTCGATTGTGTGTCGAAAGCGTTAAAAGTCTTTTGTGAGCTTCAATAAAGGTTCTAACACGACATCAGCGTACGAAACGTGTAATTGGAGGTGATAGAAAGTAAATTTGGTAGCTTTGGAGAACGGTTGATCGCCAAGAAAATCGTTTATGTTTCAACAAATTAATAAAATTTTGTGCTAAATTACCTAATCAACTAATATATTATGAATTACTAATTCGTTTAGGATTCCAGATTATTTACCTAAGACGACAAGTTCGGGATAAGTGTGTAGAAATCGTTGTAGAACGACTCTTAAAATTTTAGGTAATATAATCATATGCTAATTTAGAAAGAAAATTTTAATTTTTAAAATGAAATTTTAAATTTTAGGCGAGTAATTACATTTTAAATTTCAGTAATCATCTTTATATTTCAAAAAATATGTTGTTTATATGTATGCTTTAGTACGGTTAGATTTATATTGCTAGATAGAAAAGTTATGTATGAATGAAAAGCATTAAAAGATGTGCATGCATGAATGATATTTAGATTAACATTATAGTATGATACACATACAAGATAGGCATGTAGGAAATATATGCATGAGATAGATATATGAATATATGAAAAATATGCATGATGAATAGTTGCACATGAAAGTAAAAAATGCATGCTAGTAGGTGCATAAGAATATTTCAGAATGATGTATGTATAAAGATTAAAATAGTTTATATATGAATGCTTGTATGTGCATATTCAGAGGAGGATTTCAACCCCTACTGATGTAAGAATTGGACGTCAGAGTACCCGCGCGCGTAGAGTTTTTCTGCCACCCCAGACAATTGTGATAGTTTACTAACCACTGTGCCGACAGGTTAATATCGGTCAGAGGCAAGCAGAACAGAGTTTACCTCCCCAAATAATTATGATATTTATATTGCTAACCGCTGTGCTGACAGGATAATATCGGTCAAGGGCAGGTAAGGGTCTTTCCACCCTAGAAATTGCGATGTGTAGAACACTAACTGTTGTGTCGATGGGAGCCGACGGGACAATATCAGAAGGGTGTGTAAGGTTGTTGACGATGATCCTCACAGAGACAAAAATATATGTATACAATAAAATAAAAGTAAATTTACGATAAATGCATATAAGAAATTTGAGTATGTTCATTTAGAAAAAGTTATTGATACATATGTTAGTATATATCAAATTGCATATAAAATTATGAAATGCTAACATAGTATAAGATTTATTATAGACTTTCATGCATATTGAATTTTTTTCTTGGATTACTGTAGTTTAGAATTCTGATTACTCATGGGTTATCTATTTATACTTGTAAATATCTCTCCAAACCTTTCATATGATATTCTCCCATCTTTCTAGTATCATCTTGAAATATTTTCCCATCACCTATAGTCCTACAAAAATTCTAAAGCTCTCTCGAAATTATCATTCACAACTAGGGTGCTCTTGACCTAATTTTGGACCTCAATCCTCCATCGCCCTTAAATTACCCTAGATCTACACTATCTACTCCAAATCTGATCTCCATGCATTCCCCTAATATTTCTCTGTCATTCCAGCTAGTCCATATATGTTTAGGAATCTTCACTAACATAATATTTCAGAATCAGCCAAATTTGTTCAAGTCAGGTCGCCTTAATCTCATCTCGAAATTTCCACATTTCTTTACCTCTAACCCGCATAGAATTTCACCAAATACTCAAGATCACATTTAAGGACATTAACTTGATATTCCCAAACGGTTCCATGCTTGGATCCTCCATAATAAATCATAAATCAAAATCACCATGATGATATCTAGGTTTGACGATAACCTCACCCTTTTGTTGGGCCCTTCCTTTCAACCATCACCTCAAATGATATTACTCTTATCACAAGAGTTCTCCAAAATCCTTAGACTCCGAATACAATAAATGAAACCCTTGAATTAGCCCCATTGCCCTCACTTCTAAAATAGAAATTCATAAAACTCTTTCTAAGCCCAAACAATACATCCATAGCTTTAGCTATCGAACTCCTCACACCATCATTTTGATTGGTAACTACCTGAAACAATGCAAGCAAGCCAAGACGAACTTTCAAGACTTCAGGACCTATTCAAATACAGAAAATCTAGGACAACGAAGCAAATTACATCATAATAATATTAAAACAAAATCGTACCTAGGCAATTAGACACGTGTACAGCGTCGTGCATATGCAAGGATAAAAACCAACATTTCAACATGCAGATTTTTGCACCATAATGTCAATCAGATTAGCAAAAAAAATGCAAGATAACTCTAAATTAATACACTTCAAGTCAAATTTCCACTAAGTTGTTCATCACCTGTTCATTTACATGCATAGCACACAATGCTTATGTATTTACATATATCACCCCTAAACATTTATATTTAAAAGGAAAAAACAAAAAGATTTAATATCAAAACAAAATGACACTATTATCACTTTTTAAATTGAAATATTAAAACAATCTTATTAACTATGTTAGTAAATATGAAAAGTTTAGGTGTGAGATATGCAAATACATAAGATTTGTGTGCTTGGTATGTAAATTTCCCATCAAAATAGAATATGGCCTTCTCGCTGGTTAAACCCTACAAGCATCTAGCAATCTATAACAGTCTTAAGAACTGCTAATCAACACAAACTACAAAGAAAGGGCACACGAATCCCTTCTATAAACCAATCTGCAGCGATATAGCAAACAAGCGACATAACAAACAAGAATTCATCGAGGGAATCAAATGACGGGTAAGACATGTACCTCTCTGCAGATAGCGGACAATCAAGGATGAAGGCAAGAGGAGAAGTGGAGACAATATTGTCAGATTCAAAAAAAAACCCTAATCCAGATGTGCGGGATAAAGCATGGGGTCGTCTCTTCTCGATAAAAAAAAATCGGCAGCGAACTTTTCTTCGATTGTTCGGAAGCGTCCCGCAAACGAGTGGCGGGAGTTTGTTCGCCTGAAGAATTTGTTGCTTCTGCGGAACACAGACAATATAATTTTCCGTCTCTAGCATGGCTAGAAATTAAATATGACGAATGTATCAAGTGAGAACTTACGTCGGCTGTAAACAAACCTAATATAATGAATTGAGTTTCTGTTTGTATTTGATTCATTTGAAATTATGTGTTTGAAATAAACTCGTATTTAAAATTGTTCGTGAACTTACTGTTCGTGTTCGATTTGATTTGTTTGAAATATTTGAAATGTTCGAATTCTTCAAATTGTTGGAATTATTTGAATTGTTCGAAATCTTATAAATTTGTTTTTATTGTTTGAATTGTTCAAAATCTTTCAAAGGCTTAAATCTATATGAAACTAATGCTTAAATCTGAATAAATTACAACACAAATGCAAAATAATCAAAACACAACTCACAATAAAAGCATAATATCTTATCTCATCCATAAAAAATTCAGATCTAGAGGCAATATGCGATATTCACTCCCAAAAACTATGTTTCACTCGAAAAAACTAATTAAATCTAATAGAAATATAAGAAAATTTAAGCTATGAGACGAACCTGACGATAAATATGAAATCATATAATTTAATATAAGCTAAGAGACGCATAAAAATATCAAATTATAGTCTAAAAGATTTAATTTTTTAAAATATGATAAATTTTTAAAGTATATAATTATTTTTACAATATGATAATTTTTTATATAGAATTATGNGGACAATCAAGGATGAAGGCAAGAGGAGAAGTGGAGACAATATTGTCAGATTCAAAAAAAAACCCTAATCCAGATGTGCGGGATAAAGCATGGGGTCGTCTCTTCTCGATAAAAAAAAATCGGCAGCGAACTTTTCTTCGATTGTTCGGAAGCGTCCCGCAAACGAGTGGCGGGAGTTTGTTCGCCTGAAGAATTTGTTGCTTCTGCGGAACACAGACAATATAATTTTCCCTCTCTAGTATGGCTAGAAATTAAATATGACGAATGTATCAAGTGAGAACTTACGTCGGCTGTAAACAAACCTAATATAATGAATTGAGTTTCTGTTCCTATTTGATTCATTTGAAATTATATGTTTGAAATAAACTCGTATTTGAAATTGTTCGTGAATTTACTGTTCGTGTTCGATTTGATTTGTTTGAAATATGTTTGAAATATTTGAAATGTTCGAATTCTTCAAATTGTTGGAATTATTTGAATTGTTCAAAATCTGATAAATTTGTTTTTATTGTTTGAATTGTTCGAAATCTTTCAAAGGCTTAAATCTATATGAAATTAATGTTTAAACCTGAATGAATTACAACACAAATGCAAAATAATAAAAGCACAACTCACAATAAAACCATAATATCTTATCTCATCCATAAAAAATTCAGATCTAGAGACAATATGCGAGATTCACTCCCAAAAACAATGTTTCACTCGAAGAAACTAATTAAATCTAATAGAAATATAAGAAAATTTAAGCTAAGAGACGAACCTGACGATAAATATGAAATCATATAATTTAATATAAGCTAAGAGACACATAAAAATATCAAATTATAGTCTAAAAGATTTAATCTTTTAAAATATGATAAATTTTTAAAGTATATAATTATTTTTACAATATGATAATTTTTTATATAGAATTATGTTAAATTATTTTATTTTTCGAACAATAACAATCCGAACACGATCGAACAAATGACTGTTCGTATTTTGTTCGTTTATAAATCGAAAAAAAAAATTATTCATGTTCGTCTTATTTACTTATCAAACGAATCGAACACAAACTTCCCGACAAACCGAACACAAACTATTTGCGAACAAGAAGCTTTTTGACAGCCCTATGGCCGCATGGTTGAATTAATAATGAANCCGAAAAAAAAAATTATTCATGTTCGTCTTATTTACTTATCAAACGAATCGAACACAAACTTTCCGACAAGCCGAACACAAACTATTTGCGAACAAGAAGCTTTTTGACAGCCCTATGGCCGCATGGTTGAATTAATAATGAATGGTCCGCCATGCCAGTTAGAGACGGGTGGGATTAGAGAGTGGTATAAATGTGAGATTTCACTTGTAATTGCCACTAGAAAATGAACCGGGTGTATGATCGTTTAAATAATATTATTCGGAAATAATTAAAATTAAATTTTCATTTACATTTGTGAAATAATGATACTTTATTAAAANTTGACGAATCATATGGTATAAAATGTGAGATTTCACTTGTAATTGCCACTAGAAAATGAACCGGGTGTATGATCGTTCAAAGCTCATCTAAGTTAGTAAAATTTAATAAATCTCATGTTTCTGGATTTACTCGATTCTGAATGACATAAATTTAAAAAATTATTTGACAACAGATTTATAAAAATACTATAAATCCAATTAAATAATTTGACAAATTCTGTTAAATCCCAATAGCTTTTTCAATAAATCCCATGAATCTCATAAATCCATTGGTTGGTGGGATCTAGTAAATTCGAGATTTATAGCCAAAATCCTTTGATTCGGATTTATCAAATATGTGGCTTTATTTTGTTTAAGACGACCGTCTAGCAAGATTTAGCCTACAGCCATGATAAATCTCGTGCTAAATCCGTTGCCAGACAGCCCCTTGTAGCTTTGGGCTTGCCATGCGATTTATGGAAAAACGAGACTCGATGAAGGGAAGATTGTCAAAGTACAGCGATAAAATTAAAATAATAATAATGATGAAAATTGAAAATATTATCATTAAGAAATTGTATTATAAGTATTTTTAAAATTAGTAGTATAAATATTAACACATTTTAAAAATGATTTAAAAATTAAAGCAAATAGGTATCAATAATATTATTCGGAAATAATTAAAATTAAATTTTCATTTACATTTGTGAAATAATGATACTTTATTAAAAAAAAATGAGTAATTCAAAAGAAAATTTGATATTTAGTTAAAAACAAATATTTTTTTGTACAATATTATNGTAGTATAAATATTAACACATTTTAAAAATGATTTAAAAATTAAAGCAAATAGGTATCAATAATATTATTCGGAAATAATTAAAATTAAATTTTCATTTACATTTGTGAAATAATGATACTTTATTAAAAAAAAAATGAGTAATTCAAAAGAAAATTTGATATTTAGTTAAAAACAAATATTTTTTTGTACAATATTATTGAGTATTTTTTATTTTAAAAAAATATTTTGGATATAAAAGTTGATACATTATTTTTATAATTGTTTTACAAAATTTATAAGAGAAGTTCACCACAATTTTAAAATAAAAGTTGAATTATTATTTTTATTACTGATTTATAAATACTAATATGAATTTTATATTATTCATAAGATGAAATTTTGTTTTGTCAAATGCTTTATATTATTCATAAGGTATGGCTCCAAATTCAACAATCATTTCGTTGGACTAATCTTTAAATTAATGGATCAAGCTCATCATGATTATATATAAACTTAATTATAGAATTAAACGAATCNATATGGCTCCAAATTCAACAATCATTTCATTGGACTAATCTTTAAATTAATGGATCAAGCTCATCATGATTATATATAAACTTAATTATACAATTAAACGAATCAATATTTACCTAGAACTTGCAAAAATTATAAAAAATTAGACTGAATAGAAAAATCATCANGAATCAATATTTACCTAGAACTTGCAAAAATTATAAAAAATTAGACTGAATAGAAAAATCATCAAATATGGCCCATGGAATCCTATTAGTGGAAAGAACATTGAAAAAATCAATTTTATTTTCAAAAATAACTTGTGGAGTTTCTTAATTAAAATAACTCAATAAATCATAAAAGATCCACTTGAGCACAACATAATCTCAATTTTCTTATAGAAAGTATGAGATGATATTTTAAGAAATTTTGTCAATTTTCATTAAATTTTTAGGTCATTGGGATTTTTAATAAGTTTTGGAATGAAAAATAATAATACATAATTAATAAAAAAATTCTTAAAAAATTAATAAAATTTCAAAGTTTTATAAAATTCTCTAGAAGTTACTTTTTATTTCAAGAAAAAAAAAATTCTATAGAGCCATGAGATCATTTGAACCCATAATAAAAATGAAAATATAAAGTAAGACACATAATCCAAATAACCCTTAAGTTCGATTAAATGAAATTTAAAATTCATAAAAATCACTTTTGTGTTCTAGCAATTGTTATGAAACATCATTTTTCTTTTTAATCTGAGTGCCTTGCAATGCCTAGAGTATTTAAATTATAAATTAGCTTCTAGGGAAAATTTGTATATTTTATCTGTAGTCTTTAAAATCAAAAATTGAATTGAAATCATAAAATTCTAAAAGTTAAATAATATGCTTAAAATATTAATAATTGTGCTTAAACTACATAATGATGATTTTAAACCCCTAACAAATTAAAACTCAAACCATAAAACCTTGTTCAAACTCATCACACAACCTAGCACACATATTATACATATTTTTAGGGCACTGACCCTAGATTATGGGATATAATTATTTATCTTAATTTTTGTGATTTAGTGTGCTTTTCTGATGCTTTGTAACATCTTGTTGTGATTTGTTATGTTTTGGGATGGTTGTAATGGGACATAAAATACTTGAGATACATTTTTTTTTTGTACTAACTCTATTTTACAAGTGTTATAGTAAGCCTAGGTGTAAAAAGAGATTTACTTTTTTGTTATTGTGTTGTTAAATAGAGTTTAGTTGAGTTTATTTTTTAGGCCTGTAGGTATTAGACGAAGATCATAAATCTAAAAAAAGTAAGGATGAAATAAAATGAACTAAAATGAACGAAAATAAATAAATAGTGATGAGTGAGGATGAATCAAGATGAACTCTTAATGTCAAGCAATTCCATGTGGAACTTTATGTTGTACTTAAACCTAAGAAGAGGAGCTAAGGACCCCGCAAGTCTGGTATGCCAATCTTGTATTTTTCTGTCAAGTTGTCTCGAAAGTAGAGCTTGGTTACCATTTTCTTTTCAAAATTTCTAGTGTGTATTACAAAAATGAAATATAAATTAAGGTGATTATATTATCACAGTAGGAGTTCAAACCTAGTTTAACAATATTCAATAGACCTGTATCCATCAATCCTACCCAAGTTTAAAATAATTCTAATTCTGTTGGACTTACAATCTTGCCTAGAAAGGACTACTAACAAAACCCACTTAGTCATCTCAAAACCATGAAGTTCGGTATAATGAATGCAAGATAAGTGACAATATTTATTAACTGAAGTGAAAATTAGGAATTATAACTCAATTATTAGAATCACACCACCTAGCTATGAGTGGTATGTAAAGCTCCTAGTTAGTGCAACATTTTATAATTTATAATCTTTATATGATTAATTTCAATTTAAAAGACTAAGTGTATGCAGTTAATACATGCATAAATGGATTAAAATTTAAAGTTTCAATTGAAATTAAAATTTTAAGGATAATTAGAATTTAAACATACGTAATTTCACAAGAAGAGTTGTTGACCTCACTTTTGGTCAACAACTTCTTGACCAAAACAACCACCCATCCTCCCATGGGAAGACATCCCATGTTGGCAAAGTTTCTGAGTATGAAACAAGCCAAAAAGCCACTAAAAATTAGCTTTTGTTAGCATAACCACGTGCCATCTGGCATGACTATGCCACCTAGGGTGTAATTGCCATGTCTAAAAATATGCTACTTTTATATACACATTTAATGTCTATTTTTAGTGATATTGTATTTTAATGGAAGATATGTCTATGCTTTTGTTGCAGGTACACCAAGTTGTGACAATTGGAGCTAAAAGATGCAAAAAAGGAAGGAATTTGGAGTAAAAAAGATGCCCTCTGTAAAAGCTAACCTGACACCTAGGCATTAGGATCTTTCACGTAAGCAGCAGGTTACAGAAAGAGTGGTGCCTAGGCACCACAGTTAAGCGCCTAGGCACCAAATCTGGTTTCTTCCCGAATTCATTAATTTTGGACAAATTTTGAAGGGGGTACTGACATGACCTGCAATTATACAGATATTTATGCTCTTTAATATGTTAAAACTTGACCCAAATTATATTTAGCGGCTAGTGAGAACAAATGTAATATGATAAAAATTAAAGAATTAGCTNACGCACTTAACACACTAACAGACTACGTGAATATATATCTGACCCCCCCTAGCCTTTTGGAATTAATCCATATTTATAGAGCTTCCAAAAGGACCAAGGGTTGCTTCAGACATCTCTNTCGCACTTAACACACTAACAGACTACGTGAATATATATCTGACCTCCCCTAGCCTTTTGGAATTAATCCATATTTATAGAGCTTCCAAAAGGACCAAGGGTTGCTTCAGACATCTCTTCAAAATTCAGCCTCAATCAATGAATCTTCTAGAAAATAACTGTGGAGCCTAGGCACCAAACTGTCCCGCCTAGGCACCGGCCAAATTCAACATTTGGTGCCTAGGCACTAGTTCGACTTGTTTGGTATATTTCTTTAGCTTAGCACATTATGCTCCTTTTTTATGTATTTTTTCTCATTTTTACTCTTAAACTCTTTTTCTTGCACCTGCAACCTAAAAAATAAAAATAGCTTTCATTAAAGCATAATATCCTCAAAATTTGAGCATAAAATGTGCATAAAAAATAGGTTATTTNATTTTTCTCATTTTTACTCTTAAACTCTTTTTCTTGCACCTGCAACCTAAAAAACAAAAATAGCTTTCATTAAAGCATAATATCCTCAAAATTTGAGCATAAAATGTGCATAAAAAATAGGTTATTTTAAGGTGAATTAATTTTCCCAAATGTAAATGTTGCTTGTCCTCAGGTAACTTTTCTTACTATATATATAAAAAAACTATAACTTATGAAAGTGAGTTTTAGTTTAAGATTTCTATAGTTTTTGTTTTATAAATGCAATAATGAAACTTTAGAAAAATNAGTTATTTTAAGGTGAATTAATTTTCCCAAATGTAAATGTTACTTGTCCTCAGGTAACTTTTCTTACTATATATATAAAAAAACTATAACTTTTGAAAGTGAGTTTTAGTTTAAGATTTCTATAGTTTTTGTTTTATAAATGCAATAATGAAACTTTAGAAAAATTTTTAATAACATAAGTTAAAACTAGAATGTAAAAATATTTAGTAGTCAATTATAAGAATTCTGATTTCCTATTTATTTCAAGAATAATTGTAGTTTGTCATATGAAAAAAGCTTAGAGGAATTATAAGAAAAAGAATTTCATAAGAACTTTACTAGTAAGAATGCTAATACTTTATGAATAGCATAGAAATGTAATTAAGTTTCTCTCCTTAAGATGATTTAAGTGAAGCTAATTTTTAATTAAGCATCTCCTCAAGCTTCTCCTCACATATATTTTTCCTATTTGTTTTTATTTTCTTTTTATTGTTCTTTTATGTTTCTCTCAGGATCATTTTCAACACTTTCTTTTTCTTTTCATGTCATGTGAGGGTTAATATATCTGGATGGCCTTTAATGGTTTTGAACTCAACCATCCTCTTCTTAAAGTTTAAAAACTTTCACATTTTCTTACTTAATAAATGTGTATTAGACTTGAAAAAGNTTTTCTCTCGGGATCATTTTCAACACTTTCTTTTTCTTTTCATGTCATGTGAGGATTAATATATCTGGATGGCCTTTAATGGATTTGAACTCGACCATCCTCTTCTTAAAGTTTAAAAACTTTCACATTTTCTTACTTAATAAATGTGTATTAGACTTGAAAAAGATTTTTCATAAAATCTCAATTCTTTCTTTTCAAATAAAAATCCAAGATCTTTAACATTTCCAAAAATACAAGTTTCTTTATTTTAAATAGTAAAAGCATAATTTTATACTCTTATACTAAATATCTTAAATCTATAATTAATCTNCAATTTTTCATAAAATCTCACTTCTTTCTTTTCAAATAAAAAAACAAGATCTTTAACATTTCCAAAAATACAATTTTCTTTATTTTAAATAGTAAAAGCATAATTTTATACTCTTATACTAAATATCTTAAATCTATAATTAATCTTTATAATTAAAAACTTTTACTTAAGTTTACTATATTATTTATAAACTCAAAAAATATAGTTATGTCAAGCTATCCCAACATACCATAGGTTATATTAAAATAAGTTTTTAAAATATATTTTACTTAGGACAAATAAGGTTTAGTTTTTTTTAAAAAAAATTCTCCCTTCCGCCAAACTTAAATTTTAAATTAGTTTAAAACAATTAAATTTATAATAAGCATAATAAAAGAGAAAAATTTGGTGATCACTATTGGACAATTCAAATTAAAACAGGTATATCATGAAAAGCTTGCAAATATAAAACTCTACTCTAACACACATCTAATACTAAATAAAAGAGTAGGAAAAGTAGTAGTGATAAAATAGAATTACACCAAGAAATCCTACATAATCATACATAAGAAGTCCAAACATAGAAAATAATAAACAGAACTACAATAAAAAAAAGTAAGAAAGCCTCGTCATCTCCTTCAACGTCATCATCATCATCCAATTCGAATGATATATCTTCATCCATAAATTTCGGGCTTGCATAAGGAGTAAATTGAGGGTAAGTAGGAAACTCANCAAAAGTAGTAGTGATAAAATAGAATTACACCAAGAAATCCTACAAAATCATACATAAGAAGTCCAAACATAGAAAATAATAAACAGAACTACAATAAAAAAAGTAAGAAAGCCTCGTCATCTCCTTCAACGTCATCATCATCATCCAAATCGAATGATATATCTTCATCCATAAATTTCGGGCTTGCATAAGGAGTAAATTGAGGGTAAGTAGGAAACTCAACTGACTAGTCTCCCTTCATGAATTTCACTAATTTTTTGTCATAATCAGCATCATAATCACTCTTTCTCTGAACATAATCTGCCATGTGATCAAATTTATTTTGCATATATTCCATATGACACTACATCAAAAGCATATCATTCTGGTGCTCTAAATATCTCTCACTCAGCACATCCCATAAATCAAATGGAGGCTCAGTAAAATTGGTAGTAGAAGTTCTAGAAGTAGAAGGCCTAGAAGTAGTAGTAGAAGGTGCATCATGAGCTCTATCTCTATGTCGTTCATACACATCTACATTGGCCTTCCCAATGGACTTAAGTGGCTTCAACTACTCCTCCCAATGTTTAAACTGTACTCTAGAGTTTTTGCAAATAGTAAATATCAAAGATGGAAATCCAAGACCTGAAGTAGTACTAGCTCTAGTAGAAGAACTAATAGTCTCATAAATAAGAGAGCCAACATCTATATGTTTCATCTCTTGAATGCAGTAATTTAATATGGCTCTTTCTCTTGTCACCTCACTTAAATGATTTGAAGAAAGGAGACAACCAGAAATAAAATATTGGCATTGAGCTTGGAAGAAGAAAAATTTACCTTACAATCATTCTGAATCTTCGAAGTTCCACGTCCATCAGTCAAGTATGCAACAATTTGATCTAACTCTTCTTTAGATGGAGTGTACTCTAAATAGAAACAGTTAGTAGCAGCTAGTAGACCATATAACNTTCTCTTGTCACCTCACTTAAATGATTTGAAGAAAGGAGACGACCAGAAATAAAATATTGGCATTGAGCTTGGAAGAAGAAAAAATTACCTTACAATCATTCTGAATCTTCAAAGTTCCACGTCCATCAGTCAAGTATGCAACAATCTGATCTAACTCTTCTTTAGATGGAGTGTACTCTAAATAGAAACAGTTAGTAGCAGCTAGTAGACCATATAACACATTGATCCGCTCAGCAGTAATCTCTACTCCTCTTCCCCAAACAATGAACTCGCCATCATCTGCTTCAGGTAAGCTTTCACAAAACTCTTGTACAACAGCAATGACGGAAATAGAAGTAAAATAACAGAAGCTTTCCCATTGCTAAGCCACAGTAACATGTTCAATAACTCCACCGGGTCTATAAAAGCTTTGCTCTATAATAAAATCTCTAAGATGCAACTTTGTTGTAACAAATTTGTGCATTTATATTGACAAATTTGGCATTGTCAAAAGTTTCCTTTCCTTTTATTTGCTTCATCTTAGGAGCCATCTAAAAATTTGAAGAAAAATTCCAACAAATTTTAAAATTAAGATAAATGGCTTNCATAAAAGCTTTGCTCTATAATAAACTCTCTAAGATGCAACTTTGTTGTAATAAATTTGTGCATTTATATTGACAAATTTGGCATTGTCAAAAGTTTCCTTTCCTTTTCTTTGCTTCATCTTAGGAGCCATCTAAAAAATTGAAGAAAAATTCCAACGAATTTTAAAATTAAGATAAATGGCTTCATACAAGTTTTTTCAAGCAAACAAGGCTTAGATCCATGGATCTTTCATCACTTAATCAAATATTTTTGCAAATTTCTGTCTCCACACAATGTATGAGGGTGAAATCACATAATAACTATGTTAAAATGTAGATTTAACTCTGAGAAGATGAAATTATGTGGTTTCGAGCCAGCAAACTTGAAAATTGAAGCTCTGAGAAGTACTCTAGGGCAGGTTTTCGTGAAAAAGAGGAAGGAGAAGGAGATTGGGCATTAATAATAGCATGGGTTCAATTTAATATGTGAAAGTTTTTAGTTTCAACCGATTCAGCTGAACTGACACCTAGGCGCGTGCGTCAAGCTGTGCAGATGGCCTGGCGCATAGGTGTCAGCTCAAAATTTTTCTTTTGTGGATTTTAAGTGTAACACAGCAAGACAAATTTCATGAAACCAAAATTTCACATNTTTTCATCACTTAATCAAATATTTTTGCAAATTTCTGTCTCCACACAACGTATGATGGTGAAATCACAGAATAACTATGTTAAAATGTAGATTTAACTCTGAGAAGATGAAATTCTGTGGTTTCAAGCCAGCAAACTTGAAAATTGAAGCTCTGAGAAGTACTCTAGGGCAGGTTTTCGTGAAAAAGAGGAAGGAGAAGGAGCTTGGGCATTAATAATAGCATGGGTTCAATTTAATATGTGAAAGTTTTTAGTTTCAACCGATTAAGCTGAACTGGCACCTAGGCACGTGCGTCAAGCTGTGCAGATGGCCTGGCGCATAGGTGTCAGTTCTAATGCCTAGGCGCCAGTCTCAAAATTTTTCTTTTGTGGATTTTAAGTGTAACACAGCAAGACAAATTTCATGAAACCAAAATTTCACATTAATTTAATGTCACACCTCATGTTTATTATCTCCCAAACATCTTGGTGGCAATCTGGATCGTCGCCACCGTCGCTACCAGAGGGTGGTTTGAAAAAGGTATTGTCGGTTTGAGGAGTTACCAAATCTATTTATCTATCTCATTGCCTTAATTCCTGAGTAACTTGTTTTATTTGGATTATGTCAAGAATCCTTAAAAATAAGAAACTCAGAAACAAATAGGTAAGGACTAAGGATGATAGAAAACAGAGAAAGAAAATGTCAGTGATAAACCTATAGCTAAAATTTTCATAATATGTCTTTACTAAAGTTTTTTGATCCCCAAAATTATAGTTGTGTAAAATGAATAAAGTTGACTCCACTTTGCAGCGATGCCAAAAACTTGGTTTGTTATTTTATGAATAAGAATTTGAAGCAACTTATGTTGGGATTCTACGCAGGTATATGTATCGTTATCAAGTAATACAGGACTTTCTGTTTAAGCACCAAATATCGATCCCACGAGGAAGGTTTAAATTTGAAATGGAAATTTAAATTAGGAAAGTCACAACAATAAAGAAAATCTACTACACTAATTTCAAATATTTAAAGTGCTAGCAGAACTAAATTATCAACTACTAGTAAAACTGTAAAGCAAAACTAAACAATAACTACCAAACTATATTTTTGTGATGAAGTTATCTAATATGAAAAAGTATCTTTCCCACTATAATGAGTTTTTGGTTAAATGAGAGAGATAAATGGTTTGAATTTTTATTGTGCCAAATAGAAGCAATTTTAATTCTCTACCGTTAGTCAAGTGTTATAGAGAATCGTTGGCTAATATCAAGTTTANTTTTATGTTGGGATTCTACGCAAGTATATGTATCGTTATCAAGTAATACAGGACTTTCTATTTAAGCACCAAATATTGATCCCACGAGGAAGGTTTAAATTTGAAATGGAAATTTAAATTAGGAAAGCCACAACAATAAAGAAAATCTACTACACTAATTTCAAATATTTAAAGTGCTAGCAGAACTAAATTATCAACTACTAGTAAAACTGTAAAACAAAACTAAACAATAACTACCAAACTATATTTTTGTGATGAAGTTATCTAATATGAAAAAGCATATTTCTCACTACAATGAGTTTTTGGTTAAATGAGAGAGATAAATGGTTTGAATTTTTATTGTGTCAAATAGAAGCAATTTTAATTCTCTACCGTTAGTCAAGTGTTATAGAGAATCGTTGGCTAATATCAAGTTTANCGTTAGCGCCCTCGTTGTTCTGGACTCCTCCTTCATGCTGGCGTCATCAGCGTCCTTACCGGCGCCGTCGGCATCCTTGCTGGCACTG
The DNA here is from genome assembly GCA_002079205.1 of Phalaenopsis hybrid cultivar. NCBI lineage: Eukaryota > Viridiplantae > Streptophyta > Magnoliopsida > Asparagales > Orchidaceae > Phalaenopsis > Phalaenopsis hybrid cultivar. The sequence goes on from JXCR01145826.1 coordinate 150,928, forward strand.
TCGAAGCTGAGTTTTTTTTCCAAAACGCCATTTTGACTCAAAATTCCATCTTTTTTTGCTTTCTTTTTTGTTTCAAGTTCTAAAAATCATCAACTTACAATAAAACATGAAAAATATCTTCCTTTAAAGCATAATATCATAAAAAATGAGTATAAAATATAAGTTTAAAAATGCATATATTTTTGGTGCATTATTTTCCTATAGAGAAAATCATAGAAAATTTTGTAACTGGAGGTTCTATTCGGGTTATAGAAGCAAGCTTCTATAGTTAATTATATCATAGATAATTACCTAAGAAAACTCCTGATTAACATCAAACATTCACTCTCTAAGAAACTCTGATGTCAAGGGCATCAGTGTTCAATCCTAAGGAAAATGTAAATTTGTTTTGGCTTTATGTCATTCTTATGATTTTATCAATACCATTTTTATGTTTAAGTTGATAATTTTTGTTCAGTGACTATCCTAAAAGCTTTAGGTTTTGTGGCTATCCTAAGAGTTTTAGGTTTTGTTTTATTCTTATGTCTTGTCATGATTTTTTTTTTATTTATGCCATTTTATTTTTCTTATCTTCATTATCCGCTTCGGAATGTCATACCTACAAAACAGAGTTAGCACACCCTATAACATGCAAAGTAAATATAAAGCGTAATTTGTCTTGTATCTCCAGTAATCCTGCAAAACAATATTAGTATGAAGAAATACAATTGATTGTCATATTTATTTGAAGTATTTAGATTAATTTTTGGTTGAATTTAAATTGGTTTGACTCAAGATCAAGGTATATTGATCTTGAAATTTGGGTGAACTTAAGTTCAAGTTAAGTTGAACTTAAGGTTTAAGTTCACCATGAATTAAGCTTAAGTTTGGATTAACTTGGGTTCAAATTATGTTGAACCTAGTTCATTATGGGTTGAACTTAAGTTTAAGTTAATTTGGGTTCAAGTTAAGTTGAACCTAAGTTATATATTTGACTTAAGTTCAATATGGTTGAACTTAAGTTTAAGTTATTTTAGATTAATTAGACTTAATTATGGATAAGTCCAATCAAGGGTTAAGGTTAATTAAACCTCATTTGGATAAGGCTTAATTGGTTAATTATACTTAATTATGGTTTAAGGTTAATTAAACATCATTACCTCATTTGGATAAGGCTTAATTGCTTAATTAGACTTAATTATGGATAAGTCTAATTATGGTTTAAGGTTAATTAAACCTCATTTGAATAAGGTTTAATTGGTTAATTAGACTTAAATATGGATAAGTCTAATTATCGTTTAAGGTTATTTCAATCTCATTTGGATAAGCTTTCATTGATTAATTAGACTTAATTATGGATAAGTCTAGTTGTGTTTTAATGTTAATTAAACCTCATTTGGATGAGGTTTAATTAATTAATTAGACTCAATTATGAATAAGTCTAATTATGGTTCAAGCTTAATTAAACCTCATTTGGATAAGGTTTAATTGATTAATTAGACTTAATTATGGTTTAAGTTTAATTAAACCTCATTTGGAGAATTTGATTTAATTATTAAAAAGTCTAATTATGGTTTAAGGTTAATTAAACCTCATTTGGATCAGGTTTAATTGATTAATTAGACTTAATTATGGATAACTCTAATTATGGTTCAAGGTTAATTAAGCCTCATTTGGATGAGGCTTAATTGATTAATTAGACTTAATTATGAAAAAGTCTAATTATGGTTTAAGGTTAAAAAAAACTTATTTGGATAAGGTTTAATTGATTAATTAGACTTAATTTTGGAAAAGTCTAATTATGGTTTTAAGGTTAATTAAACCTCATTTGGATAAGGTTTAATTGATTAATTAGACTTAATTATGAATAAGTCTAATTATGGTTTAATTAGTTTAACTAGGTCTAATGAGAGGTTAGACCTAATCATGGTTTAGGATTAATTAAACCTAATGTAACTAAGGTTTAGAGGGGTTAATTAGGTTTAATGATAGGTTAAACTTAATTAGGTTTATTTATATTAAAACTAAGCTAATTAAGGTTTAATTAGGTTTAGTTATGGGTTAAACCTAATTAGGGTTTGATTTATATTAAACTTAATATGATTAAGGTTTAATGGGGTTAATTAGGTTTAGTTATGGGTTAAACCTAAGTAAGGTTTAATTTGTATTAAACCTAACGTGATTAAGGTTTAATGGGGTTAATTAGGTTTAATTATGGGTTAAACTTAATTAAGGTTTGATTTGTATTAAACCTAATGTGATTAAGGTTTAATGGGGTTAATTAGGTTTAATTATGGGTTAAACCTAATTAGGGTTTGATTTGTATTAAACCTAATGTAATTAAGGTTTAATGTGGTTAAATGGGTTTAATTATGGGTTAAACCTAATTAAGGTTTGATTTGTATTAATCCTAATGTGATTAAGATTTAATGGGGTTAATTAGGTTTAATTATGGGTTACACCTAATTAGGGTTAAATTTGTATTAAGCCTAATGTGATTAAGGTTTAATAAGGTTAATTAGGTTTAATTATGGGTTAGACCTAACTAGGGTTTGATTTGTATTAAACCAATGTGATTAAGGTTTAATGGGGTTAATTAGGTTAATTATGGGTTAAACCTAATTAAAGTTTAACTTCAGTCCATTTGGAGTAAGACTCAAAATTAACTTAGCCCAATATGGAGTGGGCTAAGTAAAATGTGGATCCTTAAAGGATTTTAGGGATTTAAGTATTGATTTTTTAATAATTTTGACCCTAAAACAAAAATGTCATTTTATATTTTTCAATTGTTAAGGATTATAATTTCAGAGTTCAAAATGGTTATCCTAAATTTTCTAACCATTTTTAAATTTTAATTTCCAATTTCTTAATTTTTATAATTATTTAAAAAATAAATACAAAATTTAAAAAAAATGAAGAAATCAGATTCTAGGGAATTTTCTTAGTCTCGAAAAATTTAGAGAATGTTTCTAAGGACAAAGAGTAATCTCTAAAATTTTCATATTTTTCTGACTTATAAATAATTTTTAATAATTAAATTACTCCAGGGAGTAATTAATTGACTAAAAATTAAATATACCTCATTAATTCCATATTTCATTTTAACATTATTCCTCTCATTGTCATGAGTTCAGAGGTATTTTTGTTGTATTTTTTGTGATTTGTATTAATAAAGATATAAATTTTTTATTAATTTAAGGTTAATTTGGATTTAATTAAATCCTAAATAACCAAAAATTACCTTTGGGAGACATGTGTCCTCATATTCCCCAAAACATAGTTGATATGTTGCGGGGTTCCAAACAGTGAATTAACCGGGACTAAATTAAAGCTGATCGTTTCCATACACGAAAATGGACGACATCCGTTCGTCTCCTTTATTTTACTTATCCTATGAGCCATCCATATGAAAACCTTAAGATATCGATGGATTCTTAATGAATTTTCATGATTTTTGTCTCTATACATTCATCTGAAGGAGGCAAAAACATCTATACATTGATGATAAAGTTTTAATATAGTTTACTTCATAAAATGTCAAACCCGAGCATGAATTGAATCCAAAGAACCATACCTTGGAATGGGTTGATGCAATTTCACTTAAATTGGTTCTAGAGCGTTGACTTGACCACAACGAGCTTTTCCTCAGCTCAATTTGAGGTGAAATTAAGCCTATGCATGACTTCGATCAAGAGGGGTCACAGTTTGGGCTTGAGGTGGGTTATACCTTATGGGGAAGGTCATATTTGATTTGGATCATCTTCATAAGACCTAGGGATGGATTTAGGATAGTTAATTTGGAGTTTTGAAAAATTGTTTATCAATCCGAAAATATGTTCTTTTTTTGGGTGAAGAAATCGAAGAAGGTTGATGGGTTTCAAAGCTCAATTTCATATGGACTCAACTCCTTAAGGGATAGGGAAGAGTTTTTGTCTTGGGTGTGTCAAGCTTTGAGCAGTGCAAGTGGTTCTCACTCCTCCCTTGGTGTTCTCGGGTTAGGCTTAATTTATAGCCATGGGGAGGCCATGGGTGAGCCTAGGTTATCTTGGGTTCACTTGGGGGAGGTGATAACATCCCAATGATGTCTTATGGATGAGATTTCGGCTGAAGTATAAATCCAATTGACTCTCCAAAGGTTAACCATCATTAGACCCAACTATGGTGAATGATGGATTCAAACTTTGGCTTGCCACTATTGGATGACTTGGGAGGTAGATAAGGCCAGCTAAATTAACCTTTCCTATGTGATTCACAAGCTTATTCAATGAACTCAAGGAAGGATGACACCTAAGCATGATTTTCCATCATTTTGATGACTTGGTTATGATGAGTTTTAACCATGGTGAGAGGAGTGGTTTAGGTGATGTTTACCTCTTATTGGGTGTCTCGAGAGGTGGCTGAAATAGCTTTGAATAGAGCTGACCAACTCCTCTTATGTAGTCAAATGAGTCACACTTTGGAGTTAGAGAGGAATGACACATATCATGCTTCACTCCATTTTTAATGTTTTGATCATGATGACCCTTAATCATGTCTTGGATAAGGGTTTGTCTAGGTTGTGTTTACTCATTGGATGAAGGTGGAGGTGCATGGTGAACTCACCACATCATCATCTCAAATTCCATGAGAGAGTGCCACCTCATTCTTTTCTTCATGATGGCATTTACCCTTGGTTAAAATGGTGGCTCATGAGTTATTTAATGTGTTAACCCATGTGTGGTGAGTCTCGTAAGTCATGGATGACCCATTGATGACTCCCCATAAATTAGATTTAATTTTAAAAATCAATTATGGGTTTTTGATGTCATATATGATGTCATGGGTTTAAATTTATTTTAGGGTTATTTGCTTATAATTCCATTTCAATTAATTATGTAATTAATTAAAAATGTAGGAAATCAAAATATTAACCCATAAATTGGTTAAAATGATTTTGGGTGTTGACCATTTGACAAATTTTATCAATTTGGTTCAAAATTAAATATTTTGACCAAAGTTGACCAATGTTGGCCATAGTTGACCAAGATTTACCAAGGTTGTCCGATTTTGGTCTAGGGTTGACCAATATAACTCACCTAACCTTGTCATGGTTAGGTTAATCATGGGGTCCATGGGTTGGTGATATGACTTGGGTTGGACCATGGTTGACCCAGGTTGGTTAAGGTTGACTCGAATTAAATAGTTTGACCAAAATTGACCAACTGGGTCAAGGTTGACCAATATGGTCAATGTAGGGGTCATTAGGTCATGGATTGACTATTTTAACCAAGTTTGAGCATTTGGTCAAAGGTTGACCAGTATAATCAATGTAGGGGTCATTAGGTCATGGATTGACCATTTTGACCAAGTTTAACCATTTAGGTCAAGGGTTGACCAGTATAGTCAATGTAGGGGTCATTAGGTCCTGGATTGACCATTTTGACCAAGTTTCACCATTTAGGTTGACCATTATAGTCAATGTAGGGGTTCATAGATTGACCATTTTGACCAAGTTTGACCATTTAGGTCAAGGGTTGACCATTATAGTCAATAGAAGGGTCATTAAGTCATAAATTAACCATATTGACCAAGTTTGACCATTTAGGTCAAGGGTTGACCATTATAGCCAATATAAGGGTCATTAAGTCATAAATTAACCATATTGACTAAGTTTGACCCTTTAAGTCAATGCTTGACCATTGATCAATGAGCCCCTAAATTAGGGNTGCCATGTGATTGGATTGAAGTTTCATCTACCACTCCAAATGCTCATACTGAAAACATTTCATCTCTTTTAAAAATATTTTCTGCTCTCTGACATTGATCACGAGTTTTCAGATAATTTTTAACATCTTTAAACAATGTAGGCCAATAAATCTAGAGTGTAAAATTTTAAATGAGTCGTATCTATTCCAAAGTGTCCCCCAAATTCATATTTATGACTTTTTTTGTATAATTTCTAAGGTTTCATTAATTGGTACACATCTTCGAATGACTAAATCTTGACATATTTTATNGGAAAGATGCTTTCTTAAATTTGAACTTCTCATCACAATAAAAGTTTTGTTTAATTTTCGTAATTTTATTTTTGAAAGTTTAGTATTTAGTTTAGTTTAATTTCTATAGTCTTACATCTGCTTTTTAATTAGCATTCACCCGAGTAGTTAATTTTCAAACTTCACACTTTACTTTTATATTTTTTTGTTTTTNTCACAATAAAAGTTTTGTTTAATTTTTGTAATTTTATTTTTGAAAGTTTAGTATTTAGTTTAGTTTAATTTCTATAGTCTTACATCTACTTTTTAATTAGCATTCACCCGAGTAGTTAATTTTCAAACTTCACACTTTACTTTTATATTTTTTTGTTTTTGATATAAAATAAATTTCATAATTTACTTTAGGATTTTCCAACTTCCCTGTGGGATCAATATCTAAGACTCCATTAGAGCCCTTTATTACTTGAGCGATACATATACTTGCATTGATATTAAAAGAGATTTGACAGTTTAAAAAGAGTTTTAAAAGATAAATTATTTTTATAAAAAGTATTTTTGTTGGATTTATATTGCATATTTATTATAAATCTGCCTGCATCAAGTTTTTGGCATCGTTGAGTGGTGTCAACTTCTTAAATATTTGCATATACAAAATCTCGTATCAGCTATCCTGATAGTTTTTATTTTGACATGCAGGGTGACATCGTTGTTTAACATGCAAGTTCGAGACAAGAAGTACAAAAATGTAAATGCAATAATTTAAAAACGTACCTGTCGATTCTTCTCATTCCTCCACCTGAAAGGTTAGCTTTGACAACATGTATATAATTTTGTAAGGTATTTAATTTGCAAGAGTAGATGAAAGTATTGCTACCAAACCCCAAGTTATGACTTTATTGAATCTCGGGAGAACTCAGTGGATGATTTTAGAACAAAATATAGCAAGTTCAATTTGCCCTTCAAAATATTCAAGAAATTTCGAAGTGCTCGTGGCATGACCCTAAATCACTTTGAAGATTTCTTGAAATATTTTGAGTTCATTTTTAACTTATCATAATGTTCTATTAATCATCCAAGATTAAGCTAAAGTTATCCTATTGCTCAAGGAAACTTGATGTTTTATTCATCTGAAGGGTAGGACAGTCCATTAATCAATTAATATTTCATTTAAGAGTTATGTGGGTGGGTGCCCCTAAGGAAAATTTAGGTAAGTAAAGGTTTTAGTTTCTAAAGTTAAAATTGGGCTTGTAGTGTAAAGAGGCATTAATCATCAACCATGTTATCTTCTAAATCCAATCAAATGAGTTTAAATGTCAAGTCTAGGTCACTACCAAGCCCTGAACAATCACAAAAGGTGAATGGTAACTTAGCAGAATTTTGACTTAAATGACATGCATTCTTATTGACAGATCACACTGACATCAATCATAGGCTTAAAATTAATGTAGTTTTATCTTTCTAACTCAAACCCATCACTTGAGGATCGTTTAGTTTTGATTGACTTCCAAGTCAAGTAAANAGACATCAATCATAGGCTTAAAATTAATGCAGTTTTATCTTTCTAACTCAAACCCATCACTTGAGGATCGTTTAGTTTTGATTGACTTCCAAGTCAAGTAAATTAAAGAAATTACAATTTTGTTCTCATTATTGAAAAGGTGGCAAATGAGTTTCTACCTCTTAACCATCATATTTCAATCATCCAAAAATGTTCATTAGGATCAAAATTTCCCCTCTTCCCCTTTGATTAATCCTAAATTTTAATTGAGACACCAAAATCTAAAGTTACCCTTCTAACTTTAGGGATCTTCACTCCATAACTCATTAATCAAAATTCAANTAATTACAATTTTGTTCTCATTATTGAAAAGGTGGCAAATGAGTTTCTACCTCTTACCCATCATATTTCAATCATCCAAAAATGTTCATTAGGATCAAAATTGCCCCTCTTCCCCTTTGATTAATCCTAAATTTTAATTAAGACACCAAAATCTAAAGTTACCCTTCTAACTTTAGGGATCTTCACTCCATAACTCATTAATCAAAATTCAAATGACTTTGAGAATTTAGAGTATCCTATCCACGGGTTCATTAAAATATCAGAAGAGAAAATGTGGGTTTTCAAAATTTAATTTAATTTCAATAATTATTTAAATTTAGAAAGTAGTATTTTCAAAGTTGATTTTACTTAACTTATCCAAAATAAAGCTTTTATTCATGAGAAATTTACTATAGGTCCCCTTAGGTCAAAGAAACATTTAGCCAAAATTCCATGATTTTTTATTTTTTTATTATAATTATTTTAATGGGAAAATAAGGAAAATTCATTTTTAGGCTTTTGAAAATTTATTTTTAACTTAAAAAAAATAGGAAAAATATCCTAATGAGTTCTAAGTGATCAAAGAACAATTAGACACATTTTAAAATATTTTAGTTTTTTTTATAGATTTTTTAATTATTTTTAGTTATTTTAAATTCAAAGTAAAGCTCAAAAAATCAAGTATTTTTTTAAGAATAACTTTTATTTTTCCTAAGTGCCCCTGATCACAAGAAAATCAGAGAAACACTTTTCATAATTTTCCCAAGTGTGTTTAATTCAATATAATTATTTTGTACAAAAATACATTGTTTCTTAGAAAATTAACTTTAAACTTAGTTAAATAATTTTAAAATTTTTATTGTGGCTAAACATGCTTTTTAGACATAGTGTGGAATTGATTTTGTTAATTTTTTATTAGTATTTAATTTACATAAATTGAAGCAAGATATATACATTTNGTGCTCAAACTTAGTTAAATAATTTTAAAATTTTTATAGTGGCTAAACATGCTTTTTAGACACAGTGTGGAATTGATTTTGTTAATTTTTTATTAGTATTTAATTTACATAAATTGAAGCAAGATATATACATTTAATTAACTATAGAAATGTAGAAAATAATTCAAATCATCATGAGAATTTTCCTAAATTTCTCTGATCATAGAAAACCTAGTAAAATTATTCCCATAACTTTCCAAGTGGTATTTTAATTTATATAACTAAAATAAGCCAAAATAGTCATCCTTGTTTGAAAATTAGGGCTAGAGACACAGAGATGTCCTCTGACCTTAGAANCAATTTTCCTAAATTTCTCTGATCATAGAAAACCTAGTAAAATTATTCCCATAACTTTTCAAGTGGTATTTTAATTTATATAACTAAATAAGCCAAAATAGTCATCCTTGTTTGAAAATTAGGGCTAGAGACACAGAGATGTCCTCTGACCTTAGAAAAATCAAAGGACATAGCCTATGTCATAACGAATGAACCCTAAAAATTTCAAGCCATGGTGAGCAATGCTTGATCATAATGAATTAAAATACTACATAGAGTATTTAATTCATTTAAAATCAGAGAGTCAACAAATAATTCTTATTTTTACCCAAAATTAATCTCCTTTTCTCTTGAACAAAAGGATATTTTTCTTTTATTTTTATGATTTTTTAAGAGAAAGATTTGGATTTTTGATGTTCAAGCATTTAATTTAATTCAAATAATCCATATTTTCTACTTAAACACGTGGCGCCAACTCATGCTACGGTGGCTCCGAACTCACACGCGACACTCCACAATTTGATGTCTCAGTTGTCATGCAGCCCGCCTTTTCACTCCAAGGGTTCATCAGCTTGATCTTCTCCGTCCATACAATACACGCACGATAGGACGACATCCGTTCATCGTCCCCACGTAAGCTAGCTCGAGAACCATTCACACTAAAACCTTAAGACCTTCATCTAAACTCAAACAAATTACAAGGGGTTTGCTCTTAAACCTTCATCTACTCAAGAAGAGCATATATATATGTAGCTTATACGATATGAAATACAATAAATATATATGGAGAATCAACTTAAGTGTGGTTTAGGGTTAACATTCAGTACCTTTTCCTAAGAGGGGAGGCCTCAATCAGATGATTGTGGTAGCTTTGATTGTGTTCATCAAACCTCCAGATGAAGTCCTAGGCCTTGGTGAATTGTCTAGGTAAGATTTTGATCAAGCTTGATTTCAGGTGCTGGTCTAGAGCTATGTTAGAGGCTGTTTGAGAGGGGCTTTTGTGGGGGATCAACTCCTCTTACTTTGGTGATAGTGTGGGCATAGTTAATTGGAGTTTAGTCCACTAAGGGGGTGTGGAGAAATTTGTACTGACTTGAACTAAAATTTTAAGCTCAAAATTGGGTTCTTACAGTGGGAACCAGAGGGGGAAAATGGTGGGCTTGANTATGGAGTTTAGTCCACTGTGGGGGTGTGGAGAAATTTGTACTGGCTTGAACTAAAATTTTAAGCTCAAAATTGGGTTCTTACAGTGGGAACCAGAGGGGGAAAATGGTGGGCTTGAGCTGAGGAGGTCTTGGACAATCTCTGGGAGAAATTTGGCAGAGTTTTCCCAAAGAATTAGTGCTCTCTCTAGCTTGGCTGTGGAGGAGGTTAGTTTAAATTAATGGGTGCAATAAGGTGCTTATGTAGAGGGCATAAGAGCTCCAAAGAGCAATTGGGGTTGGACAGCTTGGATAGGTTCAGTTGGTTTNAAAAGGGCTTGGAGTGGAACTCAGGGCCAATTAATGGGTGCAATAAACTGCTTATGTAGAGGGCATAAGAGCTCCAAAGAGCAATTGGGGTTGGACAGCTTGGATAGGTTCAGTTGGTTTTGAATTTGGTGAGGTGGCTCTTAGTTTTGGGGTCAGTGACTAGGGTGGCTGGCTAGAGAAAGGTTGCCAGGTAAGCCAGTGGGAGGCTTAATTATGATTAACCTTTAATGGTTTGACATGATGGTGGAGATATTTTATTTTAGACCCAAAAAATGGGATAGAAGCCATTAAATTAGGGAAAAATTGGTCCATAGCTTACCTTGGATGGTTCAGAAGGTTTTGGCTTGGTCCAAAGGGTGCATCTAGTCGCTGTGGTGGTTTTTGGTTAGCCAGTTTGGCTTGGTTAAGTTAAATTTGGTGAAATGGTCCATGTGGGTCAAGTTGGCTTGAAGTTGGGTTTGAATTAGGCTAGCCATGCTATTGAGCTCAATGGGTCATTGTTAATCAAGGGCTCACCAATAAGTACTTAATAGCTTGTCGTTAACTTGTTTTATCAGCAANTTTTCAGTGACTAGGGTGGCTTGCTAGAGAAAAGGTGGCCAGGTAAGCCAGTGGGAGGCTTAATTATGATTAACCTTTAATGGTTTGACATGATGGTGGAGATATTTTATTTTAGACCCAAAAAATGGGATGGAAGCCATTAAATTAGGGAAAAATAGGTCCATAGCTTACCTTGGATGGTTCAAAAGGTTTTGGCTTGGTCCAAGGTGCACCTAGTCTCTGTGGTGGTTTTTGGTTAGCCAGTTTGGCTTGATTAAGTTAAATTTGGTGAAATGGTCCATGTGGGTCAAGTTGGCTTGAAGTTGGGTTTGAATTAGGCTAGCCATGCTATTGAGCTCAATTGATTTATCAATTTGATGTAGATGATTTTCAAATTGATTTAAGAGAAGAATTAGAGTGGTTTTGAGTTAATTTGGAAGTTCAATTTGAAGGAATTTGGTCTTTTAGTCAATTTGGGGGTGTTGGGTTAAACTTGGGCTTAGTCTAGTCTAAGGTTGGGCTAGATCCATATTGATGGCTCAAAATGGTCTAGGAGAAATTCATAATGAGTTTTAATTATCAATTGGGTGCCAATTTTAGGGTTAGGGAGTTCAATTTGGTGGAATTTGGGCATGTGGCTAAATTTGGGGCAAATCTGGGGATTTTAAATTTAGGTTGGAATTGAGTGGAATTGAGGCTTAAGAAAGGCCAATTGAGGGCTCAATTTGACTATTAGGAATGTTAGGAAACGTTTGGGATCCAAATTGAGGCAATTGAGTGGGCTATGGGGTTCAATTGGGTGAGATTGGGTCATATGATCAAAATTGGGGGTTTTGGTTTGGATCAAAATGGAGCTCAAAGAATGTGTCAATTAAGCTTAAATTTGGTTTGAAATGATCATATGCATGATTATTTTGAATTTAGAAAAATATGAAATCAAACTGACCTCATATTTTTCATAGTTTAAATGAAAAAGCAATATACCTTAAACGTTGTATCTATCCCAAAGGATAAACACGTGACTTGAAGACGAGACTCGATCAAATAAACTAAGAAATATATGACATCCGTTTGGTCTGCGAAACCATTTATTTGCTTACAAGTTCTCCTATTTAATACAAAGAATTAAATAGGGTTTATATTAAGCTAGGTTTAGACAAGCTTCCTATAAGGGCAAGCCCCTATAGTTAACTATATCTTAAATGAACGAAGTTGCCTAATAAAACTATCAATAAAAATCAGGAAATATTATCTTCAAAGAGATCAAAAGGATAGGAATTTTCAATGAAATTAAATTTGGAGCATTTTGATGTATAATCCAAAGGAGGGAGAATTAGGGGATGTCACAGATCCGGGGGAGAACCTCGGTGACTTCCTAAGCTATCTTATGGTCTGGATTCAATTTTGAGGAGAAATTATTTAAGTGTTTCATCCTGCAAATTCTATTTGTTAGGGCTTACATTTGTGTGAAACAATCACACAAATAGCCTGAAAGATGTGAGAAGTTAGGTTATGACGAACAACCTCGGAATCCTAAGACGAGTTAGGACTTAGATTGTACAACAGAGTTGTACAAAGGCCTAAAGATGAGGTGAGGATTTATGTTGCATAAACAAAATAACTCGAATTCCTATGGCTTGGTTGTTTAATTCTATAGAAGGAAATTGGTTTAGCTGGGGAAGACATGTTTTGCTGTTGAAGATGGTCGTGCTGCCAGCCATGCTAGCTCCAAGCTCCTCGTCGTGACGAGTCTATGTTTTTTAAAGTGTCAGGTCATGATGTCAAATCAAATGGCCCTATGATTAAAGTTCTTTAAATGTTATGAGGCATGTTAAAGTTGATTAGAGCGACACCAATTAGGATCCTTCGATTCCCTCATTTTGGTACCACTATTTTCTATCAGATTCACTTAGTCCAAATGAATTCACTAAATTAAATTTAATGAGTTCCATACTTTCATTTACTGTGAGAAATCTCGTTAGCAACCGTAGGTTACCTCCTCCGAGGAATTCCCGATCATCCAATATGAACGTCTTAATTTAGTTGCAATTGTTGTTTTGTGTGATGTTTGTGATTAAATTTTGAGTTGTTTTATATTTTGAATGTTATGGCGGTGAATTTTATCTTAGTTGATTTTAGTTTTGCTTTCGATTTTGTGGCTATCCTAGCAGTTTTGGTTTCATGCAGGGTGTCATCGTTGTTTAACATGCAAGTTTTGTAAGTATAAAAATATAGTGTGGAAAGTACAAAATAAGATGGTATTGTAAACTGTAAAAGCATACCTGGCGAGTCTTCTAGTTCCACCACCACCACCTGAAATGTCAGTACTTGCAAGATATGTAGATAATATTGCAGGAAAGTTTAAATTGCATGAGTAGATGAAGGTTTAGCTACCAAACCCAAGGCTATGCTTTTATTGAGTCCTGGAAGATCCTACTGGATAATTTTAGAACAAAATATGTCTAGTTCAATTTGTCGTTCAAAATATTCAAAAGATTTTAAAGTGTTCGGGGTATAATCTTGAACTATTTTGGAGAACTCTTGAATTATTTTGAGTTCATTTCTAAGCTTATCATATTGTTCCATTAACCATTCAAGTTTAGAGTGTGGCTACCCCGTTGCTCAGTGAAACTTAACAATTTAAATATCCTAAGGATAGGATACTCAATTAAACAATTGATGTTTTATTTAAGAGTTATGTGAGTGGATGCCCCTAAGGCAAGTTTGAGTTATTTAATATTGTGGTTCCCACAAGTAAAGTTAGAGTTGGAGTGTTTAAAGATATTGATTATCAACCCAATTATCTTTAAAATCAAAGCAATTAAGTTTAGATATTGAGCCTAAGTCACTACCAAGCCCTTAACAATCAAATGAGGAATTTGGTGAAGGTTAAGATTTTAGTTTAAGTGACATGTATTTTCATTTAAAGATCACATTATCATCAACTTTGGGCTTAAGGAAAGTAAATTATCATCCTTTTAGCTTAAGCCTTTCACTTAAGAAACTTTGATATTAGTTGACTTCAAAGTCATGAAGATTGGGGGAGATTATTATCTGTTGATGTTGTGCAAAGTTGGTGGGTGAGTTTATACCTTATAACCCTATTGTATTTCAATCATCCAAACATGTTTATTAGGATCAAAGTTACCCATTTATGTCTAGTTAACCCTAAATTTTGATTAAAGCACTAAAGTCCTAAAATTACCACTTTGCCCTTGGGGCACTTTACCTCATAACTCTTAAAACACAACTCAAATGACTTTGAGGGATTAAAGTGTTATATCCATGTGGTAATTAAAATGTTAGAGGAGGATATGTGGACCTCTCAAAATTTGATTTAATTTAGATAATTATCTAAACATAGAAAATAGGATTTTCAAAAGTTAATTTATTTAATCATCCAAAATAAAATTTATATTTATGGAAAAATTATTAGAGGTTTCCTAAGGTCAGATAAAAACACTTTTTTAGAGGTTTTCTAGTAATTTTAGAGAAATTTTATTAGAGGTTTCCTAAGATCATTCAAAAAAGTTTCATGATTTTTTGAATCAAATTTCTGTTTTTATTATTTAATTTTAGATCACTTTTCATGATTTATTTAAATAGAAAATAGTATTTTAATTAAAAAATTTTATTTTTTATACTTTTATTAGACTTATATGAGTTTATAAAACTTAGAGAATCAAATTTTATATTTTTTTGATTTTTAATTTATTTAATATAATTATTTTAGTGAGATAATATGAAAAAATCATTTTTAAGCCTTTAAAACTTATTTTTAACTTAGAAAAATTAGGGAAATGTCTAAATAAATTCTAAGTGATTAGGGGACATTCCCACTCATTTTGAACCATTTTTTGTATTTTTGAAAATTTTGATTATTTTAATTCAAAGTATATTTTAAAAATGAAATATTTTCTCAAAAAATGGGTTTTATTTTTTTAAAATGTCTCTGATCTCAAGGAACTCAGAAAAATAATTTTCATAATTTTCCTATGCATATTTAATTTAATAAATTTTTTTTTATATAAAAAGCAAGGTTTCCTTAAGAAATCCATTTTAGTGCCTAGACTAAGTCAAATAATTTTGATATTTTTTTCAGTGGATATGCATGATTTTTATGAACAATATGGAGTTAATTTTGTTAATTTTTTATATGTATTTAATTTAAAAAAATTAATACAAGGTATTATTGGCACTATTTTTGGTGTGGGGTTTGCCCGTAGGAAGCTGTCGGTCATCAGAATTGAAATCCCGTTGCCCGCTTCGGAAGGCCTTTTTAATTTACGTATATATATATATATATAATTTTAGAAAAATATGAAATCAAACTGACCTCATATTTTCNAGAGATCCTGTATTGAGGTTTCTTCTGTTTTGTCATCATTATTTCGTCTTTAGAACTGTCTTCATCACCAATGTTGATGATCAGCTTAGTCCTTTCAACAGTTGTATCAGTTCTTTTACAGTCTTCATCACCAATATTGATGATCAACTTAGTCCTTTCACCAATTGTATCGGCTCTTTTTCCGTCCACATCCCCGGCCTCGATCTCGAGTGCATAAACTAAAAGAATCTTTATCATTATGTTGTAAGGAGGTAGTTGAATAATTTTCTTTTTGTTCATTATTGATGATCAACTTAGTCCTTTCAACAATTGTATCGGCTCCTCTTCGTCCACGTCCCCGATGATCTCGAGTGCGTTAACTAAAAGAACCTTTATCATTATGTTGTAAGGAGGTAGTTGAATAATGAACTGAAAGAACCTTTATCATTATGTTGTAAGGAGGTAGCTGAATAATTTCCTTTTTGTTCCGTGAACAAAAAGAAACCTCTATCATTATGTTTTAAGGAGGTAGTTGAATGGTTTTTTTGTTCTTTTTCTGAATTTTTATTTGTTATAACTTCTCGAGAAAAGACAATTTTCTTTGGAAGTGTATAATAAACAACATCTTCATGAATACCAACCTTATGTAATGAAAATGGCTGTAGATCTCCTTTAATACAATATTCTTATTTTTCTTTACAGAATTTAATGCATTGGTGTAGAGATGATGGAACCATATTGTTCTCATGAATCCAAGGTCGACCAAGTAGAGCGTNATTTTGTCATCATTCTTTCATCTTTGGGACTGTCTTCATCACCAATATTGATGATCAACTTAGTCCTTTCACCAATTGTATCGGCTCTTTTACAGTCTTCATCACCAATATTGATGATCAACTTAGTCCTTTCACCAATTGTATCGGCTCTTTTTCTTCCACGTCCCCGGCCTCGATCTCGAGTGCGTGAACTAAAAGAACCTCTACTGTTATGTTGTAANACCATTATGTTGTAAGGAAGTAGTTGAATGGTCTTTTTTTTGTTCTTTTTCTGAATTTTTATTTGTTGTAACTTCTCGGGAGAAGACAGTTTTCTTTGGGAAATGCATAACAAGCAGCATTTTCATGAATACCAACCTCATGTACTGAAAATGGCTGTAGATCTCCTTTTATGCACTATTCTTATTTTTCTTTGCAGTATTTGATGCATTGGTGTAGATACGATGGAACCGTGTTATGCTCATGAATCCATGGTAGGCCCAATAGAGCGTTGAAAGAGGTCTCGGTGTCGATGATATGAAATTTAACGGTTGTTACAAGTTCTCCAACCNCATTCTTATTTTTCTTTATAGTATTTGATGCATTGGTGTAGAGACGATGGAACCATGTTGTTCTCATGAATCCAAGGTCGACCAAGTAGAGCGTTGAAAGAGGTCTCGGCGTCGATGATATGAAATTTTGCGGTTGTTGCCAGTTCTCGTAGAGCCTTGAAAGAGGTCTCAGCGTCGATGATATGAAATTTAACGGTTATTACAAGTGCTCCAACCTTCATAAGTAATGTAATTAATCCAAGGGCTCTTTTAGTTGAATCCTCTTAACATCATCTTATTGGGGATGAGCTCTTGAACGTCGAAGTACAAATATGCTAACATTTGTAGACTCATCAAATTAAGGGATGCTCTAGGATCCACTAAAACTCTGGACAACACAAATTTGCCGATGTTGACGGAGATATAGAGTGATCTGTTGTGGTCGGCTGTACTGAGTAGTAAATCTTCATCTATGAAGGTTACTCCAGATTGTTCTCTCAACGAGCAAACTTCATCTGAGGATGTNATTGGTGTAGGGACGATGAAACCATATTGTTCTCATGAATCCAAGGTCGATCAAGTAGAGCGTTGAAAGAGGTATCGGCATCGATGATATGAAATTTGACGGTTGTTGCTAATTCTTCAACCTTCATAAGTAATGTAATTGATCCAAGGGCTCTTTCTCCCTTTTGGTTNCCATATTGTTATCGTGAATCCAAGGTCGACCAAGTAGAGCGTTGAAAGAGGTCTCGGCTTCGATGATATGAAATTTAACGGTTGTTGCTAGTTCTCCAACCTTCATAAGTATTGTAATTGATCCAAGTTCTCTTTCTCCCTTCTGGTTGAATCCTCTTAACATCATCTTATCGGGGATGATTTCCTGAAGTCCAAATATGCTAATTTCCATAGACTAATCAAATTAAGATATGCTCCCGGATCCACTAAAACTCTGGATATCACAAATTTACCGATGTTGACGGAGATATAGAGTGGTCTGTTGTGGTCGGCTGTACCGAGTAGTAAATCTTTATCTGTAAAGGTTACTCCAGATTGTTCTCTCAACGAGCAAACTTCATCTGATAATGTGCTAGCCAACTGAGCTAAGCAAATCTCTGGATCAAGCAAAGCTGTAACTAGAGCTTCCCTCATCTCCTTTGACAGGATCAGAGCGTCATAGATGCTTAGTCGGGTCGGCAACTTCTTAAGATGTGCTAGCACATTGTAATCCACTTTATTTGTTCCTGTGGCTTTATCTTGACCATGTTGTTTTTCTACTGGTGGAGGTGGAGGTAGCTCTTCTTGAATCACAATTTGTTTTCCTTTATCCTTTGGAGCTGTTCTTGGAGGTAACATTTTTCCGCTCCTTAAATTTATTTCTGTAATTTCTTCTTTAGATGTTGCTACTGAATCTTCCAATGTATCTTCTTTATGAGAAAGTTCCAAGTTGATTATTAACGGTGTGCCATGGCACTCGAGGATTGGTTCCTCACTTCCGATACTATTNAAGGGATGCTCTAGGATCCACTAAAACTCTGGATAGCATAAATTTGCCGATGTTGACGGAGATATAGAGTGGTCTGTTGTGGTCGGTTGTACCGAGTAGTATTACTCCAGATTGTTCTCTCAACGAGCAAACTTTATTTGAGGATGTGCTGGCCAACTGAGCTAAGCAAATCTCTAGATCAAGCAAAGTTGTAACTAGAGCTTCCCTCATCTCCTTTGACAGGATCAGAGCGTCATAGATTCTTAGTCGGGTCGGCAACTTCCTAAGATGTTCTAGCACGTTGTAATCCACTTTATTTGTTCCTGTGGATTTATCTTGATCATGTTCTTTTTTTACTGGTGGAGGTGGAAGTAACTCTTCTTGAATTATAATTTGTTTTCCTTTATCCGTTGGAGCTGTTCTTGGAGATAACACTTTTTTGCTCCTTAAATTTATTTCTGTGATTTCTTCTTAAGATGTTGCTGTTGAATCTTCCAATGTATCTTCTTGATCGAAAAGTTCCAAGTTGATTATTAACGGCGTGCCATGGCACTTGAGGATTGGTTCCTCACTTTCTGTACTGTCGTAAGCGGTATCGTCAAAGTCTTCTTTAGTATTGAACGTATTAGACTCAAGTATGATTTAAGGATCATTTTGAGGATCGAGATTGATATTAAGTTGGTTATTTACATTATCCCCAGAAACAGTAAAGACGTAGCCAACATCATTATCATTATATTCATCAGGTCCCGGCGATATTAGGTTGGTTATTTATGTTATCACTAGAAATAGTAAAAATGTAGCCAACATCATTATCATTACATTCATCAGGTCCCGGAGGGACAAAAAGATAATCATACAAAGTCAAGAGTTCGAGGATTTTCTCTCCCGAATCCGAGACAACATATCTGATAGAGGCAGCCTCTATCCTAGGCTCGAGGATGTATTTCCCGAATCTGAGACAACATATCTAGTAGAGGCATCCCCTATCCTTCCCCTAGTTCTATCAACAAAATTCTTCTTTTTCTTTATCTTCTTTGATTTTGATGATGATGGTTCTTGTCACGAAGTTTCCATCTCTGATCTGACAGACTGAAGATTCTGATATGTAGTCTGTCTGGAAGCGTTCTGGATTTGTTTTATCATTTTCTTGGAGGATTTACTCCATGTTGTATCCCATCCATCTTTAGTAGATGAGGAAGATCATTCTGATGATTCTTGTATATAATCCAGGACTTTCTTGAGCTTGTTCCAAGTTGAACTCCATCCGTCCTTTTTAGTGTATGGATCAAGTTGGGATATTGGCTCAGCCAAAATTACATTTATCGAACCTTTTTCAGGTTCTTTTAAATATTTTTTTCTGGATAGAGATACTCCCTTCTTTAATGTTCTTCTCAAGCCAATCCTTGAAAACAAAATATTCTTCAATTGTATGCCCCAACATNAGCTGTTCACATAGTGGTTTATCTGATCGTACATCGTCTCATATTCTCTTTTCTCATCATCTTCTAAGAAGATCTTGTACTGAGGTTTCTTTTGTTTTTTCATCATTATTTCGTCTTCGGAACTGTCTTCATCACCGATGTTGATGATCAGCTTAGTCCTTTCAACAATTGTATTGGCTCTTCTTCGTCCACGTCCCCGGCGTCGATCTCGAGTGCATGAACTAAAAGTACCTTCACCATTATGCTATAAGGAGGTAGTTGAATGATCTCCTTTTTGTTCTTTTTCTGAATTTTTATTTGTTGTAACTTCTCGGGAGAANCGTTTTGCCTATCCCAAAATGTAGAAATGGGCATAGGGCTTCTTGCCTATCCCGAAATGTAGAGATGGGTATAGGGCGTCTTGCCTATCCCAAATGTAGAGAAATGGGTATAGGCATCTTGCCTATCTTGAAATGTAGAGATGGGTATAGGGCATCTTGCCTATCCCGAAATGTAGAAATGGGTATAGGCGTCTTGCCTATCCCGAAATGTAGAAATGGGTATAGGGCGTCTTGCCTATCCCGAAATGTAGAAATGGGTATAGGGCGTCTTGCCTATCCCGAAAAATGTGAAATGGGTTAGGACGTCTTGCATATCCCGAAATGTAGAAATGGGTATAGGCGTCTTGCCTATCCCGAAATGTAGAAATGATGAAAATTTTGCAAAATGTAGAGAACGTCCGTACAAGTTCGTACAGTGCAGAATTTTATTGAAATGTCTGTGTAGAGACTTTCAAAAATTTATGAGGGGCAAAATTTTGTTTCAATGTTTATTTTTTTTATTGTTTAATTTGTTTTAGGATTTAGACCCAGTTTCAGACAAGCGCAACATCTAAGAACGAGTCTTTGTCTTTGAAACA
>JXCR01145826.1:172183-215258 GCA_002079205.1 Phalaenopsis hybrid cultivar
GTTATCAACAACGAGCTCTGTGTACAGAGCAGCAGCGCACCTCAGTCGCCATTCAACTACCCCTTACTTGATCTCCCTCCACTTCCAGAGGGCCAGGATCTCATCCCGGAGTTTGATGATATGAGTTTCCTTGACCAGTTTGATTGTGAAGGAAGCTCCCAAGTCTTGCAGCTTACCGCGCAGCCGACATTCTTTGACCTGGATGTTGGTTGTCCAGACATAAAAATGGATATTCCAGGGACACCTGAAAGCATCTTTGGGGACTTTCCAGCCGACATGTTTGACTGATTGAATAAGCCACCAGGTTCATAGAGGTGTCCCTGGTTTAAGGCTAGATATGTAGTGTTTAGAGCAATTGTGTATATATAGCATTTCACTTAGCATTGTTGTAGAAGTGTTCATTTCTATTACTGTATTCTCTTTCAGTATAGTGAACCTGTAGGTTTCTTTTTTTATTGTTAAAAATGTTGGATGAAAAATTTAAACCTTTTTATTGTGTCTAGAGAATGACTTACATGTTGTCTTTTGTCAAAAACAGCTAATTTGTTTATTTCTGCCCTTAGTAAATTTGTTTTTTCAGTATGTTTGATGTCAGCTTTAATTCAATCAATGGACATCAAGCTTGCTCAGTTGCTCTGCATGATAATGCTGTGTATTGTTTCACGTAACTATGATGCTTTGTCCTGCATGTTTGGGTGCATGGGATTCTTACAAAAAATACTTTTTATTTTATGTGTGGCTTGGCTTCCATTTTCTATGTTGGAAAAACTTGACTTTGATTTTGGAGGATTAGGATCAAGGATGAAGATAAATATTCCATCAATCAAGATCCCATTAGTTGGATTTTTCGTTGGGTATGGAATATTAAGTTATACAGAATTGTTGTTTTTGAGTTCATCTAAGTAAGCTCTTATAAGGAATTGCAAGAAAGGTAATTCTTTAGTTGTATTTCATTCATTTTATTTTATATTTTACTTTTTTTACAGTAGATGATGCGGTCATCTTTATGTTGTTGTTGGGTTAATGCTGAGAGAGCAAAAATGTTGTTTTGATTAGATGAAATTTCATGCTATCCATTCTTCCGATGTGGTATCAGTTCAGTGAAAGATAGTTAAAGACATCATGAAACAATTGGTTGCAAGTTGGACAAACCTCTAAGAAAGCACCAAGAGATTATTTGCTAATGTTCTTTTAGTGATTAGGCTAATGATGATGAAGATGCTGATGCTGATGACAGATTTTGTATTTTGTTGTCCTATTTGCAGTTGGTTATCCTGTTTCAATTTCTTCAAATACTGAAATGAACATGGGATCTGTTTTTAGCGTTTAGTAGCTGATTATTGGAATTGCCATTTTTAGTGATCGTTGTCGCGGGGACTATGCATTATTATTCAAAGCACGGTTTTACAAATTAATATACTTTTCAATATGTGTTTTAGAGAATAACTATAGTTCATTACAGTTCAACTGCGGTTGTTAGTGGATAGTTGCAGTGATACTGATATTAATGGATGAGTCAACTTTCCTGGCTAGGAGAAGGTATCCATGCCTGTTGAAGTGCCTAAGTATGGGGTAATTTGGTTTGCTGCAAAGTTTATGCTCCATGTGGTAGAGTTTCTAATATAGTGCCAATTTGTTTACTTTGTAACAAAATTATTCCTTTAGGTTATTTGTTATTTTGCATGAAAATAGATTATTTTTGCTTGGTTTGACCTTAAAATGATGATTTAAAACCCGAAAAAAATTTGTAGATGCCAAAGCCTAGTCCTGGCTACTTGAACTGTTAGTTTGAGGACAACACTTAAAGGTTAATAATCCAAAATATATGAATGCAGTCCCTAAGAAATAGTATTGATATTGAAATTGGTCTAATTCGATTATCTAGAAATACAATTTCAACAAACTTAAAGTCAAACTGACTGGTTCAACGAGACGAACACAATGACATCAAAATTAATCTAATTCGAGTCAAATCAAGGCCAGATTAAGCCATTAAACCAAATTTGGAAGATTTGAACGACTAATTGAAAGGTCACAGGGGTTTCAAACCTGATGAGCTTATATTCAAATTAAGCGTCTCGAGGAGATGAATCTAACAAGTGCAAGATTACTCAATTCTGACATTGTTAAGGCGCTTCAATGACCACCGAACACAATATGATCGCAAATCTCTCTGGCCATCCGATAGAGTAGTTCAAATTTCTTCCTTATTTGTAAGGAGGTCTCTCCCAGACTCTCTAAATAAAGTCCTACCCCCTTGATGAAGTGTAACTGCGGAGGTTATTTCTAGGTTATTTTGGGGTTATTCAAGTGGAATATATCGTTTCTCTTCAATAACCCCAAAATAATATCTGTAGAGTTATTTTAGAGTTATTGAAGTAGAACTGCGGAGGTTATTTAGGGTTTATTGCGAAGTCCACGGTTTCACTTTAATATTTTTTTAGGTGAGTCCGATATAGCACACATGACGGTACATTATTGGGAGTCCACACGTAGAGCTACGTTCGGAGTCCGAATAGAAAATTTTTTTGTAAGGGTGTGATCTTTTGTGCTTTGAAAACCCTTTTACTATCAATTAACGAGATTTCACTTATATGTTGAAATGCTGATTCATAGATGTAAGCAAGTGGGTCTTTTGTGATTTGAAATCATTTGGAAGATGTGCCAATAGTTTGTTGTGATCTCTTCAAGTGAAGGAAAACAACAGAGATAAACTTGTTGCATCGAGTTCTCCTACACTTTTTTATGAATCCTTGCTTGCAAGGCAAATCTAAGCGAGAATTCAATCCAAACAACCCCTCTCGTGAAGGTACATGTCAGACAAACTCTTACATGTTCAAATTGCTTATCTAAGAAGCTTGCATACTTCATGTTCTCACTCGTTTGCATGTTTCATTGTGAGATATGTCAACGCGTGGACTGGACACCGACAACTCAAAGCAAGCGATGAGGACGTCCTCAACCTCCACGATGTTGAGAATCTTAGCTGGCTTTAGGCTAGGTATTGTGGGTTTGGTCACCCACATGAGGTGAGTGAGCAAGCCGACGTTAGTCGGCGTGACCACACTCGTTTGGATCTACCGATCACACTCTCTTTGATTGATTGTTGATTTCCTAGAGGTAACCTTAGGTTAAGAAGCTTTCATTGGACACTCCTAGCGAATTTGAGAGTTTTTACTTGCAATCTTTAGATCCATACCTAAGCGGATTAGAATCCCAAATTTATCATGGCTTTGACGCTTCTAATATTCTTTGGAGGGACTGCGAGAGTTTGATCTTGAAAGATGGGAAAAGCTATGTAGCTAGCCTATCCTATAAGATCATGGAAGTTTGTAGGACAGAAAAATCTTTGTAGCTAGTCTGCCATATAAATGGTGAAGGACTTCACCTACGAGAAAATTAGAGGTTGAAGTCCTTCACATTTCAACGCCAAAGTCAGAGGTGGTTATGCCATGGATCTAAGAGCTAGGTACCTACGTGAGGTCATTAGGACGAGTTCAATGTGTCGTCAAGTGTTTTGGGTTTCACAGCATATGTGTGCTCGCTCGTGGCATTTTTGTATGATGATCATGTCACATATTGTGTGTGTGTGTGTGTGTGTTTGAGTGAGCACTTTGGGTTTGATTAGCTATCTCGGGCAGATCACCCGATTCGTTGGGTTCGATCGACTGTAACGTGTCGATCACCCACTTTGGGTTTGATTAGCTGTCCCAGGCCGGTCATCTGTTCACATGTTTTGGGTTCAATCAGTCATCCTGGGCCGATCGGCTGATACGTTTGGGTTTGATTAATCGTTATGTGTCGATGTCGGCACTATTTTTGGTGTGGGGTTTGCCCGTAAGAAGCTGTCGGTCATCGAAATAGAAATCCTATTGCCCGCTTCGGAAGGACGTTTAAAAAATTTTAGTTTTGAAAAAGATGAAGTCAAACTGACCNGTTGACTTTCTCTTCAATTCGTGATATATCACTTGCTCTTAGAGAACCTTGTGGGGTTTCCTTCTTTATTTCAGTAGCATTGATCGTAATAATATCAGATACTTCAGATTCTATTTTTACTTCTTGATCCAGTGGCAATAATTGTAATAATATTAGATACCTCAGATTCTAATTTTATTTCTTGATCAGGTTTATCAGACTGTATTGATGATACAACCTTGGGTATCCACATCTTCTTCTTCAACAATGATGGTTCAGGACAAGGTGTCCTAGCAGAANGTGGTGGAGGTGGAGGTAACTCTTCTTGAATTACAATTTGTTTTCCTTTATCCGTTGGAGCTGTTCTTGGAGGTAACATTTTTCTGCTCCTTAAATTTATTTCTATAATTTCTTCTCGAGATGTTGCTGTTGAATCTTCCAATGTATCTTCTTTATCAGAAAGTTCCAAGTTGATTATTAANGTATCTTCTTTATCAGAAAGTTCCAAGTTAATTATTAACGGCTCGCCATGGCACTTGAGGATTGGTTCCTCACTTCCGGTACTGTCATAAGCAATATCGTCGAAGTCTTCTTTAGTATTGAACATATTAGACTCAAGTATGATTTGAGGATCATTTTGTGGATCGAGATTGATATTAAGTTGGTTATTTACATTATCCCCAGAAACAGTAAAGACGTAGCCAACATCATTATCATTATATTCATCAGGTCCCGGCGATATTAGGTTGGTTATTTATGTTTTCACCAGAAATAGTAAAAACTTAGCCAACATCATTATCATTACGTTCATCGGGTCCCGGAGGGACAAAAAGATAATCATACAAAGTCAAGGATTCGAGGATTTTCTTTCTCGAATCTGAGACAACATATCTAGTAGAGGCAGCCCCTATCCTAACCCTAGTGCTATCAACAAAATTCTTCTTTTTCTTTATCTTCTTTGATTTTAATGACGATGGCTCTTGTGACGAAGTTTCCATCTCTGATCTGACGAACTGAAGATTCTGATATGTAGTATGTCTGGAAGCGTTCTGGATTTGTTTTATCATTTTCTTGGAGGATTTGCTCCATGTTGTATCCATCCATCTTTGGTGATAAGGAAGATCCCTCTGATGATTCCTGTATATAATCCAGGACTTTCTTGAGCTTGTTCCAAGTTGAACTCCATCCATCCTTTTTAGTGTATGGATCAAGTTGGGAACTTTGTTCAGCCAAAATCACATTTATCGAACCTTTTTCAGGTTCTTTTAAATATTCTTTCGGGATAGAGATATTCCCTTCTTTAATGTTCTTCTCAAGCCAATCCTTGACAACAAAACATTCTTCAATTGTATGCCCCAACATTCTGTGATACAGACAGTAATTTGGCTCATTTTTCTTATTAACTTTTTCAGGCTTCTTTGGTTCTGGAAGTCTAAATTCTTGATTTTTCATCAGACTCTTGAAAATTTTGGAAATAGCTTTATTTTTGAAAGAATATACTATCGTCCGTCTTTCTGCGAAGGATACCTTTCTTCTTTGAGACGGCTCTTCTTGAAATGGTTGTTGACTAAACTGGCTAATCTGTTTCTGAGTTTGTTGAGATGAAGGCGGACGAGGATTTTCTGCATATATCTTCATTGGTTGCTTCCCTTTATCAACGGTTGCAACTGTTCCTAATTTCTTTTCAAAGGCCTTGGTTACTTTTGCCTTTTCACTAGAATCCATATGTTTTATATTATCTTGAAGACTACTAGCTTTTTTTAGTAGCTTCGCGAAGGTTTTGATGGTGAGTCCCTTGAGCATGAAAGCTACTGGTCCATGCATGCTTCTGAGTCAAAGGTTTTGATGGTGAGTCCCTTAAGCATGAAAGCTACTGGTCCATGCATGCTCCTGAGTAGATGGTTTTGATGGTGAGTCCCTTGAGCATGAAAGCTACTGGTCCATGCATGCTTCTGAGTAAAAATCGATTGCATGATGTTCCTGTAGTTGTGGTTCACATTTCATGCTAAGGTTTCTCCACCTCAAAATTTTGATGGTGAGTCCCTTGAGCATGAAAGCTACTGGTCCATGCATGCTTCTGAGTAAAATCTCAATTGCATCATGTTCCTGTAGTTGTGGTTCACATTTCATGCTGAGGTTTCTCCACCTCAAAAAGTAATCTACCAAAGTTTCTCCAGATTTTTGTTTTTCCATCATGAGAAACATGAAAGCTACTGGTCCATGCATGCTCCTGAGTAGAATATCAATTGCATGATGTTCCTGTATCATTTAATGCTAAGGTTTCTCCACCTCAATATATAATCTACCAGGGTTTCCCCAGATTTTTGTTTTTCCTTATGAGTTCTCCAATAGAAACATGACGTTCCCCGCCGGCGAATCTTTTTACAAATAATTGTTCTAATTCTGTAAATGTTTTGACCAAATCATTGGGCAAATCGGCATACCAGTCAAAGGGAACTCCTGCTAAACTAGTGACGAACTGTTGGTAAAGCAAGGCTTCATTACTTCTTGTGATACCACAATTAGCTCTGAAATGTGCTAGATGCTGTCTGGGATTTCCGGNCGATCGTCCGTCCAATAAACGTGCGATCGGACGGCTCCCCGTCATCGTCCCCGATAGCCTAGCCCGAGAATCCATCTTCTAGCCTTAAACTCTTTCTCATTTCTTAACCAAATTAAGTGATTTTTTTTAAATGCTCATCTAGACTAGAGGAACATATATCCATATGGTTATGATGCCATGAAATCAACTCAAAACAAATGGAGAGTTCAATTAGGCTCGGGAGGGAGAGAAGTTTTATACCTTTGCTCTAAAAAAGTGAAGATTCAATCAGAGAGTCTTGACACATTCGTTGTGATCCAAATAGGCTAGGGAATGAGTCTTTGGTCTTGGTATAAGACCTAGGTGTGATTTTGATCAAACCCAATTTTGGGTGTTGGTCTAGAGCTATTGTATAGGCTATTTCAGAGAGGGATTTTTTGGGGCTTTGGCTACTTTCTCGGTTGTGAAGGTGTGGGCACAAGTAATTGAAGTTTGGTGGACTATGGAAGTGTAATGAGCTCTGTCCTGGTTTTTTGGCAAAGGTTTGAGCTCAAAATTGAGTTTCTATAGTGGAATTCAGTTGGGGAAGAGGGTTGGATTGCACTGAGGGAATCTTAGAGAAGCTCTGTGGAAAGTATGGGGGGCTCTCTCTAAGAAATTTTTAGCACACCTCCCATGGCCGTGGAGGTGAGTTCTTATAAAAATGGCTATGGAGTGGCTCTCAGAGAAAATGTTTGGGTGCATTGTGGTGCTTAAGTGCAGGGCAGAGGAGCTTTACAATTTGATTTAGCTGAGCTGGCCTCTAGGTTTGATTTGGGTGAGATTAAAGAGGGGGTCGCCCTCAATTTTGGCTTCTCGAGTGAATAGGCTGGCTACCCATGGCAGGGGGAGGTGGCTAGGAGCTCAAGGCATCCGGGGGAATCGATCAAAGTAATTTAGTGCAATGAGGTTTACTTTTGGTAAGGGTATCTTAAGCATGTGCCTTTTTGGAAGTAAGATCCCTTAATTTGGGTGACATTAGGTCCATGTCTTAGTTTAGGTGGTTAGATGGGTTTTGGCTCAGTCTAAGGGTCTAACCAATGGCTGAGGTGGAGTTAATTTGATGATTTTGGGGTAGTTAGGCCATCTTTAATGCATAGGTTCAATGTGGGTTCAAGTGATCAAAGTTTGGGTTTTGGCTAGGTTAGCCATGTCAATTGACCCAATTTATTGATCAAAATTGTGTAGATGATTGTTATGAAGATTTTTGGTGAAGGGTTGAAGTGATTCTAAGTTCAATTGATAGGTCAATTTTAGGGATTTTTGAAATTTGGTCAGTTTGGGCATGTTGGGCTAGACATGGGTCTAGGTTGGGCTAGTCTTGGGCTAAATCCAAATTGAATGGTTCAAATGATCAAGGAAGATGTTTTAAAGATTTCTCATGAAGGTATAGATTGGAAATTTGGGGGTTAATGCCCTTAATTTGGTGGGATTTTAAGACATGGCCAATTTGGGGCAAATTTTAGGCATTTGGACTTAGGTTGAAACCAAATGAAATTGAGGTCTCACCAAGGCTAATTGAAGGTCAAATTTGATGCGTAGGAATGTTATGAGGGTTTTTAAACACAAATTGTGGCAAATGGAGTAGGCCATGGGGGTTCAATTTGGGGGAACCAAGTCATAGGGCCAAAATTAAGTTTTTGGTTTAGCTCAAAATTAGGTTCAAATAATATACCAATTGAGCTTGGATTTTGTCTTAATTTCTCACATAAAGGGTGAATTTGAGTTTAGAATTAAAATTTGGGGAAATTGAGACCAATTGTATGGACATTTGAGGTAATTTGGCGAAAATATGGGCCTTTAAAGGGCAATTTGGGGGTTTTGGTCAAAAGTGGTCAATTTGACCAAATTGGGTCATGTGATAGTTGAGAAAACTGAAATTAGGACTAATTGAGAGATGTTAGGTATTTTTGGGATTTTTTGGAATTTTTGGAATTCGGGGCTAAGGAGGGGGCATTTTGGTAATTTGGCCAATTTTGGTGATTTTGGGTAGTTTGGGTGTTCAAGGTTGCTTTGAAATGATTTTTGAACCAAGTTGGGTATTTTGGGTAGATTTGGAAATTTTGGCCAAATTTGGGGTTCCAAAGGTTTCTAAGTAATTTGGGGGAGTTTAGGGGCAAAAGGATAAGTTTGGTATCTTAGTAGAGTTGGAGTGCCACCCACCATTAATAAGCCATGGACCAATAGAAACCCTATTTTAGGTCTTTTATGTAGTGTTCTTAGCCAAACCCTAGCCTAGGGCTAATGGTTTTAGGGGACCACCTACATGAGTCTCCCAAAAGTATCAAGGGACCAAAGCCTAGAAATTTTAGGTTTAGGGTAGTTAGTGATTGTGAGTGTAAGTGATTGCAAGTGAGTGCCTTAGCCCTAGAACAACACCCAGGGTCAACCCTAAGGTCCAGCAGTTTTAAGGGTAACTCACCTTGCGTTCTCTCATAGTGAGCCCACCTACTAAGTGCTAGAGGTTATGACCAAATGTGGAACTTCAAGTTTAGTAAAGAAGAGTGTAGAATTTCTAATGGTGAGGGTTCCATGTAGAGTTTTATAAGAATAGTTAATAGGAAAGTCCTATGACTAGACTTTAGGCTACTAAAGAGGAAGAACTAAACCTCAACCAAAAGTGAGGTCAACAAATGGACCCCCAATAGGTGTGGTGTGCTGAGTAAGCACACCGTGCTTATTGGCGTTGACCGACGAGATAAAAAAAAACCAATCTAAACGCGTAAGTCAACAAACCCAAAAGTATGTGCACAGTTGTGTATGTGATTTGTTTCTGCTGGTAATTTAGCAGGTGATTGTGTGATTGAAATCAAAGAGTAGGGACTCTCGTTCGGGATCAGAGAGTGAATTTTGAGTTATGAAATTTCAGGTATTTATAAAAGATGGTGGTCAGTATACAGGTGCTGACACTGAGCTGTGAATCAAAATTTAGGTCTCAATCCCAGAATAAGAGTCAGATGTCATAATCCATTGAAGGTGGTCTTGAAACTGATTTCAAAAGATGAGAATAGGATTGTGTAGCAGGACCTAATTGAGATGGAAAACACAGAGGCTCACATCCGGCTCTAAAGAAAATATCTGCTACATTGAGGAGGGAAGTGTTTGGACTCACATCCAACTCAATAGGTAACAAGAAAATATGTGTGTGTCATGTTAGGAAGGAAAGCACTAGGACACAAATCCAACCCAAGTGGTGACAAGAAAATATATGTGTGTTACATTAAGAAGGAAAGCACAAGGACTTACATCCAACCCAAGTGGTGACAAAAGAATATATGTGTGTTACATTGAGAAGGAAAGAGCTGGGACTCATATCCAACACAAGAGGTAACAAGAAAATATGTATGTTACGTAAGGAAGGAAAGCGCTAGGACTCACATACAACCCAAGCTGTGACAAGAAAATATATGTGTGTTACATTAAGAAGGAAAGCATTGGGACTCATATCCAACTCAAGAGGTAAAAAGAAAATATGTGCATCACATTAGGAAGGAAAGTCCTAGGACTCACATCCAACCTAAGCAGTGACAAGAAAATATATGTGCATTACATTGAGAAGGAAAGTACTAGAACTTACATCCAACTCAAGAGGTAACAAGAAAATAAGTGTGTCATGTTAGGAAGGAAAGAGCTAAGACTCACATCCAACCCAAGCGGTGACAAAAAAATATATGTGCTACATTGAGACAAAAAGCGCTGGGACTCATATCTAACTCAAAAGGTAACAAGAAAATATGTGTGCCACGTTAGGAAGGAAAGAAATAGGACTCACATCCAATCCAAGAGGTGACAAGAAAATATATGTGCTACATTGAGAAGGAAATCACTGAGACTCATATCCAACTCAAGAGGTAACAAGAAAATATGTGCGTCACATTAGGAAGGAAATTGCTAGGACTCACATCCAACCTAAGCGGTGATAAGAAAATATATGTGCGTTACATTGAGAAGGAAAGCACTAGGACTCAAATCTAACTGAAGAGGTAACAAGAAAATATGTGCGTCACATTAGGAAGGAAAGCACTAGGACTCACATCCAACCTAAGCAGCGACAAGAAAATATATGTGCTATATTGAGAAGGAAAGCACTAGGACTCACATCCAACCCAAACGGTGAAAAGAAAATATATGTGTGTCACGTTAGGAAGGAAAGCCTTAGGACTCACATCCAACTCAAGAGGTAACAAGAAAGTATATGTGCAACATTGAGAACGAAAGCACTGGAACTCACATCCAACTCAAGAGGTAACAAGAAGATATATGTGTTTATGCAGAAAATATGCAGATTCACACATGTGAATTCGTGGGGAATATGTTAATAGAATATGTGAAGAAATTGGAAACCTTAACATCCATGGAAGGGGGCCTCACACCGATCTTCAAAGAATTTAAAATTTGAAGGAATGAGAAGCCTTAACATCCATTGAAGGGGGCCTCACACCGATCCTCGGAGAATTTGAAATTTGATGGAATCAGAAGCCTTAACATCCATTAAAGGGGGCTTCACACCAATCCTCGGAGAATTTGAAATTTGAAGGAATCGAAAGCCTTAACATCCATTGAAGGGGGCCTCACACCGATCCTCAGAGAATTTAAAATTTAAAGGAATTGGAAGCCATAACATCCATTGTAGGGGGCCTTACACCGATCCTCAAAGAATTTGAAATTTGAAGGAATCAGAAGCCTTAACATCCATTGAAGGGGGTCTCACACCGATCCTTGGAGAATTTGAAATTTGAAGGAATGAGAAGCCTTAACATCCATTGTAGGGGGCCTCACACTAATCCTCGAAGAATTTGAAATTTGAAGGAATCGAAAGCGTTAACATCCTTTGAAGGGGGCCTCACACCGATCCTCGAAGAATTTGAAATATGAAGGAATCAGAAGCTGTAACATCCATTGAAGGGGGTCTCACACCGATCCTTGGATATGGGGAGTCGAAATTTGGGTACTTACCCCAAGAGTCATATGAAAACAGTGTAGAGAGTTTGTGATGTTAAAATTGTTGAAATGTGCCATGTGAAATGGTTGATTTTGTTGAAGAAGATTTGCAAAGTTTTGTGGGGTTTGGTGCAGAATGTGAAAATCCATGGGGATGTGAAGAGAGTTAATGCAGATAAAGTTGGTTATGTTGCACGCACAAAGAGTAAGAAACTCCAAAAATGAGAGAATACACTCAACAGATTCATTTTCTTTTCTTGTTGTTTTTATCACATTTAATTTTTTAAAATGTCTTTAAAATTTTAATTTTAGTTGGTTGATTTTCAAAAGAATTTTGTTTTGTTGTTTATTCATTTGTGATTATTTAAATTTTAATTTTTTTTATTGTTAAAGTTTTGTTGTTTCGTTCTTTGTTCATTGAATTTATGAACCAACGCATGGTTTGTCGCTTTCATCCATCGCACAAAAAGGCAACTGACAAAAAGGCACATTTCTGAGAGAAATTTCCCATTAATGTGCTCCAATAAAGTTGTTATAGATCAAACGTAGGCTAATGCCTCAAAAAGGTACAATATATAGTCCATGTATAAATACATTCAGAACATCTCATGCCATGAATACATTGTAGGCTGAGTATATCAGATACATATCATGTTGCTTTAAAAAAGAAAGTGAATCCTCTGACCATCTGTACCAGGTACGACGAGCTCCTGATCATGCAGACCTTCTAAGTCATGCTCCAGGATAAGAGTTCCCTTCGCATGTACTTAGAGGTACAACCTTCTTATAGCTCATAAGGCAATAGCTCTTCCAGTTCTAGGTCCAACTGGAATCCATATGGTAATTTTTTGTAATCCATCCTGCGGAAAGCCATAGACACCTTACGGTGTCGTACCCCTAGAATGCAATGTTTGGCAACATCTGCATCGTTGTCTTTAAGAACAAGCACTGAGTCAACTGGTAGAGGAATCTCCACAGAGCCTTTGAACTCTCCAGGGGCGACGATATCGATTTCTTTCACAAATAATATATTGCTCTTGCTCGGAAATGAAACAATGTAGAAGAGTCTTACAAAATCATGATGATTGATGTGAGGAGGTATGCAGTCACCTTATAGATGTTGATAATACAACTTTTTGGAATGTAGGTAACAGGCAGAATACTCTATTTGACCATTCTTTTGATCATCCACTTTATCATTGGCGGTAGTGGATCTACTTGGTCGTGTCTGAGGATATCAAGCGGATTCCCCTATCTGTCATTTGTGAAGTTGTAGCAGCAACCACTCTAAATAGTAATCCTCCCTTTTCCTTGCATTTATTTCGTTGGCTCGGAATAGGTCCTTTCCATAAGTAAACTTGCTCGACCTCTGTCCCTTAGGTCAAAATGTAGTCAAGTTTACTTTGTTTGTCAGTCTCTAAGAAGACTCTGGTATAGAGTTCTAATCCCTCCAGTATGTTGATGAATTTTTCCTGAACTTCTTCATAAAATTAAAATTCTCTTTTATTTACTTTGTTTATCTTGTAGTACTCCATCGTACTAGGGGTCGGTAGTTGTCGCGGGCGTTGCTCCCTCCGAACATTGACAAGAACCCAAACTGGCACTGGTTTATCTGGAACACGAGACTTGGCGTCTAGCGGGATGTATGACCCTGGGTTCCATGGTACATATTGATCTATCCCTAGTGGGACGTATGGCTCATCTATCCTAAAATCTGAAGTCTGAGACCCATCGGTGCTGGAGGTATACTCTTCTAATGTACCGAAATGTTGTAAATGTAGCACATTGCAATCCAGGCATTCTACAAACGCCCCTGTGGCTGATGTCCGTGTTGGTATTTCAGTGTTGCATGTCAGGCAACCCTTGCATAAAACATCTGAAATTGAAAGTGTATCTGACTCTGTCACGAACCCTAGTTATTCATCTGTGGTGGGTAGGCTAGCAAAAGTTTCTTTCAGGTCTAGATCATAAATATGCCCCTCAAGAATTGGGGGTGAGCAAGTTATTTGTCTCTCTCTGATGTTTGTGTTCCTGTAGTAGAAAAGCCCTCTACTTCTTACGGCTGACGTTCCTGCATTGCGTACAGCAAAGTGAAGTACTTGACATTCGTTCGTTATTAGCGGCTACTAGGCCTCCAGCTGTTGTAGCTACTATGGAGGGCAGACAGCTAGGACCTTCCATTCAATATTGCTCCATTATCACGTTCTTTCCTTTGTGTGATACATTATCTTTGGCGGTCATCCTCAGCAGTGAAGGCAATCCCTCTTTTTATTTGCAGCTGACTACATTCATGAGAGGGCCTTCGTAGTCCATGTCAACCTAGTTAAAATCCATGTTGAAGTCTATGGTACCGCCCTGCGGCACCATCTCCTCATTTAGTGTGAGGCTCCAGCCATCCTTGAAAGCAAAGAACAGCCTCTGTCTAGACATTTTTCTGCAGACGACAGGAAAAAAGTCAGTGGGCTAAAACTTAGCATGAACAAGAACAAAACAAATATTTATTAAAGTGAATTTTAACTTATTTTAGTGAAATGAATTGTTTATTTATGTACAAATTTTGTTTAAATTTTTGTGGAACATTATACTCAAAAGTGGAAAGGAGAGAATTTGAAGCTTAAATTTTTTTCTCAAAATTTTCATTATATTGAGCTTAATTACAAAATTTGAACCCGGTCATAGACATTTGGCCACATAGATAACCCAAAATAATCAAAGTTTTAAAGTTTCAAAGCAAGAAAAGGCAAGCGGCATCAGGCTGCGCAATAAGTTTTCAAGTATCGTCCATTTATCGGTAACATGGGTCTTTCGCTCTGAAATTCCACTAACTAGTAGGTTCTTACTGTGTAGACCTTTTCAAAGACAAATGGTCCCTCCCAAGTTGGCTCAAATTTTCCACCTATTTTGCGACGTACAAGAATAGGCCTTTTAAGCACAAGTATGAGGTCACCAACTTTGAATGTCCTTGGGCGGACCAATTTGTCATGGGCTTGTACCATCTTCGCCTAGTAAAGCATCAAATGTTATTGTGCTTCTACTCATTTTCCTTTTAGACTCTCTAGTTCTTCAAGTCTAAGTTTTGCACTTTCTTTCGTTGTGAGTTGATTGGCAATGGCAACTCTAAGAGGCGATGTCTCGATTTCTAGCGGTAGCACAGCCTCTGACCCGTACACGAGCACATAGGGTGTACACTGAGTGGAAGTCCTGAAAGTCATTCGGTAGGCCCACAAGGCTTCTAATAGTTTTTTTGTGACAATCCCTTTTATTTTTGTCGAGCGTTTTCTTCAAAATCTGTACCAGTGTTTTGTTGAAGGATTCTGTCATACCATTTGCTCTGGGATAGTAAATTGTAGAGTATCTCCAATCTAGCACATGTCTTTTAAAGAAATTGTTGATCTTTGTGCTTTTGAAAGTTGTTCCATTATCAAAAATTATTCTTCGCGGCACCTCGAAATGGTAAACAATTTGGCTTTTGAAAAATTAAAGGATGTGCTGTGTCGTAACCTCACGTAACGGTACTGCCTCCGCCCATTTAGAGAAGTAATCTATATTGGCAAGTATAAACTTGTGTCCTTTGGAAGATGGAGGGTCTATCAGACCTATTATGTCTGTGCCCCAACACTCAAATGGCCACGAGGCAATAATTTGGTGTAGCACATTTGGAGGCTGGTGTAAGACCACTCCATGCACTTGGCATTGGTGACATTTCCTCGTTTTATTCATGCAGTCAGACATCATTTCTGCCAAATAATACCCGAGTCTTTTGATCTTCATTTTCATTTTTAGCCCTGACTGGTGAGCGCCACACAAACCGGCATATACCTCTTTGACAATATTCTGTGCTTCGGCTCTGCTCAATCACCGTAGCCAAATTTGGTCAAACGATCTTCTGTAGAGAATGTTTCCCACCAGAGCGTAAGACAAGGTCCTTCTTATGATATGATGTGCTTCAGGCTTGTCTTCTGACAACTTTTTAGTATGTAAATATTCTATTAATAGCTTGTGCCAATCTTCATTGATGTCTGCAACTGTATTTATTGTTTCTTCTTTTCCAAGCTCGTGTAGAGTTTCGATATTGATCTGGGACAAGACTTGTTTTCCTTGTACTGTGATATCAATGGACTCCTCCAGAGGACATGCCATTTCCTTAACGAGTTTTGCTAGAGTGTCGGCATGGGCATTATCTCCCCTAGGAATCCGGTAGAAAGTCACATCGGGGATCTGCTCCAGGAGTTTCATCGTGTATTGATGGTATTCTTCTAATCTTAGTTTTAAAAT
The DNA here is from genome assembly GCA_002079205.1 of Phalaenopsis hybrid cultivar. Lineage (NCBI taxonomy): Eukaryota > Viridiplantae > Streptophyta > Magnoliopsida > Asparagales > Orchidaceae > Phalaenopsis > Phalaenopsis hybrid cultivar. The sequence goes on from JXCR01145826.1 coordinate 187,896, forward strand.
TCTGTATTGTCTAGCGACTTGCTGTATGACGAGTTGGGAGTCTCCATAGATGGCAATGTTTATTATATCCATTGAGATCGCCATCCCCAATCCGATGATTAAAGCTTCATATTCTGCTTCAATGTTGGTGCAAGGGTCTGTCAGGTGGTATGAGAACCTCAACATACCCTTATCTGGCGTGATAAAGATCAAATTGATCCCTCCTTTGCCTGGTATAACTGTGTCTGATCCTTTATCTTTTCTAGCTGACGAAGCACCATCAAAGTACATCTTCAAGCATTGCGCACTGGAGAATTTCATTTATAATATTTGCTCATCTGATAACTCGTCGTTGAGAGAGGACCCAGCTAGAAGTGAGTGTGCAGCGAGAAAGTCTGCTAGTATTTGTCCCTTAATAGCACAGAGGGGAACAAAATTTAGATCAAATTGCAATAAGATCATTGACCATCTTGCTAAACGTCCGAAGAGTGTTGGTCGGGTCATTAGATATTGCAATGGATTAACTTTCAAAATTAGGGTAATCTTATGAGAAAGCATGTAGTGTATAAGCTTTTGAGCGGTGAAAATTAACACTGGACAATGCTTCTCAATAAGTGGAAACCTTATCTCCATCGATATTAAACAACGACACAAGTAGTAGAGTGCATTTTCTTTACGCTAATCATTGACTTGGGCTAAGATGGCTCCAAGAGAGTCATCTAAGGCCGCGGTATAAAGTATCAACAGTTTCCTCAAGATAGGGGCTATCAAGACAGGATGTGTCATTAAATATTATTTAAAGTCCTCAAAATCCTGCTGGCATTTTTCTTCCCAATCAAATTTGGCATCCTTTTTAATTAATGCCGAGAAAGGCTGACACCTACCTGAGAGATTAGAAATAAAGCGTCTCAGATATGCCAACTTCCCCTGAAAGGAACGTAATTGTTTTAAGATTTTAGGAGGAGGCATTTCCAAGATAACTTTAATTTTATCCGGGTCGATCTCGGTTCCCCCATGACGGACAACGACTCCTAGAAATTTCATGAAAGTAACGCCGAAGGCGCACTTTCAGGGATTCATTTGAAGGCCATATCGTCATAATCGTTCGAACACAATCCTAAAATTATACAAATGATCTATTTTTTGTTTACTTTTGATGACCAAATCATCAACGTAACATTCTACTTGATTGTGAATGAGGATGTCAAAAAAAATTTTCATTGCGCGCTGATATGTTGCTCCGACGTTCTTTAAGCTGAATGACATCACTGTGTAGTAGAAAATTTCAATCGGTGTTCTGAATGCTGTAAGTGTTACATCCTCCGGAGCCATCTTGATTTGGTTGTATCCCGATGATCTATCCATGAAGGAGAAAATTTCATTTGTTAAAGCGATATCCACCATCATCTCTGGTATGGGTAGTGGAAATTCATCTTTTGGACATGCCTTGTAAATCTCTGAAGTCGATATAAACATGGATCTGTCCATTTTTCTTCTTAACAAGTACAATGTTAGGCAACCATGTGGGGCATTGTTATTTTTTTACAAAGTTGGCGTCTATTAATTTCTTCACTTCGGCGATGACTTGTTGTTCTATTTTGAGGCGCATTCTCCTGGGAGCTAGTTTTACCGGGGTTATATTCTTGTCCACCCCGAGTTTATGGACTGCAACTTCTGCGAATAGTCCTAACATTTCATCGTTGCTCCATGCTAAGCAATCTTTGAATTTTGTTAATAGTTTGATCAATTTTGCAGATTCTTTGTCATTGAGTAGAGAACTTATAAATGTAGGTCGAGTTGTTCTTCAATTCTGAGGTTAATCTCTTTCAATTCATCAATGGTAGACTTAATTTCCTCCTCAAATTATGAAGGAGCATCTTCTATTGGTTGATTAGTAGAGTCATCCTCTCTATCAAGGTAATCCTATTCTGACTCACCAGTAACAACCATGCAAAATTCGGAATCATCAACTGGTCTGACTGTACCAAATCCGAGATCCTCTTTTGAGTTTGGAGTTTGACTTTTATAATTCCATAATTTTTCAAAAAGTTGAAATTTATCTTTTTGCATTTATTTTGGTAAGTGTCACTGTTGAATTAACTTTTGAACACAAGGCAAGAAGTAAACAAAAGGCAATTCCATTAATTCATTAGGATCATCATCCAAATTTACATGTTTTTCAAGCTCAGTAGAGGTAGAAGCACAGTAAAATTTGATCCCTTAACCTCTAAACTCTTAACCTTTTGAGGGAGAATCAGAGTGAGGGTCATAGTATTCACATAGTGGTTTATCCGATCAAACATTGTTTCATATTCATTCTTTTCTGTATCTTCTAAGGATATCTCGTACTGAGGTTTCTTCTGTCTTGTCATCATTAACTCGTCTTCAAAATTGTCTTCATCACCAACATTGATGGTTGACCTAGTCCATTCAATAAATAAATTGATCCTTCCTCGTCCACGTCCCCGGCCTAGACCTCAGGTGTGCGAACTAAAAGAACCTTCACCAACTCATTGTAAAAGAGTGGTGGAAGATCGCTGAAGTGGAGTTGAATGGCCTTCTCTTTGTAATTATTTTGAATCTTCATCTTTTTTTGCGATAACTTCACAAGAGAAGATAGTCCTCTTTGGAGGTGCACAGTAGGCAGCATCTTCATGGATACTAACTTCATGCACTGAAAATGGTTGTAGGTCTCCTTTGATGCACTTTTCTTGACCATCTTTGCAGTATTTAATGCACTGATGTGGAGATGATGGAGCCATATTGTGTTCATGAATCCATGGTCGACCCAGTAGAGTGTCAAAAGAGGTCTCGACGTCGATGAAATGAAATTTAGCGGTTGTCACGAGTTCTCCAACTTTCATAAGTAGTGTAATTGATCCAATGGCTCTTTCTCCCTTTTGGTTGAATCCTCTTAACATCATCTTATCGGCGTTATTCAATATCCAAATAGGCTAATGTTCATAGGCTCAACAAGTTAAGAGATGCTCCAGGATCTACTAAAACTCTGGACAACACAAATCTGCCGATGTTAACAAAGATGTAGAGTGGACGGTTGTGGTTGGCCGTACCGAGCAACAAGTCTTCCTCTTTGAAGGTTACCCCAGGCTGTTCTTTCAACAAACAAACTTCATCTGAGGATGTGCTGGCAAACTGAGCTAAGCAAATTTTTGGGTCAAGCAAAGCTGTAACCATAGACTCTCTCATCTCTTTTGACAGAATCAGAGTGTTGTAGATGCTTAAGATGAGCTAGCACGTTGTAGTCTACTTTGTATGATCCTTTGACAAGCTAGCACGTTGTAGTCTACTTTCTATGATCCTTTGATTTTATCTTGATTATGTGGTTCTTCCACAAGTGGAGGTGGAGGTATCTCTTCTCGGGTCATTATCTGCTTTCCTTGATCAGTTGGAGTTGTTCTTAGTGGTAATCTTTTCTACACCTTAAGTTAACCTCTGTGATTTCTTCTTCTTGAGATATCATTGCTGAATCTTTCGGTGTCTCTTCCTCTTTGTCAAAAATATCTAAGTTGATGGTAAGCAGTGTACCGTGATGATCAAGAATTGGCTCCTCGTTATCGGTGCTGTCGTAAGCGGTATCATTGATGTCTTCATTGGACTTGACAACGAGTTCATCAGTCTTTAGTACGATTTAAAGATCGTTTTGGAGATCAAGATCAAAGTCAGATTGGTCATAATCAGTTATGCTATCACTAGAAATAGTTAAAACGTAGTCAAAATCACAATCATTATATTCATAAGACCCCAGAGGGATGAAAAGATAATAATACAAAGTCAAGGGTTTGAGGATTTTCTTCCCAGAATTTGAGACAACCAATCTAGTAGAGGCAGCCCTTATCCTATCCTACCCCCTCTGTTATCAATCTTTGTAGTGACGCTTTTCTTCTTCTTATTTGTCCTCGATGATGACGGATCTCCTGGCAAAACCTTCATCTCGGGCTTGGTATGCTGTGAACTCTGAATGGAGGCTTGTTTTGATGCAGACTAGATCTTGTTCAGTATTTTCTTGGATGATCTGCTCCAGACCTCATTCCACCCTTCTTCTTTGTTATATGTAGAATATTGTTTTGATGGACCCTGTATTTGATTGAGGAACCTCTTGAGTTCATCCCAAGTTGTACTCCATCCATCTGTTCCAATTTACGGATCGATTGGGGAGATTGGATCGGCTGAAATCATATTTTTGGAACCCTTTCAGGTTCTTTTAAATATTCTTTTAAGATTGTTATGTTCTCTTCTTTAACATTCCTCTCGAGCCAGTCCTTCAAGATGAAGCATTTTTCTATAGTGTGTCCAAGCAACCGGTGGTATGGGCAATAATTTGGTTCATTCTTCTTATCCAATTCTTCGGGCTTCTTTGGATCTGGTAGTCTGAACTCTGGCTTCTTCATTAGACTTCTAAATATTTTAGGTATAGCTTCATCTTTAAAAGAATACACTATTTTAAGTCTCTTTGACAGGGACATTTTCTTATCCTCTGCTCGTGGTGATCCTTCTTGAGGCTTGACTACTCTGTTTCTGAGCGTACTGTAATAAAGACTGGCGAGCCTCTTCTACATATATCTTTATCGACTGCTTTCCTTTGTCAATGGCGCTACTACTCCTGATTTCTTTTCCAACACTCTAGTTACCTTAGCCTTTTTGTGTGGCTCCATGCGACTAATTTCCTCTTGAATACTGTTGGCTTTACTGAGTAGTTTCTCGAAGTATTTGATGGTGAGTCCCTTGAGCATGAAAGCAACTGACCCAATGAATGCTCTTAAGTAGAATTTCAATTGCATGATGTTCCTGTAATTGAGGTTCACATTTCATGCTAAGGTTTTACCATCTTAATATATAATCCACCAAAGTTTTGTTAGGCTTTTGTTTTTCCATCATGAGCTCTCCAATAAACACATGGTGCTGCGCACCATCAAATCTTTTCACAAATTATTGTTCCAACTCAGAAAATGTTTTAACTGACCCGTTGGGCAAGTCAACGTACCAGTTAAAAGATGAACTGTTAGAAGAGTAGAGCTTCACTATTTCTCGTGTTTCCACAGCTGCGGTTTCTGAAATGATATCTGCTAAGGTTCACATTTCATGCTGATGTTCCTGAAATGCTATATGCTACCTTGGATTTCTATTTCCATCAAATATCTTAAAGTTTGGGGCAACAAAACCCTTGGGGAAAGGCACAACATCAAATTCTTCTAGGTAAGGTCTACCCATTAGAACCAATGCACCACCCTTAGAATGGGTTAAGGCAACCCGCACTTGTTCAACCATTTGCTTGAATTCCTTTTCTAGCATGGCATTTGATGGTGAATCCTTTCTATGTTGCTCGGCTCTGTTTGTTGAAGCAATCACTCTTCTTTCATCTGTGATGTGTATGATTTATGGCTGATTGATCTCTGGAGAAGCCAATTGCGGTGCTTGTGATTACCCCTGAATAGTGGCCATGGAGGTCATAACTGCAGTCATCTCTTCTATTCTTTTCTCCAATATACTAACTTGCTCATCCCTTAGGAGGACGGCCCTACGCAGTTCATCTACGGCGTTCTCTTAGGTGTGAGGTTGATCCTCACGCACAAATGTGGCAGCTCTGATTTCAATTACATGGACATCCATGAAATCTTCCTCCAAGTAATCATTGTAATCAAAATTTTCATCATCGCTATCGACGAAAACTCTGTGTTCTCGAGCTAACACAGAAATCTCGATCCTGAGTTTCTCAACTTTTTCTTCAATTATCGATTTCTTGATTGCTTTAAGATCTAGAGGACCCTGATGGACATCCTCTACTTGCTACTCCATCTCGCTGGCTATTGTTGCGATGATGTCAGATATTTCAAATCCTGGTTTCATTTCCTGTCCTTGTCCCACGGGCTCACTGGACTGTATTGATGCAGCGACGTTGGGTACCCATACCTTCTTCTTTTTCGACGATGATGTCTCAGGGTGGAGTGTCTTAGTAGAAACATCAGTATGACGAGAGAAAGTATGCTCCCCGTGGTGTAGACCGGCTACAATGTCAGGTAATCGTCTCGTCTTTGCCTTTGGAATTATAGAAATATCTCCATAATGGGTGACAGGTAAGATTTTCAGACCCGATCTTGTCTTAACCAGTCAACGGCCTGTGGCCCTGGTGGTAGCATAATCAATAGTAATTACTTTGGTATCAACTCTGTTCCTTAAACGGAACCAAACGGGGATGCGAGCAGGTGGCACTCCCGTTATCTTATGGGACTGTCTGGCGGACTTGACGCCTTTCAAAATTTCCTTCTTCATGCGAGGGGAAATTGCATCTCTCACTCATTTAAGTAACTCGCTAATTGAACATTCTTCTTTGGCAGCTAGCCTTTTGAAGACTGCACTAACTCGAGTGATAGGAGTGAACTTCTTTCTCTCCTCACCGTGTCCATGAAGTGATGGCAATGCGGCAGCGATCCTTTGGATAGTCTCATATCCATCGGTATCTGTCAGAGGATGGAATCTACTCCCTCGTAGGAGTGGATAACTTTCTAGTAATACTTCTTCATCTTGATGAGGCTCCTCCTGAACGGGTGTCTCCTTGGGAGCCTGGGCTTTGATGGCCCTCTGAACTTGTCTGTTGCGGTTCCTCTATTTAGTTCGGGTCAGCGGTACAGTCCTCAAACTTAATCCAATTTCAAACACGAGTGGTGGGACAGTTAATCCCTCAGTCGGATCCTCAATAATCATTACTTCTTTCCCCTTAGCAGCAGTGAGGATAGTAGGTTTAGCAAGTTCTGTGGTGGTAGTAATTTTAGACTTCTTGCAGATGGTTCTTGCATTTCCGGATCGGTAATCTTCATCACTACAAACGGTACTTTCCTGAGAATGACCTTGAGATCTTTAAATCTAGCACCAAATTTGATGGTATGAGCGAGGTTGCGGGCTTCGTGACTCGTTGGCAGGTTGCAGGAAAAGGTCAGTGTTGGGTAGGCCATTGCAGGAGGCTTGAAAACAGAAAATTTCAGGGTTAGCTATATGGCCAAAAACCTCATAATTTTTAGTGCAAGCACTGAAAGTAGAGGTTGATCTATAGACCAGGCGGGTCTTAATTTATGGGTGTTTTAAAAAAATTTTAAAGAAAAATCAAGAGGTGTAAAATCTAATTAATATAAGAAAATTTTAAAGTGCACGCAGCACAACACGATTTGGTTCAATTTGCAAGATAGCAAATCAAATTAGAAGGGAGATGTGAAGTATTTTAGGACCTAGTGCGGGACCCATTTAATGGCAGATAACACCCAGGTGGAACTAGTCTACCGACACACCTATTGGGGATCCGACCCCACATGAAAATTTAAAGAGTCCTTAATGGCCTTCTGAACCCCTTTGTTCAAAGATGGTTGAACAGCTAGTCCTGAAGTCCAAGGAATTGGTTGTACCTTCCCAAGACAGAAATGGGTAAAGTATGCCAACGCAAGAAGGGTGATTTGGTCCAGGAGGGACATGGACACATTACCGATGTGTGAAGATAATGTTTCTTGATTTGTATGGAGAGAAAAGCTTGTCCCCAATGGAGTCTCCAGAAGCTGTCGGCGCTATTTTTTTGGTTGGAGAGTTGCCCGTTAGAAGCTGTCGGTCACCGGAATCGAAATCCCGTTGCCCGCTTCGGAAGAACATTTTAATTACCTATATATTTAGTCTTAGAAAATATGAAATCAAATTGTTCCCATATTTTTCATAGTTTAAATGAAAGAGAACTACACCTCAAATCCTGTATCTATTTCGAAGGATAAACACAAAACTTGAGGATAAGGCTCGATCAAATAAATTAAGGAATATATGACATATGTTTGGTCTGCAAAACCTTTGTATTTGCCGACAACTTCCCCTATTTAATATAAAGAATTAAGTAGGATTTATATTAAGCTGGGTTTGGACATGCTTCTTATAAGGGCAAGCCCCTATAGTTAATTACATCTTAAATGACTAAAGTCATTTAAAAAAACTTTCGATAAAAAACCAGGAAATATTATCTTCAAGGAGTTTCAAAGGGTAGGACTTTTCAATGAGATTGGACGTAGAGGTGCGAAAAGGGGATTGGTTTAAATTTGGAACATTTTGTTGTAGAATCAAAGGAAGGAAGAACTAGGGGATGTCATGGATCCAGAGGCGAACCTCTGTGACTTCCCTAGCTATCCTAATGTTTGGCTTTAATTTTGAGGAGAAATATTTAGGTGTTTTATCCTATCAGTTTTATTTAATTAAGGCTTACATTCGTGTGAAACAATCACATAAATAGCCTGGAAGATATGAGGATTCAGGTCGTAATGAATGAAAACCTTAGAATCCTAGAATGAGTTAGGGCTTATATTGTATAGCAGGGTTATACGAAGGCCTAAAGATAAGATGAGGATTTACATTGCATAATCAAGCAACCTCAAAGTCCTATGGCTTTGTTGTTTAAGTCTAAGGAAGGAAGATTGGTTAAGCTAGGGAAGATAGGTTTTGCTGTTAAAGATGGTCATGCTACCCACCATGCTAGCTCCAAGCCCTTACCGTGACGAGTTTGAGCTTTCTAGTGTGTCAAGTTATGATGTCAAATCAGGTGGCCCTATGGTTAAAGTTCTTTAAATTTTATGGGGGCATATTAAAGTTTGATTAGAGAAACACCGGTTAGGATCCTACGATTCCCTCGTACTGACACCCCTATTTTCTATTAGATTTAGTTAGTTCAAATGAATTTACTAAACTCAACTTAATGAGTTCCATAATTTCATTTGTACCATGGGAAGCCTCGTTAGCAACCGTAGGTTATCTCCTCCAAGGAATTCCCGATCATCTGATAGAGACATCTTAATTCAGTTGCGATTGTAGTTTTGTTTGATGTTTGTGATTAAATTTTGAGTTGTTTTATATTTTAAATGTTGTGGTGGTGAATTTTATCTTTGTTGATTTTAGTTTTAGTTTTGGTTTTTGTTTTATGGTTATCCTGATAGTTTTAGTTTTCATGCAGGGTGGTATCATTGTTTAGCATGCAAGTTTGCAGGTATAAAAGTACAACATGAAAGTATAAGAAAGACAATGCCAAAAAAAATAGTAAAAGCGTACCTGACGAGTCTTCTTGTTCTACCTCCTGAAACTCAAAAGGTATGTTAAGGCAGTTTATATGAAACAGGAAAGTAAAATTTTGACGACCTATCTAACCCTAAGTCATATCTTTGTGGGTCCTTAGGAGTTTAATTAAGGATGATGTTGCCAAGCAAAATATATTAAGTTTAGTACATCTCCGAGGTATCCAACAGATCTAGAGAAAGAAGCCGGTCCGTGCTACTCTCTCGCTGCATGGTGGAAAGTCCCGAGTTCTTTTAAACTTATTATAATGCTTAATAATTCATCCTATAAACACCCTAATGCTCAACGAACATTGATGTCTCAATTATCCCTAAGAATAGGGAAATTATCATTTGTAATTTAATTTTGAAAATTATGCAGGTGAAAACCCTTAAAGAGACAAGTTAGTGTTATTGGAACACTTTGCCAAATTTTGGTCCTAATTGGGCTTGTAATGTTTGAAAGATGTTTTAATTTTCATTGAGTTTGTTTTTTTTCTAATACTTATTTAATCAGCCTTGATTTAGCTTAAGTCACTACTATGCCCTTAAGACCTAAATGAGTGTCTAATTAATTTTGAAAAGATTAAGCTTTCTGTGGTCATAATTAATGATTTGAATCTTATTTGAAAATCAAAATAGGGTATTAAATTGATTAATTACTTACTTTAAAAGTCATACCCCTAAGCCCAAGGTTCATTTTATTTTAATAAACTTCTAAATTTTAATAATTTAGAAATTTATTAACCTATCTTTTCAATTGGGAAAGTGAGGTTGGTTTCTATCAATTAAACCTCTATGTTTCAAACATCCAAATTAAGATTAGAGGTTACCCATTTCCCTCTTTAAATTAATCCTAAATATTAATTAAGGCTAAGTTTCCAAAATAACATATTTGCCCCTAAGGCTGTAACACTTCATAATTTGTCAAATCCAATTCAAATGACTTTGAAATTTTTATCCTACCTAATTCATAGGTCAATTAAAACATCAAAGGAGAAAATCTGATTTTTAAAAATTTAATTTAATTTATATAATTATTTTAATGCAAACATAGAATTTTTTAAAAAAAATTCCTAACTTCACCAAGGTATATCATAATCCCTTGAAATTTTTATTGGAGGTATATCTAGACTAGAGAAGCAGTTAGATCAAATTTCATAATTTTTTGAATTTTACTTGGATTTTAAGAAATATTTTAATTTCTGGGGTATTTATTAAATATAAAATATTTTAAATAGGAAAAATTAAGTTTTTTTTTATTTTTGAAAAGTCTTCCTAAGGTCAAAGAACTCAAAGAAGAAGATTTTATATTTTTTAAAATTTTATTTGATTTATTGGAATTGTTTTTAGTGAAAACTCATTTTTAGCCTTTAAAAATTATTTTTAAGCTTTAAAATTTAGTATCTTTATTTAGAAAATTAGGAAAGATATTTTAATTGTTCTTAAGTGCTTAGAAAACACTTTAGAACATTTCCATGAATTTTATTATTTTTGTGATTTTTAGGGATTTTTAATTATTTAAATATTTAAAAGAGGTTAAAAATTAAGTTTTTATTTTAAATATCATTTTATTTTTAAAAAGTACTCCTGATCACAGAGAACTCAAAAAATAATTTTTTTATAAATATTTGAGTTATATTTTGATTTTTTAAAAATCATTTATGTGCCAACAGTGTTATTTATCTTTAAAAATCAACTTGAGTTGCCAAATGAACTCAAAATGCTTTAAAATTTTTCTTTTAAGTTTGCTGGATCATAAAAAATAGTGGAGATTAAAAATTAAGTCATTTTGTTGTTTTTATTTTTCAAAGTTAATTATTTTAGTGATTTAGAGTTTGTGAAGATTAGGTGTATGTTGAATGACTTGGCTCATGAGAAATTTTCCTAAGGGTTCTCTGGTCATAGTAAACCTTCTAAAATTTTCCTGGATTTTTCTAAGCAACATGCTAATTTCCATGATTAATTTAAGCCAATAACGCATATAAATTTGAAAAATCTGATTCTCTGCCTAGGGACCTCCACTAACTTTAGAAAAATCAGGCAATGTTTTCTAAAACAGAGGAAACAACATGCTAAAATTTCAAGCCATAGTGATATTACTACATCCGTGTAGAATCAAAATATCCAAATCAGTATTTAATTAATTAATAATAAAATATGCATCACATGGACTTAAAATTATTTCCACATTGTTCTCCTCTGTTCAGTGAGCAAGAGAGTATTTTTATTTTATTTTTGTGATTTTTGTACACCAAGATATGAATTTTTTATGTTAGGGGTTATTTTCTTAATCAATTAAATCCCTATTTATCTATTTAAATGCGTGGTGCCACCTCAATCTATGACGGCTCTGAAGCTCCACACGGCGTGCTCCCATTCGATGTCGCCCTCCACCTTAGCACTGACTCAGCCCGCGACTTATGTTCTGAAGCGATGTCCGGCTTGATCTCGACTGTCCGTCTGATATACGCATGATCGGACGGCTCCCCGTCATTGTCCCCGATAGCCTTGCATGAGAACCGTCCATCTTCTAGCCTTAAGAGCTCTCTCATTTCTTAACCAAATTAAGTGGTTGTCTAGAGCTATTGTAGAGGCTATTTCAGAGGGGGATTTTATGGGGCTTTGGTGTCTTTCTCAATTGTGAAGGTGTGGGCACAAGTAATTGAAGTTTGGTGGACTATGGAAGTGTAATGAGCTCTGTCCTGGTTTTTTGGCAAAGGTTTGAGCTCAAAATTTAGTTTCCACAGTGGAATTCAGTTGGGGAAGAGGGTTGGATTGCACTGAGGGAATCTCAGAAAAGTTTTGTGAGATGCTTGGGGGGCTCTCTCTAAGAAATTTTCACCACACCTCCCATGGTCATGGAGGCATGTTTTTATAAAAATGGCCATGGGGTGGCTCTTAGGGCAAATGTTAGGGTGCATTGTGGTGCTTAGGTGGAGGGCAGAAAAGTTCTACAATTTAATTTGGCCAAGCTGGCCTCTAGGTTTGATTTGGGAGAGATTCAAGAGGGGGTGGCCCTCGGTTTTGGCTTCTCCGGTGACTAAGCCGGACGGCCATGGCAGGGGGAGGAGACTTGGAGCTCAGGGCATCCATGGGAATCTGTCAAAGCAATTTAATGCAATGAGGTTTAGTTTTGGTAAGGGTATCTTAAGCATTTGCATTTTTGGAAATAAGATCCCTTAATTTGGGGGACTTTTGGTCCATGTCTTAGTTTAGGTGGTTAGATGGGTTTTGGGTCAGTCTTAGGGTCTAACCAATGGCTAAGGGGGGAGTTAATTTGATGATTTTGGGGTAGTTAGGCCATCTTTAATGCATAGGTTCAATGTGGGTTCAAGTGATAAAAGATTGCGTTTGGGCTAGGTTAGCCATGTAAATTGACCCAATTGATTGATCAATATTGTGTAGATGATTGTTATGAAGATTTTTGGTGAAGGGTTGAAGTGATTTTAGTTCAATTGGTAGGTCAATTTGAGAGAATTTTGAAATTTGGTCAATTTGGGCATGTTGGGCTAGACATGGGTCTAGGTTGCGCTAGCCTAGGGCTAAGTCAAAATTGAATGGTTTGGATGATCAAGGGAGATGTTGTGAAGATTTTTTATGAAGGGCTCAATTTGGTGGGATTTTAAGACATGGCCAAATTTGGGGCTTTTGGACTTAGGTTGAAATCAAATGAAATTGTGGTCTAAACAAGGCCAATTGAAGGTTAAATTTGATGTGTAGGAATGTTATGAGGGTTTTTAAACACAAATTGTGGAAAATGGAGTAGGCCATGGATTCAATTTGGTGGAACCAAGCCATAGGGCCAAAATTGGGGTTTTTGGTTTAGCTTAAATTTAGGTTCAAATCATGGACCAATTGAGAATGAATTTAGTCTGTATTGGTCACATCAAGGGTGAGTTTGAGTTTAGAATTGAAAGTGGGGGGAAATTGAGTCAAATTGTGTAGACATTTGAGGTAATTTAGGGAAAATATGGGCCTTTAAAGGGCAATTTGGGGGTTTTGGTTACAAGTTGTCAAATTGACCAAATTGGGTCATGTGATAGTTAATAAAAATGAAGTTGGGAATACTTGGGAAATTTTAGGAATTTTTGAGATTTTTTTGGAATTTTTGGTAATTTGGCCAATTTTGGTGATTTTGGGTAGTTTGGGTGTTTTCAAGGTGTTTGAAATGATTTTTGAACCAAGTTGGGTATTTTGGGTAGATTTGGAAATTTTGGCCAAATTTGGTGTCCCAAGGGTATCTAGGTAATTTGGAGGAGTTTAAGGGCAAAAGGCTAAGTTGGGTATCTTGCTAGAGTTGGAGTTCCAACCACCATTAATAAGCCATGGACCAATATAAACCCCATTTTGGTTCCGCTATGTAGTGATATTAGCCAAACCCTAGCCTAGGGCTAATGGATTTAGGGGACCACCTACATGAGTCTCCTAAAAGTATCAAGGGACCAAAGCCTACAAATTCTGGGTTTAAGGTAGTGAGTGATTGTGAGTGTAAGTGATTACAAGTGAGTGTTTTAGCCCTAGACCAACACCCAGGGTCAACCTTAAGGTCCAGCAGTCCTAAGGGTAACTCCCGTAGAGTTCTCTCATAGTGACCAGACCCACTAAGTGCTAGAGGTTAGGACTAATATGTGGAACTTTAAGTTTAGTAAAGAGGAGTGCAGAATTTCTAATGGTGAGAGTTCCATATCTAATTTTCTAAGAATAGTCAATAGGAAAGTCCTATGGCTAGACCTTAGGCTACTAAAGAGATAGTTTTCTAAGAATAGTCAATAGGAAAGTCCTATGGCTAGACCTTAGGCTACTAAAGAGGAGACCTCAACCAAAAGTGAGGTCAATAAATGGACCCCCAATAGGTGGGGTGTGTTGGGCAAGCACACTTCAACAAAAAGTGAGGTCAATAATTATGCAGTCCTATGAGGCAACACACGTTTGTAATGATCTAATTGCAAAGAAGTTTCTAAGCATCATTGTCCACAATGAGCAAGAAGCATATGAAAGTTATCATTTCTATGCACATCATGTAGGATTCACTGTTTAAAAGGACCATACTACCTACTGGCCAAACTCCAAGAAACTCAAGATCAAATATTATATTTATGGAAAAGCTGGCTACAAGAAAGAGCCTAACAACACAGTTAAGTTCAGAAAAGCAGACATGAGGATTGACTGTAAAGTCATGGTTCGATTTACATTTGATTTCGAAGGAAATTAAACATTGGCAAAATTCATTGAAATCATAATCATCCCTTGGCTGAATTGGTGATAAGCATCTTCTTTGTTCCAACTGAAGGATAAGTGAGTTGAATGCAGATGCATTAAGATCAATGGCAGGTTCAGGGATCAGAGCAACACATGCATACAATTTCATTGCCACAAAGGTTGGTGGTGTGGAGAATTTGGAATGCACTAAGAGAGATGCATTTAGTTTCATCCAAAGAGAAAGAAGACAAAGAATTGAACAGGGAGATGTCAATGTTCTAATACATTTGTTCATGGAGAGGCAAGTCGGGGATAGCAAGTTTGCTTGGGATTTCTAAATAGATGAGTTTGGTAGGTTAACAAGCATTTTTTGGAGTGATGGATTATCCATGTTGGATTATGACTATTTCGGGGATGTGATAATTTTCTATACAAGCTACAGATTAAATAAATATAACTTATGTTGTGCTCCATTTGTGAGGGTTAACCACCACTGGCAGAACGTATTGTTTGGAGTTGGATTTTTGTCTGATGAGACTGTTGAGTCATTCACGTGGCTATTCAAATCATTCATTCGAATATTAGGAGTCAAACATCTCATAAAACTCTTTACCGATCAAGATTAAGCAATGGCAAGAGCCATTGCGGAATGCCTCCCACAAACACGTCACAGATTATGTCAATGGCATATCTACAAGAAACTGTCTTCCAAAGTACATCGTGGAGTGCATACTAAGAGTGTCTGTGGTCTTTTTATAAATGCTTGATCAAGTGTGATTCTGAGGAGGAGTTCAAAGAAATGTGGTCCTTAATGATTGAGTTGGGAGAACTACAAAGCAATGTCTATTTAGATGAAATGTACTGTATAAGGCATAGATGGTCATCAACATTTAATAAGGATATATTTGGTATGAGAATTTTATCAACACAAAAAAGTGAGTCGACCAATAATGTCTTTCATGGTTTTGCAAAGCCAACTAGCTCTCTCACAGATTGTTTTATTAGTCTTGAAACCATAATGAAATCGTGGTGACAGAACAAAAAAATGAAGATTTCAAATGATGTCACTCCATCAGAATGCCCATGGTTCAAATCAATCCTGTGCTGAGGCAAGCTACCTCATTCTAAACAAGGAAGCTTTACTCAATGGTTGAACAAGAGTTTTTGAATGGCTTATGTGGGCTTACAACTGAAGTATCAATGGAGAGCGAGGCTAAATATTACGTATGAAGATTGAATGATGATGGGACAAGGCAGCCCTGGACTCTGTTAGTTGACAAAGTTACTTGTGAGGTTACATGTAGTTGCAAAATAATTGAGATGATGGGTCTATTGTGCTCCCATGCACTATTTGTTCTCAGTGTCGCCAAAATAAAGGTGATTCTGGAGAAGTATTTTTTATTGCGGTGGTCCATCAATGCTAAAAGGGACATGTATAACAGGTTTGGTTGTGAAGATCTAAAAGACTCTTGGTTGAATAATGTTTCATCAAGTGCCCTTTTATTCATGTCATGCTCTCAGAAATTTACATATCAACTCATTAATAGAGCACGAGGAAATGAGTTAACTGAGGAGTGTTTGTGGGAGACGTTTAAAAATTTATCTGGAGATGAGGATGCTCTAGTAGGGAGAACTACGACAGTAAAGAAAACAAAAAAGAAGAAAAAAGTTACAAATATAGAATGCAATGTGAACGACCCTGCTAAAAAGAGGCCAAAGGAGTATCTACATTTAGATTGAAAGGATATTGGGAGAAAAATAAGAAAGCTAAAAGTACAAATTTTTTTATTTATTATTTCTTTCATACCATATATAATGCATACTTCTAACTTTAACCATTGCATTCTAGAAAAAAACAAGAAATAGCAACTAGCTGTGAAGCTGTTGATGCATTCGAGGAAAGTTTGACAGATTGTTTGACCCATGTATGTTGCTAAAATTCAGTATCATTTAACTGCCTTTTATACAAAATAATTTACTCAAATTGAACATGGTATTACTCCCCTATTGCAGGAATACTATACACCGCAACTAATTGAAACATACACTGGACTATTGATGGATTCCATAAGTGAGATATATATATTAATTGAAATTTTATATGTTGGTATACTGTAACATCTTTAAACATTGTAAGAAAGAAGTAATTGGTGGTTNTTCGATTGGCCAGATTGAAAGTAAATTAAGATCAAAGTGAAAAGATCATCAGAATTTCTTAAACATTTTCATGGCTTCACCAATTCAAATCACCATTTCACAAATCTCGAGACAAGGAGAAAGACAAAGAAAACTACTCAGAACTCATAAGGAAAGCACAACACAACTTGGAATTCATAAATAAAATCAAAGCCATACAAACTATAACAAGTATTATCTCTAAATTTCTCCCCAAGAACACTCATCGAAGTTCCTCTGAATCTCTTCCTTTCTTTATTCTCTAAATTTCTCCCCAAGAACACTCCTCGAAGTTCCTCTGAATCTCTTCCTTTCTTTACAACACACAAATTCCTCTTCGAAGTAGCAAGGAGGAAGAAATCTCTCACTTTCTCTCCACTCTTACAATCTCTCTCCCCAAGAAAACTCCTCAAAGTTCCTCTGAATCTCTTCCTTTCTTTACAACACACAGAATTCTCTTCGAAGCAGCAAGGAGGAAGAAATCTCTCACTTTCCCTCCACTCTTACAATCTTTTGAAGAATTCCTCACAATTTCTCGAATAATTCCTCACCACCTCAAGAACACTCCTCGAAGTTCCTCTGAATCTCTTCCTTTCTTTACAACACACAGAATTCCTCAAAAACTCCTCAAAGTTCCTCTGAATCTCTTCCTTTCTTTACAACACACAGAATTCCTCTAAAGCGGCAAGGAGGAAGAAATCTCTCACTTTCCCTCCACTTTTACAATCTCTCGAAGAATTCAAAACTCCTCGAAGTTCCTCTGAATCTCTTCCTTTCTTTACAACACACGGCAAGGAGGAAGAAATCTCTCACTTTCCCTCTACTCTTACAATCTCTCAAAGAATTCCTCACACTCCTCGAAGTTCCTCTGAATCTCTTCCTTTCTTTACAACACACAGAATTCCTCTTCAAAGTAGCAAGTAGGAGGAAATCTCTCACTTTCCCTTCACTCTTACAATTTCTCGAAGAATTCCTCACAATTACACACTATATCAAGCTCTAAGAGTCTCTCCCAACCTTTTCGCTTGCTTCTTCCTTCTTTATTTTTGTCCAAAATGTTCTCTTTAAAGATGTGGATGAGTTTTCCTAAGAGTTGCTTACGCACCCCTCCAAAATCCGACCTTATCCGTTGTACATGTCACCTAACCGTCGATCCCGCCGTCGGCGGCCTCAATGGCGCCGTCGAGGGCCTTCTAGGGAATTTATCCTGTAGCCTTGGGAAAAGCTCATCGTCGGCGGCCTCGATGGCGTTGTCGGCGCCCTAGTGCAATTTTCCACATTTTGGTCCTTTTTGCTCCAAATTCGCTCATTTTTGCATCTTTTTTCTCCATTGACCTTAATTCCTCATTCCTGTAACAAAACATCAAAAATACATTTCTTTAAAGTGCAATATCATTAAAAACAATATAAAAGAGGTATGAAAATCTCAACATATTAGACAAAACATCAAAAATACTATTCTTTAAAGTGCAATATCATCAAAAATAGTGTAAAATAGGTATGAAAATCTCAACATATTGCTTGGTCAAAATCCCCCAAACTTAATTATTACTTGTCCTCAAGTAATTTTAGTACTCATAAAAATTATGATCTATTGTAGTAAAGTTTTAATTCAAAAATACTATAAGTTTGATTTAAATTCTTTGGTCAAAATCCCCCAAACATAACTATTACTTGTCCTCAAGTAATTTTAGTACTACATATTTGGTCAAAATCCCCAAAACTTAACTATTACTTGTCCTCAAGTAATTTTAGTACTATATAAAACTTTGGTTAAAATCCCCCAAACTTAACTATTACTTGTCTCAAGTAATTTTAGTACTACATAAAAGTTCTGATTTACAGCAGTAATATTTTAATTTATAAACACTATAAGTTTGATTTAGATAAATATCATAGTGAGATTTTCAGAAAAAATTCAAGTAAACCATAAGTTTGATTTAGGATAAATATCATAGTGAGATTTTTAGAAAACAGTTCAAGCAATTGAATTCGTTTGACTTAAATAAATATCATAGTGAGATTTTTAGAAAACAATTCATTTAATTGAATTAAGCCTTGTATCGATCAGATTATTTAGTCATCAAGTTTTAAGAGTTCTAGCTTTCTATTTATTTCAAGAATGACTATAGATTACAATATTAAGTCACTTAGAATATCCAAAAGATAAGAATTTCATGAGAACTCTATTAGTAAAAACATCTATTTCATAAATAAAAGTTCAGGAATGTATTTAAGTTTTCTGTTTAGGTAGGCCCAGTGAAGCCAATTGTTGATTAGGCATCTCCTCAAGCTTCTCCTCACTTTCATTTTTCTTTCTTTTCTTTTCTCTTTTTCATTTGGATTGGTATATTTTTCTTTTATTTTCAGTGATTGTTTTCAATCATTTCTTTTTTCTTTTTCAAGTGTGGATTACTATATCTAGATAGCCTTTAATGATTTTGAACTTCACTTTTCTTTCCCTAAATTTGAAACTTAAANGGTGTTACTCCACCTTTCCTCGTGTTATTCCACCGTATGAGGTTAAATTTTGACGTAAAATTTTTAAACTCTCTGTGAAGTGAATTTTATAGGACAAATTAACGAGGATAAGTAATTTTTTATATTTATTAAAAATACAAACATAAATTCATGATTTATGTTTCTTCTACCTGATATTATTTCAAAAAGCATCATTCCAAAAGTATGCAAATATACAAAGAAATGAAATCATTAAACATCATTGCCAAGTAGAAAGTGAAACATAAAGGCACATCTGCTTCTTGCAGAGTGGTAAACATATGATTTTAAGTCTTTTTTTTCTATAATTACTTGCAGTGATCTTGGAACTGGAGGAACATTCACCTCACCAACATTCTCCATGATCTGAACATTTTGCCCCATATATGGCCAATTAGACTCACTGTCCTGAATACACCATGAAGATATTTACAAATATAAAAATATATACAAATATACAAAGTACAAAGTACAAATTTACTATGAAGTCCTTGAAAATATGCAAATGTCATATACAAATTCAGCTCTAAATCATTTCATATCATTCTGTCAATCCATATGCTCACTCAAGTCGACTTCTTCGGCCTGCACTAATGTTTACATGTACTTGTAGACGAACATACCACAATTAAAACTATTCCTTTGTGAGGGTACATGCTTTTTAATGGATAAGGACCATTTATGGATGTTGGCTGTAAATACATCAGTAGCATCTCTAGCAAACATATTGACCTGCATAGTTGAAGCAGTATGATATTACTCTTCGAGTGCTATTGTGTTACTTTTGATTGAGTTGAATATACTTACAACTTCCATAGCGCTAGCCTTATGCATCTGGTTAGGTAGTGAGTCGTATATTTTCCATTTTCTCAGCTTGAGATCTAGAACCAACAAAATCCAATGTTGATTATGAATGATTGGAAAGAAATTGATTTTTGCATCTTTAACAGCTTCGTTGGTGATATGTTTCACAAAGGGTTTGCTACCATATGTCTTATGCATTTGCATAAAATTATTACTTTAAATGTGCAAGGAATATATGAATTAAACTCATATGAATAAATTTAAGTTGTTCAACATACCCCATACATTGACGAAACATACAGGTAAGGCTGATAAAACTCTGGTCTCCTTAAGGTTCTTTCACGCAATTATACAACAAATAGATCAACGTGTTCGTCTCCAAGCCACTTATCTAATAATATATCTTTGAGGACTGATCGGTAAATCAAAATTTGGCCTTTCTTAATTATAATGTCACTGCATTGATAAGAAAGAGAGTTTCTGTTAATTAAATACAACACAACTGCGTAACATTAAAATAGTGGTGGACATTTACTTACCGTTAAGTGTATCTGACTAGGCACTGATCTATTTCTTCAAGCATTTCAATTAGTATCAATGATCTACCAGGATACTCAAGAGTTGAAGTCGCAGGATGGAGCTGCAAAAGAAAACAATCCATGGATAACACATAAAATAAGAACATATAAGATATGGTTCAAAGTACATAGATTTTTTTATTACAATTATAATATTTTTGTCTGCATTAAAACTATGGTTTTGACTCGAGATTTGTTCAAAACTAGCTATATCTAAGCTTTCTTCATCTAAATTGAATTCAGTCTGTACATTTTCATCTTGAACTTGGGCTTCTTAGGAATCACCCTTTTTTTGAATCAGTATTTACAGCAGATGTCACAAGACGTGTCTAAAAAAATATTGTTAGAAAACATAAAATAGGAAGGTATATCAAATAATACAAATTAGAATGGCGTGCTCACCGAATAGGACAGAGATTCGAGAACACCCTTTATTGCTCATTCGACTTCTTCTGGGTCTTCATGAATTGTATCATCCCCTAAATCTGCGCCTTGTGCTTCTCTTATTGTTTCTTCGGCATCTTGGGCCTGTCCAGGAACATCAGTATGTACAGGATCAACAACATGCACAATATCCTTTGTAGGATCAACAACATCCACATAGGTTGTAGTTGGTAATAAAGAATCTGTGTCTTATGCCTGTCTTATGATTTATTCGGCCTCTTGATAATGTCCGGAAACATATGTATTTACACTATTATCAATATCCACATTATCGCTTTTTCTAAGTCTTCTTTTGAACTGGTATTGAGATACAGGGGGTCCACTGTCCTCTTCCTTCCATTGCTGTTGGACTTCTTCCTTTGGAGTTGAGTTTGACTTGTATCGAACATTGTTCTCTCAACAGAGAGGTGACAATAATCTAAAATAAACATTATAATGACAATTTTATTATTACATTAAATGATTTACATGATTGAGTCTCTTAAAGGCTTCATGAATCTTCTCAGCATTCCACTCATGATTGGTTGGCCACCTCAGAATGCGAGGTCTAGCGTTAGGTGCAGTAAGAGTTAATAGAGACGTGTGCTAAAAAAACCATAGCTGAGGATGTTTTACACCAAAAACATGTATGCAAAAGTTAATACAACAAAATAAAATATTAGAATAATAACGTTTTAATGTAAACAACAAATACTCACTGACCGACCTTTTTGTAAATCAATAATTACAAGAATTTGATGACGCTACTAGAAGATTTAAACTCCAGCAACGATGCCAAAAACTTGACTGCGACTTGATATATAGATGTTTGATTTAATAAAGATGTATAAATATAATATTCAATAATGTTAAAGTCGATTTGTCAACGCAAGTATACGTATCGCTCAAGTAATATAGGGCTCTAATGGAGTCCTAGATATCGATCCCACAGGGAGAAATAGAATACTACGGACTAAGATTTAATAAAAAGTAATACTTCACCTACAACAACGTTCAAGTTGCTTATCTGTCACTAATATGCAATTGAAATAAGTAGATAATTTAGTAATACTTCAACTACAACAATGTTCAAGTTGCTTATCTGTCACTAATATGCAATTGAAATAAGTAGATAATTTGGATAGTAACGAATAATGTTAATTATGATATTCAATATATAAGAAAGCATCCTTCTCCTTGCCAAGAAATTATAGTGAATAGATAAAATGAAGTAGTTCAATTATATTGTGCAAATAGGAGCATACATATTTTTTACCCTTTAGACCAGGCATAAAGAACATAGACTAATCCTATGCTTGGTTACTGATTCTGTGGCTAGGCTGGGAGGATACCGGCTCTCACTTCGGAGCTCCCAAGTTCCCCTCACCTCAGGGCTAACATCTACACATCAGCACCCAAATGATAGGACCAAATTGGGGATTTTAGACTGTCACACTAAAATCTCCAATTCTACACCCGATAATAATATTTCCCTATTTATTTGCACCCAACTTCAAGGGCTTTGACCTCCCTGAATCTTCGATGTAATCTTCACTTTAGTTGTAAAACTCAACATATTTTAACNCGAAATTTGTGCTTTTGCCAATTACCATTTGTGCGATGGATGGAAGCCACGAACCACACGCTGGTTCAAAATTACAACGAACAAAGAACAAAATGACAAACAAAAAAAAAATTAACGATAATATAGTTTTAAACAAAAATAACCAATAAACAAACAACAAAACAACTCTCTTTTTAAAAAGTCAACCAACTAAAATAAAATTTTGAAAGTATATTTTGAAAAATTAAATGTGATAAAAATAACAAGAAAAGAAAATAAATCTGTTGAGTGGATTCTCTCGATTTTGGAGTTTCTTACTCTTTTCTCGTGCAACACAACTAACTTTTTCTTCACTAATTCTCTTCACATCCTCGCGCAATTCCACATTCTGCACCAAAAACTCGCAAATTTTCACAAATCCTCTTCAATAATGTAAACCTTTGCACACAACACATGTCTTTAAATTAAACACTACAAACTCTGTAGAATTCTTGTTTTTGAATCAGTCCTTAATTTCTGATTCACACTTTTGAGGTCGGTCCTTACCTTCCGATGCTCTCTTTTTTAGATTGATCCTTACCTTTCAATTCTCATTTTCAAATCAGTCCATAATTTTTTATTCACTACTTTTGAGATCGTTCCTTACCTTCCGACGCGCTTTTTTTGAGATTGATCCTTACCGTTCAATTCTCATTTTTGAATCAGTCCCTAATTTTTGAGTCACTACTTTCGAGGTCAGTCCTTACTTTTCAACGCTCTCTTTTGACATTGATCGCTACCTTTTAATTCTCATTTTCGAATTAGTCCTAAATTTTCGATTCACTTTTTTGAGGTCGGTGACTGCGACTTTATATATGCTTAAAAATATAAGATAAATATGGACGTAATAAATATTCAATAATTGTAAAGTCACACTTATCAACGCAAGTATACGTATCACTCAAGTAATATAGGGCTCTAATGGAGTCCTAGGTATCGATCCCACAGGGAGTAGTTTAGAACTACGAAATAAGATTTTAGAAAAACAATACTTTAATTGCAACAACGAAGTTCAATTTGCTTATTTGTCACTAAAAGGCATATGAAATAAATATGTAATTTTAATAAATATTAAATAACTAATGATACTAATGCGGGTTTAATTGCGATATTCAATATATAAGAAAGCATCCTTCTCCTTGTCAAGAAATTATAGTGAATGGATAAAGTGAATTAGTTCAAATTTCATTGTGTCAAATAGGAGCATTCCTATTCTTTATCCTTTGGTCCAGGTATAAAGAACATTGACTGATCCTACGCTTGTTTACTAAATCTCCGACTAAGTTGGGAGGATACCGACTCTCACTTCGGAGCTCCCACGTTCCCCTCACCTGAGGGCTAACATCTACACTTCAGCACCCAAACGATAGGACCGAATTGAGGATTTTAGTCTGTCACTCTAAAATCTCCAATTCTACGCCCAATAATATTATTTCCCTACTTTTTTGCACCCAACTTCTAAGGGTTTTGGCCTCCGTGAATCTTGGATGTAATCATCACTTTAGTTCTAAACTCAAAATATTTTAACAAATCAATTGGCCAGATTGAAAGTAAATTAAGATCGAAGTGAAAAGATCATCANAGCTCTCATGTCGGAGCTCCCACGTTCCCCTTGCCTAAGGACTAACATCTACACTTCAGCACCCAAATGATAGGACTGAATTGGGGATTTTAGTTTGTCGCTCTAAAATGTGAAATTCTATGCCCGATCATTTTATTTTCCTATTTATTTGCACCCAACTTCTAAGAGCTTTGACCTCCCTGAATCTTGGATGTAAGCTTCACTTTAGTTGTAAAACTCAACATATTTTAACAAATCAATTGGGCAGATTGAAAATAAATTAAGATTGAAGTGAAAAGTTCATCACAATTTCCTTAATATTTTTATGGCTCAACCAATTCAGATCACCATTTCACAAATCTCAAGACAAGAAGAAAGACAGAGAAAACTACTCAGATCTCATGGGNTTCTCTTTTATACCATCAAATATATAATTTTTGGAACTAACCTTAAGCAGTGCTTTCTTGGGTGTGAACCCATTTACCATGGGATATTACTCTGACAATAATTGGTTGGTTAGAAATGTATTTGCTCTAGAGGAAAATTTATTTGAGGCTATTACCAGTATATTTCTATCAAACAGCCAATCATAAAATGGAAATTTTCTTAGTCAATTTTTAGTGGAAATACCAACGGATTTTATGATAGAAGTATCTTGCCAAAAATTTGTACTATAATTACATTCCACAATTCAATAATAATGGTACTAAAGTGAACTTATATATACAATAGTCAAATCATTTTAACAAAAATGGACACTACCAATATTTGTTTGATATATCAAAAAGTTTATGAAAATTTTAACTTTCCCCATGACTACTCTTTCGTCTCTTCATTCTCCTCTTTCTCCTACTCTTCTACCATCGGTTATCTCGACCTCCATCTTTGAGTGATAGTTCTACAATTTTAACTTTTATCACATCCATTCGAGATCTATCAGAGTAGTCGCCCAAAACTCTATATCTTTTGTACTTTCTTACTAGATCATTGATTAAATTAACTCCATATATAGAATAAGAATGTTGTGCATGATATGTCAATTAGTGTGAACCTAATCTATATTTTACTATAGGAAAAAGTGCTAAAATCGACGACCTTTTACACGTCGGAAAGATTGTTCTAATTGCGGATGGTTTTGCTACTGTTTTTTATTTTGATTATTTGTGATGATATAACACAACATATACCGTCACTTATCAATAATATTTTATTTTTTTATTGTTTTTAATTATGACCAATGGAATAACCTGCCAGTTATAAGCAAATATTAACCGACTGCCACAGTTCATTGGTTATCTTCCAACTCACCATCTTGCTGGGTTTAACCAATGCATTTTATTATCAAGCGATGGGGACAGTCGTGGATAATAGTTATCAAAACTAACGCGATAAAATTCTTTGATAGGTTGTTGGAACTAATCTCATATCCCGTCCTGAAATCACCTTCCTCCCACTCTTGCTTTAATCCATCCTCCCGACCCTCGTCTTCTCCCTCACCTATCCTCAAAATCCACACATGTTCCTCTTTATTTCATCCAAAACCATCGTGTCCATCCTCGAAACCCTCGCGATACAGTTGAAATAAGACTTAGCTAGGAATGCAGCGGCGGGATCGCGACTTACAATAACCAGAAATTCCCATTTTTCTCCTCCTTCCACTCCTCTGCTACCCGAAACAATAGAGGAAGGTAATTTGTTATCTTCATTATAATTTTTATTATCATTTTCTTTGAAGAATGCACTTAAGATTTAGGGTTTCGCAATTAGGAAGCCTGCCAATTATTTTCGTATGTCAATTGGATTACATCTAGGGCTGTGAATTTAGCTCGAACAACATTAATCACTCAAATATTGTTTCACATTTTGGCTCAGAGAGAGATCAGATTGAAATAAATGAGTCGAGCAGCAAGCCAAAATTTTGGATTGAAGTTCTTTTCGAGCTGACCCCAGCTCGACTCCAAATCAGATCGTTAACAACATATGACTGTGAATTTAGCAAATTTAGCTTGAAGATCATTAAATACTCAAAAAATTGATTCCATTCTAGCTCAGATTGAGATCAGATCGAAATAAACAAGTTGAGCTACGAGCCAAAATTTTGGATTAATTTTTTTTCGAGCCGATTTTAAGCTGATCCCAGCTCGTTTCAAAATTGGATCGTTAACTGCCCTAATTGCATCAAAGATTGACTTTAAGCACACATATTTTTACTTTGTTTTTGGATTATCTTACTAGACATTTATAGGAGGATGCACCTTAGTGTATGCTTTTTACTGGAGATATACTTCTTATGGAGAAGACTAGAGAAAGAGTTTACAAAAAAAGTAAATTTGGAGACTGATATTGGATTCTAAAGTCCTTCATTTGAGAAGATCTAAAATCCAATATTTGAAATGTATTTTTAGTAGTAGTAGCTCTAGTTGTAGAGTTGTAACTACGGGTGATCAAATCATTTAAATAGTGTGAATGTTCTAGATATCTCATGTCTCTTGTTCAAAATGATAGTGATATAGATGAGGATGTGATTAATTAGTATATTTCAATTTGGCTAGTTGGAAATTACATCTTCTCGGCACAAAGTCAGATCATTTAACATCTTAGTATGTTAGTTCTATTGAAGAGCATTAAACGGTCAAACATTGACTCATAATTGATTATGGTGTCTCACTCTAATAATATATGACAGTGTTGTTACACCAACCCGCTCACAGATATATTTGCTTCATATTTTGTCTCCAAGTGAAAAGCCAATCACAAATGGATCAGTGGTTTTACACTAGTGGATAAAATATGAACGAAATATACTCATGAATGAGTTAGTGTAGCTATGGTGACAAAGAAAATTAGAGATAAAATATTGATAAATGTTAGCCGATTATCTATCATTGATAACCGTAATAGCATCAATGGGTTGTTAACATTCTGATTTCGAGCTTAACTATTGTCGGCTCTAAAGAAATTTGAATATTTCGAGTAGTAATTGTTGTTTTATATTAAGAAAAAGTTATTCTCAGTTTATTTAGACTTCATGATGTCTCTTTCTTATATTGCCTGCAACTGTAGCTACTCCAACCCTATTGACCGACCTTTTTTGTAAATCAACAATTACAAGAATTTGATGACGCTACTAGAAGATTTAAATTCCAACAATGATGCCAAAAACTTGACTGCAACTTTATATAATATGTTTGATTTAATAAAGATGTATAGATATAATATTCAATAATGTTAAAGTAGAATTTGTCAACGCAAGTATACGTATCGCTCAAGTAATATAGGGCTCTAATGGAGTCCTAGATATCGATCTCACAGGGAGAAATAAAATACTACGGACAAAGATTTAATAAAAAGTAATACTTCAACTACAACGACGTTCAAGTTGCTTATCTGTCACTAATATGCAATTGAAATAAGTAGATAATTTGGATAATAACTAATTATAGAAAATAACGTTTA
>JXCR01145826.1:238311-256716 GCA_002079205.1 Phalaenopsis hybrid cultivar
ATTAAGACATTCACTTCAATCATAAATTTATTGAAATTAGAATTTGAATGTTCTTAAATTTAATTTATAAATTTTCTAAAATAAAGATTTCATATAGCCTCATGCTCAATCTACAAGTTCTTAGTGAAATATTATATTTCCTCCTTGTTGAACATCAAAGTTTGAAGAAATTTACAAGGCAGAGAACTCTATGGCGTTAGAGGCCTTCCCAAAATGCTAGAATAAGCCCTTTTAGACCCTGAATCCGGCCAAAATTTGGCATGGCCATTAGACCAACTAGCCAACTTCTACTTTCTCCCATTATTACAGCATGAGGCACAAACATTCCCCTCTTGTTCATCTAAATTAGCAAAATGATGTTTTTTTCCTTAAATTATTTTTCTTAGTATCATCTGATTAAAAAACTCAAAAGAAATATTTTAAAGCATTTTTAGAAAATTTAAGTTTGATAATAAAAAATTTAAAAAAAAGAATATTGAATAAGAATTTATTAAACTTTCCACAAATTAATTTTTCTTAAAACATTTGTATTGAAGATATTGCTTCATGAATGAGAGCTGAGGGCCATCTAACAAGGCACGCTTGGAAGGAGACTTGCTGGGAAATTAATGGTGGAGGATGCTGCTAAAATTGTTGACGTAATTAGATGTCTCTGTCAACTGGCCTAGCTATGAAAAGTCGGTCGACAGACACTGTAGAAGAGAACTGTGCATGGATACCTTAGCCCTACTTTTCAGACTGAGAATTTCACAGCATATATATATATATATATACATATAATTTAACATGTCAAAATCAAATAATTGAATATCGATTTTATGCCGCAACGTTTGTATAGACCTCTAACATGAAATTCAGCAATCTAATATAACAAAAAAATGCCATTTTTCTGATTCTCCAGCAGCCAAAATAGTAATTTTTACTTTAACTCCATGGTTAGAAAAACTGGTGTAAATGCATCAGAGAAACTAATATGTAGTAAAAGCTAGCTGATATCACATTATTATGGTGGAAAGAAAAAGATATCAGATTTGTTTAGATTCGATGTCACTTACTCGGGCGCCTCCACAGCTTTCGCTCCCCCACGAAAACGTCTCATTTTTGTGCCAAGCTGGTCCTTCATGAAGGTTTTCTTTTGATGCATGTAGATGACCATAGAGTGCTTTCCTCTATACTTATAAATGACGGATCTTATTTTTGTACATGATAGATACACATATGCATAGTTATTGTAGCCCTTCTGATATTTTAGTATAATATGAATAGCTCCACCATAGTTATTGTACATAATTAATAGCTCCACCAAAATTTATATTAGTAAATTCTTATCCAAGACTTTCTATGGAAAGCTCTATCAAAGTGTTCTAGAACTCGCAATACATTGTTGGAAATAAAATGAATAATTACAAGCACTACATGAATTTAGTTTATTACCGACCGTCAAATATTGTCGGTAATAACGGATAAACTGTAGATAATATATTTACGACACTGTTCAGCTACGACAAAGTTGACGTAGCAAAAATGCTTGTCGGTAATTAAATTGATGACAGATTTAAAGGTGGTTTACATTAATTGATAAACCATAACCGTTGCTTTAGATCCAAAGATATGTCTTGTTTATCAGTAGCTTAACCCGTTTATTATATAACCGATGAAAAAGACTGTAGGAAAAGTGTTGCAGTTACATCGGAAAACTGTCGTGGTTNAGTAATTTTCGTTGGTGTAAATGGATACTCTAAATCTGGGTTTTCATGATCCTTTTCTTTTTTGGTATCCACTTTTTCTTTTTCAGTTTCTATTTCCTTTTGTACTCTTGTCTCTAATTCTTTTCCACCTTGTAATTGAATCGCCTTGATTTGTTCCTTTCCTTGATCTTTAGGATTTGGTTCCACAGTACTCGGAAAAGTTCCTATTGTTCGGTTACTAAGTGCAGTAGCGATATGCCTTAATTGGTTCTCAATATTCTTAATAGCAGTTCCTTGATTTTGTAATTGATTTCCTTGAATCTGTAATTGATTTCCTTGATTCTGTAATTATTGACCCATGTTTAATATCAACTCTTCCATAGATAACTTCTTCTCCTTGATTTGAATATTACTGTTAAATCCTTGAGGAAAAGAAGGTCTATAATTAACATTTCCTTGGTTGGATGAATTTCCTAATGGGTTCACTGAGTTGTTTGCCCATTGTTGATTTGTCGAAGAATTGTTATTCCAATTAAGATTTTGATTATTATTCCAACCTGGGTTATAATAGTTCGAGTATGGGTTGTTGGGTCTAGTAATAGCATTTAAGGTGTGAAGGTTGAACATCCACAAATTGCCCAGATGAATTCTCTTCCATCATAGGACGTGTTGGAGAACTAGGTTATAATAGTTCGAATATGGGTTGTTGGGTCTATAATAGCATTTAAGGTCTCATATGAAAGGGTTTAAACATCCACAAATTGCCAAGATGAATTTTCTTCCATCATAAGAGGTGTTGAAGAATAATTCATCCCATAATGATCTAATTTTTGATATTGCAGCAATCTGCAAAGCTAACATAGATATTGCAGCAGAATCATGGATACTAGCTAAATATTGCAGCAATTTGTGAAGCTAACATAGATATTACATCAGAATCATGGATACTAGCTACTCTTTTAGGATTTACCCGCTCAGAGAGCCATTGAAAACTATTGGTAGCCATTTCTTTTATTAATGAATAAGCCTCATCAAAAGGTTTTGACATTAAAGAACCACCGACCGCAGCATCTATAATCGATCTAACAGATCCCAATAATCCATTATAAAAGGTTTGAATTATTAACCAGTCTGGTAACAAATGATGAGGGCATTTCCTAAGAAGATCTTTAAATCTCTCCTAAGCTTCATATATTAACTCTCCATCAATCTGACAGAACGATGTAAGATCTTTAAATCTCTCCCAGGCTTCATATATTGACTCTCCATCAATCTGACAGAATGATGTTATGTCATTTCTTAGTTTAGCCCTTGGATGGAGGGAAATATTTGGATAGAAATTTTTGTGACAGTTCTCTCCAAGTTCTAATAGTTATATATTGACTCTCCATCAATCTGACAGAATGATGTTATGTCATTTCTAAGTTTAGCAGTTTTTTATGGAGAGAAATATTTGGATAGAAATTTCTGTGAAAGTTCTCCCCAAGTTCTAATAGATCCAAGGAAATATTTGGATAGAAATTTTTGTGAAAGTTCTCCCCAAGTTCTAATAGATCCTGGTGATAAATATTTGAATAGAAATTTCTGTGACAGTTCTCCCCAAGTTCTAATAGATCCAGGTGCTAACGAGTTTAACCACATCTTAGCCTTATCCCTCAGTGAAAAAGGAAAAATTCTAAGTTTAATAGCATCATTTGAGACTCTATCGTATTTAAAAGTAACACATAGTTCTAAAAGACTAGCGAGGTGTAAGTTAGGATCTTCATTTGGTGTACCTCCAAATTGATTGTTTTGTACCAGCGAGGTGTAAATTAGGATCTTCATTTGGTGTGCCTCTGAATTGATTGTTTTGTACCATTTGGATTCAGGACAAATGAATTAGTGGCTACATCAGGATTTTGGATAGATAAGTGAATTTCATCTGCTGTAGGATTTGCATAGTCTCTTAGGGGTCTATAATTAGCAGCTACATCAAGATTTTGGATAGATAAGTGAATTTCATCTTCTGTAGGATTTGCATAATCTCTTAAGGGTCTAGGTTGGTGTTCATTCATAATGTTTTCCATTGTATCACAATTTCTAGGTTTTCTTTTTATTTTTTCCAATTTTTCTAACAATTCGTTCTAATTCCGAATCGTATGGTATAAGATTTTGAGGTCCAAATTTGCGCATATANTCCCAAGAACACTCATTGAAGTTCCTCTGAATCACTTCCTTTCTTTACAACACACAGAATTCCTCTTCGAAGTAGCAAGGGAGAAGAAATCTCTCACTTTCTCTCCACTCTTACAATTTCTCGAAGAATTCCTCACAATTATACAAAAAAATCTCTCACTTTCCCTCCACTCTTACAATCTCTCAAAGAATTCCTCACAATCTAACCGTACACAGAATTCCTCTTTGAAGTAGCAAGGAGGAAGAAATCTCTCACTTTCCCTCCACTCTTAGCACATAGAATTCCTCTTTGAAGCGGCAAGGAGGAAGAAATCTCTCACTTTCCCTCCACTCTTACAATGCACGAAATTCCTCTTCGAAGTAGCAAGGAGGAAGAAATCTCTCACTTTCCCTCCACTCTTACAATTAAATTCCTCTTCAAAGCGGCAAGGAGGAAGAAATCTCTCACTTTCCCTCCACTCTTACAAACTTAAAGAGTTCCTCACAATATTGGAACCTTTCTAACCTCTATGAACTCTCTCTAGCACCTCCTATTTCTCTTTGAAGTAGCAAGGAGGAAGAAATCTCTCACTTTCCCTCCACTCTTACAATCTCTCGAAAATTCTTCTTCAAAGCGGCAAGGAGGAAGAAATCTCTCACTTTCCCTCCACTCTTACAATCTCTCGAAGCAATTCCTTTTTGAAGTAGCAAGGAGGAAGAAATCTCTCACTTTCCCTCCACTCTTACAATCTCTCGAAAATTCCTCACTAATATTGGAATTTTTCTAATCTCTAGGAACTCTCCTAGCACTTCCTTTACTCCCTATATTCTTTCCCTCGGAAAGGAGGAAGAAATCTCTCACTTTCCCTCCACTCTTACAATCTCTCAAAGAATTCCTCACAATGTTACACTCTACTGGAAATTCTATACACTAATGGTAACCTCCAAGGCCTCTAGCACTCTTCTATTTTTGGCCAAGACACTCTAATAAATTCTCTATACACTAATGGAACCTCTAAATTCCTCTTCAAAGCGGCAAGGAGGAAGAAATCTCTCACTTTCCCTCCACTCTTACAAACTTAAAGAGTTCCTCACAATATTGGAACCTTTCTAACCTCTATGAACTCTCTCTAGCACCTCCTATTTCTCTTTGAAGTAGCAAGGAGGAAGAAATCTCTCACTTTCCCTCCACTCTTACAATCTCTCGAGGAATTTCTCACAATTGTTACACTGTAATGGTAACCTCCAAGGCCTTTAGCACACTTTAGACTCCTTAGACTTCCTAGCCTCCTTCCATTTTCGGCCAAAATGTTCTTTTAAAGTTGTAGATGAGCTTTCCTAAGAGTTGCCTAAGCATCCCTTCAAAATTTGGCCTCATCCAAAGCTTGAGTAGGCATAACTATCGATCTCGCCGTCGGCGGGCTTCTAGATAATTTTTGTCTTGTAGTCTCGGGAAAATCTCGCCGTCGGCGGCGTCGAGGGCGTCGTCGGCGGCCTAGTTCAAATCTTGACATTTTGGTCATTTTTGCTCCAAATTTGCTCCTTTGTGCATCTTTTTGCTCCAATGACCCTAATTCATCATTCTTGCAACAAAACTTCAAAAATACATTTCCTTAAAGTGCAATATCATAAAAAACAATATAAAATAAGTATGAAAATCTTAACATATTTTCCTTTGGTCAAATCCCCCAAACTTAACTATTACTTGTCTTCAAGTAATTTTAGTACTATATAAAAGTTATGATCTAATGCGGTAAAGTTTTAATTCAGAAATACTATAAGTTTGATTTAAATAAATATCTTAGTGAGATTTTCAGAAAAAATTCAAGTAATTGAATTAATTTTGTAGCTACTAGATTATCTAGTCATCAAGTTTAAGTGTTCTTGTCTTCTATTTATTTCAAGAATGACTATATGTTGCAATATTAAGTCACTTAGAATATTCAAGAGATAGGAACTTCATGAGAACTCTACTAGTAAAAGATCTAATTCCATAAATATAATTTCAGAAATGTATTTAAGTTTTCCCTTTAGGTAAGTCCAATGAAGCCAATTTTTGATTAGGCATATCGTCAAGCTTCTCCTCACTTCCATACTTTTTCTTTCTTTTCTCTTTTCTTCTTTTCATTTGGATTGCTTTCAATCCTATATATATTTTTCTTTTCTTTTCAAGGATTGTTTTCAATCCTTTCTTTTTTCTTTTTCAAGTGAGGATTACTATATCTGGATAGCCTTAATGATTTGAACTTCACTTTTCTTTCCCTAAATTTAAAACTCAAAGCATTTCTTTACCTTATAAATATTTCATAGTTTTTACATCATTGAGCCCCAATCTTTTCTTCTCAAATGAATTTCCAGATTCTTAATACTTCAAAGTATAGTATCATTTACTTTAAATAGTTAATTATAATCTTATTCTCTTATACTAAATATCTTAAGTTACAAAAATTAATTTTCATTCCAAAAATATTTCTTTAAATGTACTATAATATTTAAATAGTAACAAAAATATAGTTACCTGAATTAAATTCACTACATGAAATCATATAAATAATTTTTTTGAAAATATTGAAATAGAGGACATCTAATAGTTAATCTTTTTCTTCCCTCCCCCAAACATAAATTTTTAAATATGAAATAAAGGTGGAAAGAAAATACTATGAATATAAATCATACCTCAGTATTTGCATTTTTAAATATTTTACAATTAATTCCATAAAATGTAGCAGGAAGAAAAAGTAATTGAATCTACTAGCTACTGCAACATCCTATCAAATCTTAAAAATGAAATAATTTAGGTGGAAAGAAAAACTATAAATATAAATCATACCTCAGTATTGGATGAAATAATACAGGTAGAAAGAAAAACTATAAATATAAATTATACCTAAGTATTGTAGGCATTTTTATCATTCTGAAATTTCTGTAGGCCTTCTCAAATTTTTACTTCACCTGGTCTGTAATATTATGAGCTTTCTACATATATAAATCATTAGAGGAATTTCGTGGTAATGAAATTTTGAAATAAGTATAAAACTAAAACATAAATAAGCACAACATTTCCTAACACAACCACAATACTAAACAATTAAAACTAAAATGTGAAATAAAAAAAAATCACATTACATTACAATCCACAATACTACTCAACATCTATTAAACTACACATGCACATTTAACTATAATACTAACTTTATAACAAAAATTATAATTATCCAAGTACACAGAATAATAATAATGAAAGTCCAAATACACAAACATCCATTTTTATTACAAAAAGATTACATACAATAAAAATACAAACATAAGTACATCAATCTCATTCTATATCAAAATCCCAAGCTATATCGTCATCTCCTTGATCAGCAGGTGGATTAGGTTGACACTGAGTATATCGGAGGCACTCTGGAAACGTAACATCAGGCTCACCTCTGTAGTGTCGGGCCTGAGCTTCATTATAAGCTACCTCAAAATTTGAATGTCTCTACAGGTACTCACTATCATAATCATGTCGGCGTTCTAAACCTCCAATCCTTTCACTTATCAAGTCTATGCTCTTCCGCTGCAAGGTCAACTCACTCATCAAATCAGAGAGGGTAGGGGAACTAGAAGGTGGGAGTCATAACTTATGGAGGGGACATCTCTACTAGTAGAAGGTTCTTCAATTCTACTCCCAGTTCTTCATTTCTCATGGGATTCATAAGTCTTTATATTAGTCTTGCTAATGGGTTTCATAAGATAAACCCATTCTTCATCTTCAAATTCTACTCCAGAAAGTTTGCAAATTGCATAAATAAGCCCAGGATGTCCCAGGCCTCCACTAGTCTGACTCCTCGTTGTAGTTAATATATTCTTAAGAATTATTCTCCCCACATTTATAGTTCTAATATTATGAATACAGAAATTCAAAATAGCTCTATCTCTAGTTACCTCACTATGGTGATAGGTCGGTAACATAGTAGAAGAAATGAAATAGTGCTACGCCTTATAGGTGGCATTCAGCATGGAAGCAGAAAAATTTACCCGTTCTCATTGTTTTATCTTCCATGTTCATTTTCCATCAGTGAAAAAGTTGATTACATAATTGAGGGGGCCTTCCATGTAATAAAGGATTCATAATGGCAGCTATAAGAGTCTGAGACTTCATAAAAAGTGTTTATGCGGGCGGTAGTAAACTCAACAGGGAATCTACGCACTTGAACGATTTCGTCATCATAATAAATCACATTGGCGTAGAACTCTTTCACAACATTTGCATCAGCTTTATTGGTAGTGTAACAAAAATTTTCCCACCTCCGCTCGGCAATAACTCATTTGATTTCTCCTTCCTAACTTTCAAAAACTCGATCTTGTATGCACTTCTTTCCTTTAAATATGGAAGTAAATTTTGTTTGAGTCATCGNTACGATGTCCTAGCCACCACTTATCTAACTCCTTGTCGTAGTCAATATATTCATAAGAATAATTCTCCCCACATTTAAAGTTCTGTTATTCTGAATACAGAAATTTAGAATAGCTCTATCTATAGTTACCTCACTATGGTGATAAGTCAATAACAGAGTAGAAGAAATAAAATAGTGACATGACTTAGAGGTGGCATTCAGCATGGAAGCAGAAAAATTTACCCGTTCTCGTTGTTTAATCTTCCACGTTCCTTTCCCATCAATGAGAAAGTTGATCACATCATTCAGGGAGCCTTCCATCGTACTAAAGGATTCATAGTGGCAGCTATAAGAGTCTGGGACTTTGTAAAAGGTGTTGATGCGGGCGGCAGTAAATTCAATAGGAAATCAACGCACTTGAACGATTCCATCTTCAGAATAGATTACATTAGCATAGAACTCCTTCACCACATTTTACATCAGCTTTATTGGTGGTGTAACAAAAGTTTTCCCACCTCCGCTCGGCAATAACTCATTCAATTTCTCCACCAGGGCTCTCAAAAACTCGATCTTGTATACACTTCTTTCATTTAAATACTGAAGTAAATCTTGTTTGAGCCATTGCATTGACGAAGCGAAACTCGTCGAACTCAACCTGTCTCTTTTGTCGTGGAGCCATTTCAATCTGATCAAATTATAAAAAAATTCCTAAAAATACTTCAAATATTCATAGAATGGCTTCCAATAGTAATTCTAAGAGTTCAACACTAAGATCCATGAATTTCTTCCCAATATTTTCTTCACAATCTCCAAATTTTTGGATCTCCTCAATGTGGAAGAAATTCATGGTGAAAATCAAATATTTTTAACTTGGAGTGAAGCTCTTATCTGGAGATGATCAAATCTGATGTCAAAAAGCCTTGAAATTGCCTCCCAATCCAAGATCTTGCAAGCCCTTGGTCGAAAATTGTGTTTTTAGGAGGAAAGGGGATGATAAATAGTGGCGGTTGACTGGTCAAAATCACGGTTAAAGGTGTTTTCTTGCGAGCTCGCCGTCGGCGGGGGTCGATGGCGCCGTCAGCGCGCTCTATTAGAATTAAATCCTAAGTCTCGGGAAAAATCCGTTGTCGATGGCGTCGAGGGCGCCGTCGGCGGGCTCTATTGATTTTGTCCAAATTCTGGATATTTGTGATTTTGATCAATTCCAAGCCTAAACGACATCCATNTCCATCGGCGGGGGTCGATGGCGCCGTCAGCGTGTTTTATTAGAATTAAATCCTAAGTCTCGGGAAAAATCCGTCGTCGATGGTGTCGAGGGCGCCGTCGGTGGGCTCTATTGATTTTGTCCAAATTCTGGATATTTGTGATTTTGATCAATTCCAAGCCTAAACGACATCCATTTAATCATTATAGATATAATTTTAAGTGACTAAATGATGTACTTAGCACAAATAAACTTTCACAACACTAAACATCACATTTATATAGAAATTCCAAGGGGTACAATATACGTTACATAGCACACCTAAGTCTCATATTTTCTTAACCTCAACACAGTAATTCAGTGTCGCAATCTAAGCCACAATACTCAAAACGCTGAAAACAAAACATCATATGCTTAGTCTCAACTATACAGAGATCTAAAATCATAATTTTAAAGCAAAACAAATACAAAGTTCAAATCAAAATACATAGAGAGACAAATAGGTAGTAATATAAATCTACTATTCTTCAAATTCAGTGCTAGAGTCTCCTCTGAGATCACCCATTGATTGTACATGAACGAAGAGGTTGTAGAAGGGTTGGAATGGAAATNCTAAACTTTCACAACACTAAACATCACATTTATATAGAAATTTCAAGGGGTACAATATACGTTACATAACACACCTAAGTCTCATATTTTCTTAACCTCAACACATTAATTCAGTATCGCAATCTAAGCCACAATACTCAAAATGCTGAAAACAAAACATCATATGCTTAGTCTCAACTATACAGAGATCTAAAATCATAATTTTAAAGCAAAGCAAATACAAAGTTCAAATCAAAATACATAGAGAGACAGATAGGTAGTAATATAAATCTATTATTCTTCAGATTCAGTACTAGAGTCTCCTCTGAGATCACCCATTGATTGTACATGAACGAAGAGGTTGTAGAAGGGTTGGAATGGAAATTCTTCAGTGGAATCCTCTTCTATCATATGAACGAAGAGGTTGTAGAAGGGTCGGAATGGAAATTCTTCAGTGGAATCCTCTTCTATTATTTCATCCTCCTCATCAGTCGTATCAAATTATCTTCTAAATGTCCAGAATGATTAAAGTTTTCTTTCACCCTCCAGTCTAGATGATCGAAGAAATCAAAGATATTATTAATTGCATTCATGAAATTTTGTACCTCCTTCTCCAATTTCTTGATTCTTCACAGGATCACCAGAGACTTGTCAGGAATTAAGGGTTGAACTGGCAGTGAATTTTGAGATGACCGATCTACTATAATGGCCATGTCATTTTTATCTTCAAAAGCTGGAAATCTCTCCGTTGGGTCCAAAGACTTCCAAGATAAAAGTACATTTTCCCAATTTTTGTAGGACACTTGGAACTAACTACAAAGTGAGAAAATTGTGGAAGGGTGTCCAAGCCCATAAGTTGATCCATGAACGATCAGACCCAAAACTGACTTCACAATTATTGATCCAATATCGATCGGCAGTCCCTTTTGGATGCAGTAATTCCAAATAGCACTTTCCTTAGAAACTTTATCGATCTTCATAGTGGGTAACAGTTTTGCAGAACTGAAAAAGTGCTAGTGTTTTGAAACAAGATTTAGGAGTGTCGCAAAAAAACTAACATACCATTTTCTCTCATTTCCAAGTCGTCAGTTTCGTCTGTTAAATATTGATAAATTTCATTCATCTAGTTTCTTGTCAGGACAAAATTGGAATAGTGGCAGACATGAATGTTCTCTATCATGTATAATTTGTTGATGCGTCAGGAGTGAAAGTGATCCATCTACCTCACACATAAACAACTCCTTGGTTGATTCCATGCAAATTTTCATAAAATTCTTTTACCACAGGAACAATCACGGTGGCGATAGTATAGCACAACACTTCTCATCTTCGCTGTACTATCGTTTCTTCAATTTCCATCATGGGATTATTCAATCTGCGATTTAAGAATCCTCATTCCTTGATCAATATTTTCTTCGTCAGTAACTTGTTGAAGNTACGGTGGCAGTAGTATAGCACAACACTTCTCATCTTCGCTGCACTATCGTTTCTTCAATTTCCATCATAGGATTATTCAATCTGCGATTTAAGAATCCTCATTCCTTGATCAATATTTTCTTCGTCAGTAACTTGTTGAAGATTCGCTGCGCTTCCACACTAATAAACTTTTGCCGATTGAAAACTTGCATTCTGGGATTATCAGGGGAAGTGGACGCCATAAGAATGAAATTGGTGAAGTTTCACTTCGTTTTGGGGGGAAAATATGAACTAGAAATTGAATTTCAGAGTTTAAGAGGATAACTCCAGCCCAAAAACCGCTATTTGAAACCAAGTAACCGCCATCTCACCGAACTCGCCGTCGGCGGGCCTTTGTATTTATTTTGCCTAGAGTCTTGGGAAAAACCCACCGTCAGTGGTGTCGAGGGCGATGTCGGCGCCCAAGGCAAAAATTACACAGTTTTGCTCTGGTCCGAATGCATTCCAATTTTTCTCTATGGATCAAATTTTTATAATTATTCAAGGGTAAACAAGAGTAGTAGAGCTTAATACTACCACAAACTAACAATAATTTCAAATAAAAAGTACTATAATCGCAGTAAAAGTAAAGATAACTATGGGTTGTCTCCCATAAAGTGCTTGGTTTAACGTCGTTAGCCCGACCTATTCAGGCGTCATTCAGGTTGACTGATCATTAAAACCTCTTTAAAATTTGGTCTTTTACCCTTAAAATACGGTTTTAATCTGTATCCATTTAGTTTAAATCTATTTCCAGTTTTTTGATCTTCAATCTCAACAGCTCCGTAAGTATAAACTTGCGTCACAATAAATAGTCCTAGCCAACGAGACTTCAATTTCCCAGGGAATAATTTCAGCCTAGTGTTGTAAAGCAAAACTTCTTATCTTGGTTCAAAGTTTTTTTGGTTAATCTTCTGATCATGCCATAACTTTAGTTTTTCCTTATAAATTCTGTCGTTATCATAAGATTCATTCCTTAACAATCTCTTCTTACCAACATATTTCAAATTATAATTGAATTCTTTAATCGCCCAATATGATCTATGCTCTAATTCCTTTGGTGAGTGACAAGTCTTCCCAAAAATCAGTCTGTCAGGAGTCATTCCAATAGAGGTTTTATAAGCAGTCCTGTAAGCCCATATGCGGTATCCAGTCTAGTGGACCAATCTACTCTACTAGGGTTTACAGTCTTTTCAAGTATTATTTAATCTCTCTATTAGAAACTTCAGCTATCACTGGTTTGAGGATGATAGACAGTAGAGATTCTATGAATAATATTAAATTTTTCTGTCAATCTCTAAATGTATTTATTCCTAAAATGGTATCCTTCGTCAGTGATAATCATTCTAGGCATTCCGTATCTAGTGAAATTATTTTTCATTAAAAACCTTGAAACACTTTTAGTGTCACAATGAGGTAAAGCTTATGCTTTAATCCACTTTAAAACGTAGTCTACAGCAATTAATATATATAAGTTCCCTAATGAAGGAATAAATGATCCCATGAAGTCTAATCCCAAAACATCAAAGATCTCAACTTCTAACATGAAATTCAGATGCATTTCATTTCTTCTAGATATATTGCCTACTCGTTGACATCAATCATAAGTTTTTATGTATCTATAAACATCTTCAAAGATAGTAAGCCAATAAAATCCAGCTTGTAAAATTTTATAAGCAGTTTTATCAATCCCAAAATTTCCTCCAAATTCAGAATCATGACATTTCTGAATGATTAGCTCAGTTTCTTCATAAGGTACACATCTCCTCATAATCAGATCCTTACATTNCCCAAAAATATGCTTTTGCATCATGAATGAATTTCCTTTGTTGTTGCAATGTCAACATAGGTGGCAANGTGTCAACATAGGTAGCAAAATATCACTTACAATATAGTTAACAATATCAGCATACCATGGTATTTTCCAACACTAACATTATAATGATGTTCATCAGGGAAACTGTCTGTAATTTCATTGTCAACATCAGATAATTCATGGTTTTCTAAGTGGCAAAATATCACTTACAATATAATTAACAATATCAGCAAACCATGATATTTTCCACTCACTAACATTATAAAGTTGTTCGTCAGGAAAACTGTCTGTAATTTCATTGTCGGCATCAGATAATTCATGGTTTTCTAAACTTGATAAATGATCAGCAATTTGATTACAGTTTCCTTTCTATCAATAACTACAAGATCAAATTCTTGTATCAATAATATCCATCTAATCAACCTTGGTTTAGCATCCTTCTTTTGCATCATATATTTAATAGCTGAGTGATCAGTGTGCACAACACATTTAGCTCCAATTAAATAAGATCAAAATTTGTCTAAAGCATATACGATGGCGAGTAGCTCTTTTTCAGTAATAATATAGTTATTTTGAGCATAATTAAGAGTTTTAGTAACGTATTATATCACTTTAAAAATCTTTTCATATCTTTGTCCAAGAACAGCTCTAATTGCATAATCACTAGCATCACACATCAGTTCAAATGGTTTCTCCCAGTTAGGTGAAACTATAATCAATAACATAATCACTAGCATCGCACATCAGTTCAAATGGTTTCTCCCAGTTAGGTGAAACTATAATAAAGGGTCGTGATTAATTTTTCTCTTAATAACTCAAAGACATTTAAATAGCTTTCAGTAAACTCAAATTTCTTGTCCTTTTCTAAAATGTGATTAATTTTTCTTTTAACAACTCAAAGGCATTTAAACAGCTTTCAGTAAATTCAAATTTCTTATCCTTTTCTAACTATTCACTAGCCTCACACATCAATTCAAATGGTTTCTCCCAGTTAGGTGAAACTATAATAGGGGCTGTGATTAATTTCTTCCTTTAATAACTTTAAGGCATTTAAACAGCTTTCAATAAATTCAAATTTCTTGTCCTTTTGTAAAAGTTGGCATAGAGGTTTGATAATTTTTGCAATTCAAATGGTTTTCCCAATTAGGTGAAACTATAATAGGGGTTGTGATTAATTTTTCCTTTATGCATTCAAACAACTTTCAGTAAATTCAAATTTCTTGTCCTTTTCTAAAAGTTGGCATAGAGGTTCCATTTAATCAGCTTTCATTAAACTCAAATTTCTTGTCCTTTTCTAAAAGTTAGCATAGAGGTTTAGTAACTTTTGAGAAATCTTTCTTCTTGTCCTTTTCTAAAAGTTGGCATAGAGGTTTAGTAATTTTTGAAAAATCTTTAATAAAGTCTGTAAAAACCAACATGTCCCAGAAAACTTCTAACTTCTCTTACACTAGTAGGAGGTGTTAATACAAACCAACATGTCCAAGAAAGCTTCTAACTTCTCTTACATTAATAGGAGGTGTTAGTTTAGATATAACTTGGACTTTTGCAGGGTCTGTTTCCATACCATCTTCCAAAATTTTTTGCCCTAACACAATTCCTTCTGCAACCATAAATTGACATTTCTCCCTATTTAGAACTAAATTAGTTCTTTCACATAACTCCAAAACTTTTTCAAGAAACTCTAAGCATGCGTCAAATGATGTTTCAAATACAAAGAAATCATCCATAAATACTTCCAATCCATCATCAATTAACTTACTAAATATGTACATCTCTGGAATGTTGCAGGTGCATTACATAATCCAAAAGGCATTCTTCGAAAAGCAAATATGTATCTCTAGAATGTTGCAGGTGCATTACATAATCTGAAAGACATTCTTATAAAAGCAAAAGTTCCAAAAGGACTAGTAAATGTTGTCTTTTCTTGATCCTCAGGAATAATAGAAATTTGATGGTAACCGGTATATCCATCAAAAAAGCAAAAATATTTGTGCCCAGCTAGTCTATCTACTATTTGATCTAGGAATGGTAAAGGAAAATGATCTTTCCTGGTGGCAGTGTTTAATTTTCTATAATCAATGCATATGCGACACCCAGTGACTTGTCTAATAGATATTAATTCATTATTTTATGTTGTTTCAACAGTCACTCCTCCTTTCTTCAGTACATAATGAATTGGACTTACCCATGCACTATCTGAAATAGGATATATAATTCCAGTGTCTAACCATTTCAAAATTTCCTTTTTAACTACTTCTTTCATTATAGAGTTTAATCTCCTTTGTGGATCAACGCTTGGTTTATATTGTTCATCTAATATAATTCTGTGCATACAGATCGAAGGGCTGATTCCTTTAATATCCGCTAAGGTCCAACCAAAAGCTTTCTTATATCCTTATCAATGTATCTAACAATTTTTATTCTTGTAAATCATTTAATTCTGAAGATACAATAACAGGTAATGTAAATGAGTCTCCCAAAAACACATACTTCAAGTGGTTAGGTAATGTTTTCAACTTAAGTTCAGGTGGTTTTATAATTGTTTGAAATAGATTCTTATCAGCATTTTTTGTAATATCCAACATCTCAAATCTTTCTTGAACATAATCTAATTCTTNGTAATTTAAGAGTTGCAGAAGTAGGTGAGACTTCTCCTAATCCTAGTCTTTTAAAAATTGATAGAGGCATAAGGTTAATGCTGGCTTCCAAATAACATAAAGCTCTTCCATAGAATTTTTCACCGATAGCACACGGTATAGTGAAACTACCAGGATTTAGGATGCTTTTTCTGAATAATTGCACTACACTCTTCGCTAAGTGCAATAGTTTTGTTATTCCCGAACTTCCTTTTTTGTTTAGAATATCTTTCATAAATTTCATATAATTGAGCATCTGCTCTAAACCTTCTACAAAAAGAATATTCACCGTTAACTTCTTAAGAATTTCTAAAAATTTTGAAAATTGTTTATTTTGTTTATGTTGCTTCANGGTAATTTTTTAAAATTCTTTAATAAAATTCCTGTAAAATCGAACATGTACAAGAAAACTTCTAACCTCTCTACATTAGTAGGAGGTGTTAGTTTAGATATAACTTGAATTTTTGCAGGGTTTGCTTCCATACCATCTTCCAAAATTTTATGTCCTAACACAATTCCTCCTGCAACCATAAATTGACATTTCTCCTAATTCAGAACTAAATTAGTTCTTTCGCATAACTTTAAACCTTTTTCAAGATAATTTAAGCATGCGTAAAATGATGTTCCAAATATATAGAAATCATCCATAAATACTACCAATCCATCATAGAATAATTACTAAATATGGACATCATACATCTCTGAAATGTTGCAGGTGCATTACATAATCCGAAAGACATTCTTCAAAAAGCAAAAGTTCCAAAATGACTAGTAAATGTGGTCTTTTCTTGATCCTCAGGAGCAATAGGAATTTGATGGTAACCGGTATATCCATCTAAAAAAGAAAAATATTTGTTCCCAACAAGTCTATCTACCATTTGGTCTAAAAAAGGTAAAGGGAAGTGATCTTTTCTTATGGCAGTTTTTAATTTTCTATAATCAATGCAATTACGCCACTCAGTAACTTGTCTGATAGGTACTAATTCATTATTTTCTTTTGTTTCAAAGGTCACTCCTCCTTTCTTACAAACACAATGAATTGGACTTACCCACACATTATCTGAAATAGGATATATAATTCCAGTGTCTAACCATTTCAAAATAACAGTTTCTTTCATCATTCGATTTAATCTCCTTAGTGGATCAACTCATGGTTTATATTGTTCATCTAATGTAATTTTGTGCATACAGATCGAAGGACTGATACCTTTAATATCAGCTAAGGCCAACCAAAAGCTTTCTTATATCTTTTCAATGTATCTAACAGTCTTTGCTCTTGCAAATCATTTAATTCTNCACTATTTGACCTAAAAAGGGTAAAGGGAAGTGATCTTTCCTGGTGGAAGTGTTTAATTTTATATAATCAATGCAAATACGCCACCCAGTAACTTGTCTGATAGGTATTAATTCATTATTTTCTTTTGTTTTAACAGTCACTCCTCCTTTCTTAGGAACACAATGAATAAGACTTACCCACGCACTATCTGAAATAGGATATATAATTCCAGTGTCTAACAATTTCAAAATTTC
The DNA here is from genome assembly GCA_002079205.1 of Phalaenopsis hybrid cultivar. Lineage (NCBI taxonomy): Eukaryota > Viridiplantae > Streptophyta > Magnoliopsida > Asparagales > Orchidaceae > Phalaenopsis > Phalaenopsis hybrid cultivar. The sequence goes on from JXCR01145826.1 coordinate 255,768, forward strand.
CTTTTTAACTACTTCTTTCATTATCGAATTCAATCTCCTTTATGGATCAACTCTTGGTTTATATTGTTTATCTAATATAATTTTGTGCATACATATTGAAGGACTAATTCCCTTAATATCAGCTAAAGTCCAACCAAAAGTTTTCTTATATCTTTTTAATGTGTCTAACAGTCTTTGCTCTTGCAATTCTTTTAATTTTGAAGATATAATAACAGATAATGTAGATGAGTCTCCCAAAAATACATACTTTAAGTGGTTAGGCAATGTTTTCAACTCAAGTTCAGGTGGTTTTATAATTGATAGAAATAGATTTTTATCAGCATTTTCTGTAATATCCAATATCTCAAATCTTTCCTGAACATAATCTAATTCTTCTTTCTAATTTATCCAGAATAATTTCCATCCCTCTTCAATCGGTTCTTCAAAATGCTCTTCTTTTTCAAAATACTTTTTATCTTCAAAATGTTTTTTAAAATGTTCGTTCAGTAGATGTTCAATAATTTCCATACGAAAACACTCATTATCTCTTTCAACAGTAGGGTATTTCATAGATTTCACAATGTTAAAAGTTACTTCTTGATCATTTACTCTCATAGTTTATTCTCCTTTTTTAACATCTATCATAGCTTTTCCAGTAGTTAAAAATGGTCTCCCTAAAATGATAGGTATTTATTTATCTTCCTCCTTACCTAAACAATGAAATCCACAAGAAAGATAAATTTGTCCACTTTTACTAACACATCTTCTATAACTCCCTTAAAATATGTAACTGAACGGTCCGCTAACTGTAGGGTTACAGAAGTAGGTGAGACTTCTCCTAATCCTAATCTTTTGAAAATTGATAGAGGCATAAGATTAATGCTGGCTCCCAAGTCACATAAAGCTCTTCCATTAAATTTTTCACCGATAGCACACGGTATAGTGAAGCTACCAGGATCTTTTAATTTTT
>JXCR01145826.1:269530-286517 GCA_002079205.1 Phalaenopsis hybrid cultivar
TTGTGTGAGATGTTTGAGGTGGGAAATTAGGAGAAAGTTGGATTCAATGTGAAAATACCAACCAGGGAGGATGGGATTAGATACCGAGAGAAGAAGAAGGATATCACTTATCCAGGCGTGCTCTGATACCATGAAAGAGGCATAAAACCTAGAAAGGTTTTTCACCCGGCGAGAGAGAAGCAGCAAACACAAACATGAGGCAAACAGTCAATGCTTTCCTTACCTTAGCTTTTACATAAAGGACATTATATATAGCAGACCCGTTATGGTATATGCGTATAATCCCTTAAGGTTTACTGCTATGAAATGATCTTTGATGGCGGTGGCCGATTCTTGCTAATAAGCGGCTTCACAAAATGCTCAGAATGCCTGGCAGCGTTTAAATTTCATTTCATCTGAGTTATTCTTCTATGAGGTCAAGTTAGAAAACTTTAGGAAATTATGAATTCATATTAACCAATGATTCTGTATCTTTGTTTACCATGAAAGACGCAATTTATTTGACACCGATTCTATCAACTAGAATCGGAAAACATTCATTATATGATTGATTAACAGCTGACATGCACTGCACCCATCTTCAGCCATCAAATTATAATTTTGTTAAACTTGAAGCATTTAGCTTACTCAAACCTTCTTCAGTCATTACCCTGTGCATTTATCCAGATCTGAGCTCATCATCACCTAGGCTAAATCAAATATGATTAAATGAGGATTAGAAAAGTGAACATATTTAAAATTAAACATCCTTAAAACATTACAAGTCCAAATTAAAAAGTTGGCTAAATGTCTTTGATAACACTAACTTGCCTCTTCAAGGGCTTTCACCCACATAATTTACAAATTAAANTAGAGGCTAAATCCCTAGCCCCCTTGGACCTCCTTGAACGTGTTGAGCACCTCTGATTGAAGCATCCCTTCTCAAAGAAAAGGTATTGAACTTCCCCTCTTCCCGAGCCTATTTTAATTCTCCTATTGATTAAGGTTAGTTTAATGGCATGTCTACCATATGGATGTGTTCTTCACACTTAGATGAGTCCATAGGATCAAACCTAAGGTCATTTGGTTGAGAAATGGGGGAGATCTTAAGGTTTTATGGTTAACGGTCACGGGTTCACTCTATTTGGGGATGATGACACGGAGCCGTTGGATCGCATGTGTATCAAATGAAGGGCTTTCATTGCGTCGTATGGGAGCATGGTTCATAAAGCGCAGGCTGAGTCAGAAGCTACGTGGAAGACGGCGTCCAACCAGAGCGTGCCACACATGTTTTCGGAGTTATCGTATGATTTCATGGTGTCGCACATTTAAATAGAAAATTAGGGATTTAAATAATTCAAAAAATGCTCCTTAACATAAAAAATTCATATCTTGATGTAGAAAAATCATAAAAATAAAATAAAAATCCCTAGTGCTCAGAGAAAAAAGGAGAACAATGTGGAAATAGTTTGAAGTTAATTTGATGCATGTTTTATTTTTAATTAATTAAATTCTATTTTGAGTCTTTTGATTCTCCATGCATGTAGACATTTCACCATGACTTGAAATTCTTAATGTTGCTTAGAAAATTCCGAGAAATTTTGGAAGGTTTGCTATGACTAGAGAACCCTTTGGAAAATATTTCATTGGTTAAGACATTAAGAATGCACCTAATTTCCACCAACCCTAAAACACAAAGAAAATTAATTTTGGGTAACATAAACATCTAAATGATTTGATTTTTAATCTCCACTATGATTCAATGTTCAGAGAACTCCCCAAAAAAATTTCAAATTATTTGGAGCTCATTTAATAACTCAAATTGATTTTCTAAGTTAAATGACATTTTTGTCACTAAAATGATTTTTAATAATCAAAATATAACTAAAAAAATTATGAAAATAAGTTTTTGGAGCTCTCTGTGATAAGAAGAATTTTCTAAAAATAAAATGGTGTTTAAAATAAAAACGTCATATTTAGCCTATTTTTAAATATTAGATAATTAAAAAATGATAAAAATCACAAAAATAACAAAATTCATGAAAATGTTCTAAATTATTTTTTAAGCACTTAGAAATAATTGGAATATTTTTCCTGAATTTCTAAGTGAAGATATTGAGTTTTAAAGCTTAAAATAAATTTTAAAAGGCTAAAAAATGGATTTTCACCAAAATAATTTCAATAAATCAAAGAAAAATCATAAAAAGATGTAAAATTTGCTTTTCTAGGTTCTTTGATCTTAGGGAGATTTTTCAAAAATATAAAACTTAATTTTCAACTCTTAAAATATTTTATAATTAATAAGGACTCCATAAATTAAAATAATTCTTAAAATTCAAATATAATTCAATAAATTATGAACTTTGGTCCAAATGGCTCTTTAATTTAAGTCTAGCTCTAGTAAAAATTTTTGTCTTGGTCATATTATGGAATTTTCTTTAAAAAATCCTAATTTTGCATAAAAATAATTATGTAAATTAAATTAAATTTTGAAAAATCACATTTTTTCCTGTGATATCTTAATTGACCCATCAGTAAGGTACGATAAAAAATTTAAAGTCATTTGAATTAAATTTCACAAATTATGAGGTGATAGACCCTTATGGGCAAAAGTGTAATTTTGGAAATTCAACCTTAATTAACATTTAGGCTTAATTCAAGAGGGAAAAGGGTAACCTCTGATTTTAACTAACTTATTTGGATGATTGAAACATAATAGAATTAATTAGTAGAAACCAATCTCACTTTTATTAATTAAAAGATAAAATTGTAATTTCCTAAAATTATTAAAGTTTGGAAGTTCATTAAATTAAATAACCATAGACTTAGGGGTATGACTTTGGAAGTTGATAACTCTTTAATTTAATACCCCTATTTGAGGTTTAAATGATTTTCAAAAGTTTTAAAATGAATCATCATCACTTAAAATTTTAATCTCTTCCAAAATATATAACTAAGACATCCACCAAAACCTTAAGGGCCTTAGCTTTTACATAAAGGACATTATATATAGCAGTAGGCAGAAAGTTCTGGAATCGCTAAAAGACGAAACCCGTTATGGTATATGCGTATAATCCCTTAAGGTTTACTGCTATGAAATGATCTTTGATGGCGGTGGCCGATTCTTGCTAATAAGCGGCATCACAAAATGCTCAGAATGCCTGGCAGCGTTTAAATTTCATTTCATCTGAGTTATTCTTCTATGAGGTCAAGTTAGAAAACTTTTGGAAATTATGAATTCATATTAACCAATGATTCTGTATCTTTGTTTACCATGAAAGACGCAATTTATTTGACACCGATTCTATCAACTAGAATCGGAAAACATTCATTATATGATTGATTAACAGCTGACATGCACTGCACCCATCTTCAGCCATCAAATTATAATTTTGTTAAACTTGAAGCATTTAGCTTACTCAAACCTTCTTCAGTCATTACCCTGTGCATTTATCCAGATCTGAGCTCATCATCACCTAGGCTAAATCAAATATGATTAAATGAGGATTAGAAAAGTGAACATATTTAAAATTAAACATCCTTAAAACATTACAAGTCCAAATTAAAAAGTTGGCTAAATGTCTTTGATAACACTAACTTGCCTCTTCAAGGGCTTTCACCCACATAATTTACAAATTAAATCACAAATGATAATTACCCTACTCTTATGGGTAATTGGAATATCAATGTTCACTGAGCATTAAAAGAATTTTTAGGATAGATTTATTAAGCAACGTAATAAGTTAAAATGAGCTCGAGGCTTTTCACCAGGTGGTGAGAGGGAAGCATGGACTTGCTTCTTCCTCCATACCTGTTGGATACCTCGTAGGTTTACTAAACTTAATATGTTTTGCTTAACAAAAATCATCCTTAATCAAACTAATAGGGACCCACCAAGATATGACCTAGGGTTTAGGTAACCAAAACTTTACTTTCTTGCTTCATATAAAATGCACCGACATGTATTTTATGTTTCAGTTGGTGGAACGAGAAGACTCGCCAAGTACGCTTTTACAGTTTACAACGCCCTCTTTCTTTTGATGTTAACATAAACTTGCATGCTAAACAATGATGTCACCCTGCATGAAAACTAAAACTATCATGATAACCAAAAAACCAAAACCAAAAAAAAAATTTAAAATCAACCTAGATAAAATTCACCACCACAACATTCAAAATATATGAAAACTCAAAATTTAATCACAAACATCACACAAAACAATAACTATTAATAAATTAAGACGTCTCTATCAGATGAGGGGGAATCCCTCAGAGGAGGTAACCTATGGTTGCTAATGTGGCTTCCCACAGTTTAAAAGTAATTATGGAACTCATTAAGTTGAGTTTAGTAAATTCATTTGGACTAAGTGAATCTAATAGAAAATAGCGGTGCCGGAATGAGGGCGTTGTAGGATCTTAACCGATGTTGCTCTAATCAACTTTATTATTCCTCATAAAATTTAAAGAACTTCAACCATAGGGCCACCTGATTTGACATCATAACTTAACACCCTAGAAAACTTAAACTCGTTACGGCAAGGAGCTTGGAGCTAGCATGGTGGGCAGCCCAGCCATCTTCTACAACAAAACCTGTCTTCTCCAGCTAAACCCTTCCTTTCTTAGAATTAAATAACAAAGACATATGATTTCAAGTTAGTCTGCTTATGCAACATAAATCCTCACCTCATCTTTAGGCTTTTGTATAACTCTGCTGTACAATATAAGTCCTAACTAGTCTTAGGATTCCGAGGTTGTCATCCGTCACGGCCTAAATCCTCACATCTTTCAGGCTATTTGTGTGATCGTTTCACACGAATATAAGCCCTAACAAATAAAATTAGCAGGATAAAACACCTAAATATTTCACTTCAAAAACTAAAGCCAAACAATAGGATAGACTGGGAAGTCACCGAGGTTCTCCCCCAGATTTATGGCATCCCCTAGTTCTTTCTCTTTTGGACTTTACAATAAATGTTCCAAATTTTAGCCAATCCAATTTCACACCTCTTTGTCCAATATCTTTGAACAGGTCTATCCTTTTGAAATCCTTAAAGATAATATTTCATGATTTTTATTGAAAGTTTTCTTAGGTGGCTTTGGTCACTTAAGATGTAATAAACTATAGGTACTTGCCCTTATAGGAAACTTCTCCGAACCGAGCTTAATATAAACCCTGTTTAATCCTTTATATTAAATAGGGGAAATTATAAGAAAATAAAATAGTTTCGTAGACCAAACAAACGTCATATATTTCTCACTTTATTTGATCGAGCCTCATCCTCAAGTCTTGTATTTATCCCTCGGGATAGATATAGGATTTGAGGTACAACACTTTTTCATGTAAACTATAAAAAATATGGGGTCAGTTTGATTTCATATTTTTCTAAACCTAAATCTATATGTAAATTAAAATATCCTTTCGAAGCAGGTGATGCGATTTTGATTCTGATGACCGAAAGCATCTTACGGGCAACTCCCCCCAAACCAAAAAAGTGCCGAAAATTGTGTAGCATAAAATTTCGATCGGCGTTCGGAAGGCTGTAACTGTTGTATCCTTGGGAGCCATCTTGATTTGGTTTTATCCCGACAATCCATCCATGAAAGAGAAAATTTCATGTGTCGAGGCAATGCCCACCATCATTTTTGGTATTGGTAACGAAAATTCATCTTTTGGACATGCTTTGTTCAAATCTCTGAAGTCGACACAAACACATATATGTCTATTTTTCTTCTTAATAGGAAAAATGTTAGCCAACCATGTGGGGTATTGCTCTTCTTTTAAAAAGTTAGAGTCTATTAATTTCTTCACCTCGGTGATGACTGCTGCTCTATTTCGAGACGCATTCTTTTGGGAGCTTGTTCTACTGGGGTCATATCTTTTTCTACCCCAAGTTTATGAACTGCAGCCTCTGTTGACAGTCCTGACATCTCATCATAGCTCCATGCGAAGCAATCTTTAAATTCTGTAAACAATCTAATCAATTGCAGAGGTTCTTCATCATTGAGTAGAGAATTTATAAATGTGGGTCGGGGTTGTTCTTCCATCCCAAGGTTAATTTTATTTAACTCATCAACCATTGATTTAGTTTCCTTCTCAAATTCTGGCGGAGCATTTTCTATTAGCTGATCAGTAGAGTCTTCCTCTATATCGAGGCAGTCCTCTCCTGATTCACTAGTAACAACCATGCAAAATTCTGAATCATTGACTGGTCTGATTGTACCAAATTTGAGACCCTCTTTCGAGTTGGGAGTTTGACTTTTCACACTCCATAACTTTTTAAAAAGTTGTAATTTATCTTTTGGCATTTAGTTTGGCCAATGTACCTATTGAATTAACTTTCATACACAAGGCGAAAAGTAACTAAAAGGCAATTTCATTAATTCATTAGGATCATCATCAAAATTTACATGATTTTCAAGATTAGTAGAAGTAGAAGCACGGTAAAAATTGATCAGCTTTGAACCAGTGCTACGGACTTCCTTGACCTCTAAACTCTCAACCTTTTTAGGGAGAATCAGAGTAAGGGTCATGGTGTTCACATAGTGGTTTATCCAATCGTACAATGTCTCATATTCACTTTTCTCTGCATCTTCTAAGGATATCTCGTACTGAGGTTTCTTCTATTTTGTCATCATTATTTCATCTATGGAGCTGTATTTATTACCAATATTGATGACTGGCCTAGTCTGTTCAAAGATTAAGTTGGCTCTTCTTCGTCCACGTCCCCGGTCTCGACCTTGGGTGCGCGAACTAAAAGAACTCCCACCAACTTGCTGTAAAAGGATGGTGGAAAATCATTGAAGCGGAGTTGAATGGCCTTGCAATTTTATTTCTTTTGTATCTTCACTTTTATATGTCGCATTTTCACAAGAGAAGACAATTTTCTATGGAGGCACGTAGTAGGCGACATATTCATGAATACCAACTTCATGAACTTAAAATGATTATAGATCTCCTTTGATGTAATGTTCTTTTCCTTCTATGTAGTACTTGATGCATTGGTGTAGAGATGATGGAACCATGTTTTGTTCATGAATCCATGATCGACTAAGTAGAGTGTTGAAAGAGGTCTTAGCATCGATAATATGAAATTTAGCGGTTGTTACGAGTTCTCCAACCTTCATGAGTAATGTAATCGATCCAGGGGCTCTTTCTCCCTTTTGGTTGAATCCTCTTAACATCATTTTATCAGCCGTAAGCTCTTTGATGTCCAAATAGGTCAATGTCTGTAGACTCATTAAGTTGAGTGCTGCTTCTAAGTGAATCCAATAGAAAATAGTGGAGCCAGAATGAGGGAACCGTAGGATCCTAATCGGTGTCGCTCTAATCAACTTTAATATGCCCCTATAAAATTTAAAGACCTTCAACCATAGGGTCATCTAATTTGACATCATAACTTGACACATTAGAAAACTCAAACTCATCGCGGTAAGGAGCTTGTAGCTAGCATGGTGGGCAACACGATCATCTTCAACGGTAAAACATGTCTTCCCCAACTAAACCAGTCTTCCTTCCTTAGATATAAACAACAAATCCATAGGACTTCGAGGTTGCTTGCTTATGCAACGTAAATCCTCATCATATCTTTAGGCCTTTGTATAGCCTTGCTATATAATATAAACCTTAAATCATCTTAGGTTTCCGAGGTTATCGTTTGTCACCTAAATCTTCACATCTTCCAGGTTTTTTGTGTGATCGTTTCACACGAATGTAAGCCCTAACTAATGAAATTGGCAGAATGAAACACCTAAATATTTCTCCTTAAAATTGAAGCTAAACATTAGGATAACTTGGGAAGTCATCGGGGTTCTCCTCTGGATCCATGACATCCCCTAATTCTTCCTCTTTTGTACTCTACAACAAAATGTTCCAAATTTGAACCAATCCCCTTTCACACATCTACGTCCGATCTCATTGAAAAGTCCTACCCTTTGAAACTCTTTGAGTATAATATTTCCTTATTTTTATCGAGAGTCTTCTTAGATGACTTTGGTCATTTAAGATGTAATTAACTATAGGGGCTTACCCTTATAAGAAGCATGTCCGAACCCAGCTTAATATAAACCCTATTTAATTCTTTATATTAAATAGGGGAACTTGTCGGAAAATATAAAGATTTCACAGACCAGACGGATGTCATATATTCTTTAGTTTGTTTGATTGAGCCTTATCCTCAAGTCTTGTGTTTATCCTTCGGGATAGATACAGGATTTGAGGTGCAGTGCACTTTCATTTAAACTATGAAAAATATGGGGTCAGTTTGATTTCATATTTTTCTAAAACTATATATATATANATTACGGTAACCTACAGCTTCTTACGGACAACTATTCCAACCAAAAAATAGCGCCGACATTCTTTAATAACTTCTCCATTATGACATTTCTAAAATGACTTCCCCCATCAATAATGATAACCCTCAGCATCCCAAATCTACAAAATATGTTTGTTTTCAAAAATTTTGCAACACTTTGAGCATCACATCGAGGTAAAGCAACAACTTTTATCCATTTGGATACATAGTTCACTGCTAATAGAATATATAAATTTTTAAAAGATGGTATAAATGGTCCTATGAAATCTAATCCCCAAACATCAAATATTTCAACTTCTAATATATAATTGAGGGCCATCTTATTTCTTCTAGAAATATTGCCTACTCGTTGACATATACCACAAGTTTTGATATGAGCATTAACTTCTCTATAAATTATTGACCAATAGAATCCTGATTGTAAAATTTTGTATGTTGTTTTATCAACACCAAAATATCCCCCAAAATCAGAACTATGACATTTCTGCATAATTTCATAAGTTTCTTCTAATGGTACACATCTTCGAATAATTAGATCCTTTCCATGTTTATATAAAAATGGGTCATCCCAAAAATAAGTCTTAGCTTCAGAAATAAATTTCCTATTTCGTTTGTAAGTCATTCCATAGGGTATAATATCACTAACAATAAAGTTCACAATGTCGGCATACCACGGAACATACAACTCATTAATAGTGAGCATTTTTTCATCTGGCCCATTCATGATAATACCCATAACAGATTTGAAAATAATATACCCCACATCAATGGGTTTTGTCATTTGAATGCAATAGTTTAAAATGACGCTTTCTTTTGTAACTCTACTAATCTTTATGGTAGGTAGTAGTTTTGTAGATATGATGAAAGTTCATTGTTTTGAAATAAGATTAAGCAGTGAAGCAGAGAGACTAACGTATCCCTCATCTCTGATTTCCTAATTCTCATGTTCATTCGTCAGAAAATTATATACTTCTTGCATCATATCTTTCATCAAGATAAAATTTGTATAATGACAGATTGGAATATTTTCTATCATATGGTATAACCTTACCTCGAATGAAGACAACTCCTTGGGCAATTCCATGTAAGTTAGCATAAAACTCCTTTACTATGGGTACTATAACTGCAGCGGTAGTGTAGCACAGAACTTCCTAACACCTCTATATAATGATTTTCTTGATCTGTGAACTTGGAATACTCACTCCATGATTGGCAAAGCCTCTCTCCATGATAAGACTCTTCTTTGTGATGACTTTATCATATAATATCTGCGCATCAAACTGATAAACTTTCTTCTATTGAAAACTCCATACCTTGAAGTATTTCTGGAATTGGAAGTCATGAAATTCAAAATTAGAAAGTTTCTGGACGTCCAAATCAGTTTTTAGGACATTAAAAATGCCTCTCAGCAGTTATTGTGGAGTAAAATCCCGCCAAAATCTGCTAAAACCGTTTAGCATGTGAAAAATGCTCAGGACGCCATCGGCGCTACCGATGGGGCTATCGGTGCCATGGTCCTTTACTCGGGCGTCGTCGATGTAATAAGCCAAATTTGCATTTGAATTTTTTTTGTTCAATTTGATTCCAAATTTTTTTCCAACATCAATATTTTTCTTAATTTATGAGATATAAAATTGTGTAGGACTTAAAAATAAACATCTCTAAAAAGAGTAGGCCAATGATACACTTAAAATATATAGTGTTTTTAGACACATTTTTATACATATTTTTAATTATTGCACTTTAATAGAAGGTATTTTTGTATTTTTCTTGCAGATACAAGTAAAAATGGAAAAAATGCTTAGAGGAGTGAAAAAGGATCAAATTTGGAGTAAAAAGGTGAAAAATATGCAAAAGAAGCGTCAGATCTGGCACTTAAGCGCTGGTTAAACAGAGAAGGTCACGCCTAAGAGCTGAGACCCCACGCTTAAGCGCCAGTGGCAGTTACTAGACAAGTAAAATTGATTTTCACAAATTTTGAAGAGGTTTTTGAGGCACTCATTGGCTTAATAGGTGGTTGTAACCACCATGGATGAAAATTATCATGAAATGATGCATCTCTTAGGCACATACATTGAATCAAGACACATTTTGAAAAGATCCCAAGGCACCTCTTGGAAAACTATAAAAGAAAGAAGAGAGGACTTAGAAAAGAGAGCAAGTTTTGAAAGTTCTTTTCTGGGGAGTTAGTTACTTTTTATTTACTTTATCCTTTTTATTATTTTATTTTGAGTGATTGTAAAAGAGAAGAGATTCAAAGAAACTTCAAGAGTTTGGTGGAGGACTTTAGATGAGTTTTTATTTTTTTTGTTTTATACTACTTTTGGTTTTAATTGAGGCTTATTGCTGGTTTGACAATGATTTCTTCTTTTAAACTAAAGTGTGGTTTTGTTTTCTCCTTGCATTCTGAGTAGTTTTCTTTATCTTTCTTCTTAAAATGATAAGTAATTAAGTTTTGGATGGAATAACGGAGAGTATTGATCTTTAATGTTGGAAGAAGTTGTGATGATTTAAATCCATGCACTTCATATGGAGAGTATTGAGTTGGAAGAAGTTGTGATGATTTAAATCCATGCACTTCATTTACTTCTTGATTTGTCCAATCCAATGTATTCTGAGTAGTTTTCTTTATTTTTTCCTTAAAATGATAAGTAATTAAAGTTTGGATGGAAGTTGTGGAGAGTATTGATCTTTAATGTTCTTCTTGAAATGATAAGTAATTAAGTTTTGGATGGAAGTTGTGGAGAGTATTGATCTTTAATGTTGGAAAGAAGTTGTGGTAATTAAGTTTTGGATGGAAGTTGTGGAGAGTATTGATCTTTAATGTTGGAAAAAGTTGTGAAGTGTTGGATGTAAGTTGTGGAGAGTATTGATCTTTAATGTTGGAAGAAGTTGTGATGATTGTTTTGGATGGAAGTTGTGGAGAGTATTGATCTTTAATGTTGGAAGAAGTTGTGATGATTTATTTGGATGGAAGTTGTGGAGAGTATTGATCTTTAATGTTGGAAAAAGTTGTGATGATTTAAATATTAAGTTTTGGATGGATGTTGTGGAGAGTATTGATCTTTAATGTTGGAAGAAGTTGTGATGATTTAAATCCAAAAGTTGTGGAAAGTATTGATCTTCAATGATGGAAGAAGTTGTGATGATTTAAATCTGCAATTATTTACTTCTTCATTTGACCAATCCATATGTTAAAATTTAGTATGAGAAAATGTAAGAACTGGGCTGGTATTGTCTCAGTCAACAATTGTAAAGAATCACATGAGGTTGTATGAATGAGAATGTAGTTCATATGATTGACTGCAAATAAATAGGAAAATATTCATTTATGGGTGTAGAGTTAGATGATTTCAAGTGACAGGTTAAAGCCCTCAACTTGGTTTATTATTTTAGGTTCTGATACAAGAATGTTAGCCCCCAAGTGGAGGGAATCGAGGGAACTCTAGAGTGAGACGCTAGTATCTTACTGCCTAGCCGATCTTCAGAACTATTCAAACTTTAAATTAGTCAATGTTCTTTATAGCATCTCCCATCTAGCCGGTCATCATAACTATTCAAACTTTAAATTAGCCAATGTTCTTTATAGCATCTCTAGTAAGGGTTAGTCGGTCTTCAGAACTATTCAAACTTTAAATTAGCCAATATTCTTTATAGCATCTCTAGTTCGGTCTTTAGAACTATTCAAACTTTAAATTGCCAATGTTCTTTATAGCATCTCTAGTAAGGGTAAAAAATATTATTTCTCCTATTTGGCACAACACAATTTGCATACTTCCAAAATAGAATTCCTATACTTATTACTGATTCATGATAAGAAGAAAGATATTTTTATATTAAGTATTTTTCTTCTACAAAAGCTTTAGTTATCTTTTTAAGTTATTACTGTTTAGTTAAAAAATCAAAAATACCAAAAATATTTACATTTTAAATTCTTGCAAAAATTGTTTTCCATTTTAGTAATTATCTTTTTAAAAATAGAAAAACTTTCTAAAAAGTGCATATTGCATAATTTTTCCTGTGGGTTCGTTATTCTAGTATTAATCAAAAAGTCCTATATTACTTGATAATGATACGTATTGCGTAGTATCCCAATATAAATATATATATAAATTAAAAAGTTAAATTCTTATTTTTCTTCACGATCAAGTTTTAGGTTTTGTTGCAAAATAAGGAAATATAAGTGAAAAATACCATCAGAACTATTGTTATATTGTGCATAAGCATTAAGTATTCAGGGATCAAGTTTTTGGCGTCGTTGCCAGGGATTAAAATCTTCAAGTAGTGGTGTCAACTTCATAAATTCTTACATATACAATAAAATTAGGATCAATTAATAAAATCTAGCTTGCAAAACTGTATAAACATTTCTATTTGTTCTAAAATGTCCTCCAAATTCAGAATCATGACATCTTTCAATTATTTGTTGATTTCTTCATAAGGCACACACCTTTTAATAACTAGATCTTTACATTATTTATATAAATATGGGTCATTCCAAAAATAGAATTTTGAATCATATATGAATTTTCTTAATTGTTGATTCTTAATATCTGGTGGTAGAATATCACTTACAATATAATTTACTATATCGACGTACCACAGTGTATCTATTTCATCAATACTAAATAATTATTCATTAGGGAAATTTTTTAAAATTTCATTTGCAAAATTAGTTAATATTTCTTTTTCTAGTCTAGACAAATGTTCATCTATTTGATTATCATTTTTCTTTTTATCTACCACGGTAAAATCAAACTCTTGCAATAGAAGTATCCATCTAATTAATCTTGCTATCAACTACTGAAAAATTGAACTCTTATAATAGAAGTATCCATCTAATTAACCTTGGTTTAGCATCTTTCTTTTGCGTTAAGTATTTAATAGCACAATGATCTGTATACACTATACATTTAGTTCAAATTAAGTAAGGTCTAAATTTATCAAAGGCATAGACAATAGCTAATAACTCTCTTTCAGTAGTAATGTAGTTAATTTGAGCATCATTTAGAGTTTTACTAGCATATAATTTTACTTTAAAAACTTTGTTGTGTATTTTTCCTAAAACAACTCGAATAACATAATGAGTAGTATCACACATTATTTCAAATGGTTTTTTCTCAATCAGGTGGTACAATTATAGGCGCGGTGATTAATTTTTCTTTCAATAAATCAAATATTTTTATGCATTCCTCATTAAAATCAAATTTAATATCTTTTTCTAAGAGTTAGCATAATGGCTTAGTTATTTTTGAAAAATTCTTTATATAACGCTTGTAGAAACCAGCATGTAATAGAAAACTTCTTACCCTCTGACCATAGTCGGTGGTGGTAATTTTTCAATAACTTTAATTTTTGCAGGATCTACTTTCATGTCATTTTCAAAAAATTTATGCCTAAGTACAATTCCTCATGCGACCATAAATTGACATTTTTCTCAATTTAGTACTATGTTGATTTTTTCTCATAATTCTAAATTTTTTTTAAAATTATTCAAGCATAATTCAACTGAAGCCCCAAACACAGAGAAATTATCCATAAATACTTCCATTCCATGCTCAATCAAATTACTAAATATTGACATCATACATCTTTGAAATGTTGTAGGTGCATTACATAGTCCAAAAGGCATTCTACGAAAAGAAAATGTTCCATAAGGACTTGCAATTGTTGTCTTGTCTTAATCCTCAAGAGTATCAGAATTTGATGATAATCGGTATATCCATATAAAAAATAGTAATATTTATTTCCAGCCAATCTATCCAACATTTGATCTAGAAAGGGTGAAGGAAAGTGATCTTTCCTGGTGACCAAGTTTAATTTTTTATAGTCTATACAAATTCGCCAACCTGTAACTTGTCTTATTGGAATTTATTCATTTTTCTCATTCACTTCAACGGTCACTCCTCCTTTCTTTGAAATGTAGTGAATTAAGCTTACCCAAGCACTGTCTGAAATAGGATATATAATTCCAGCATCCAACATCTAACCATTTTAAAATTTCTTTTTTAATAACTTCTTTCATTATTAGGTTTAATCTTCTCTGAGGATCAGCTTTAGGTTTGTATTGTTCATCTAATAAAATTATGTGCATACAAATTGAAGGACTAATTCCTTTAATATATGTTAAAGTCCATCAAAAAGCCTTTTTATATCCTTTAGACATTTCTATTAATTATTGTTTTTGAATTTTAGTTAACTCTGAAGATACAATAACAGGCAATGCAGATGAATCTCTTAAAAATACATATTTTAAATGAGTAGGTAATACTTTTAGTTCAAGTTTAGGTGGTTTAATACTTGAAGGAATAATATTTTTATTATCATTTTCCAATAAATTTCAAATTTCAAATTTGTCTTGAATATAATCTAAATTTTCTTCATTTATTTTATCCTCACTTTCACTAAATTCTTCTTTCTTTATTTTTTCTTTAAACTCTTTCTTAATTTGTTCATTACTTAGATAATCAGTAACTTTCATCCTAAAAGATTCATTGTCTTTTTCTATTGCAGGATATTTCATAGCTTTGGCAATATTAAAATTTACTTCTTGATCATTAACTCTCATTATTAATTCTCCTTTTTGCACATCTATCACAGCCCTCCCTGTTGCAAGAAATGGTCTCCCCAAAATATTAGGAATCTCTTTATCTTCCTCCATATCTAATACTATAATGTCTACAGGGAAAATAAATTTATCCACTTTTACTAATACATCTTCTATAACTCCTTTAGGATAAGTGATTGATCGATCAGCTAACTAAAGAGTTACAGTAGTAGGGGAAATCTCTTGTAAATATAAACATTTAAAAATTGATAGAGGCATAAGTTTGATACTTGCTCTTAAATCACATAAGGCTTTTCCATAAAACTTTTTACCAATTGCACAAGGTATAGTAAAACTATCATAATCTTTAAACTTTTCAGGAAGCTTTTTCTGGATAATAGCGTTGCACTCTTCACTAAGTGCAACAGTCTCATGATATGCAAACTTCTTTTCCTTGTTTAGTATATTTTTCATAAATTTCATATAACTTGACATTTGTTCTTAAGGCTCAATGAAAGGAATTTTTATCGTTAACTTTTTAGGAATTTCAAAAAAAATTGTACATTATTTATTGTTATTCTTTTATTTTAGTCCTTGAGGAAATGGAAGTAATGGTTTTTCTAGGGGAACTTGTGTTTGTTCATTTTCATTATGGTCACTTTCCATCTCTTCCTTCTCCTCATAAACTTCAATTTCTCTTTGGATTCTTGTTTCAACTTCTTCTCCACTTTGTAATTGAATTACTTTAATTTTTTTTTTATTTTGATCTTTGAGATTAACTTCCACCGTACTCGAAAGATTTCCTGAAGGTCTGTTACTAAGTGCAGTAGCAATATGTTCTAATTGATTTTCAATATTTCTAATAGTAGCCCCTTGATTTTGTATTTGATTTTCAATATTCAACATTACCTCTTTCATCATTAACTTCTTTTCCTTAACTTGTGGGTTAGGGTTACAGTTAAATCCAGGAGGATAATAAGGTTGATAATTAGGATTTCCTTGATTACTTAAATTTCTTGAGGGGTTCATTGAATTACCATAAATATTTCAACTAACATTAGGGTGATTTTTCCATCTAAGATTGTAATAGTTAGAATAAGGATTATTATTTTGATTATTAATAGCATTCAAAGTTTCATAAGATGATTGAGTATCAATTATCTGCCCTAGTGAATTTTTCTTAAATATTGGTGGTATTCAAGAGTAGTTCACTCCAATTTGATCAATCTTTTTTGATATAGCAGCAATTTGATATGCTAAAATAGACATTGCATCAGATTCATGAATACTAGCTACTCTCATAGGATTTACCCATTCAGATGGTCATTGAAAATTTTTAGTAGTCAGTTCTTCTATTAAAGAGTATGCTTCATAAAAAGGTTTTGACATTAAAGATCCGTCAGTAGCATCTATAATAGATCTAAGTGATCCTACTAATCCATTGTAAGAAGTTTGAATTATTAACTAATTTGGTAAAGCATGGTGTCGACATTTTCTAAGAAGATCCTTAAATCTTTCTCAGGCTTCATATATTGATTCCCCTTCAAACTGACAAAAAGATTTAATATCATTTCTAAGCTTAGCTGTTTTCGAGGGTGGAAAATATTTAGCCAAGAATTTTTTTGATAGTTCTCCCGAAGTTCTGATAGATTGAGGTGCTAACGAGTTTAACCAAGCTTTGGCTTTATCCCTTAATGAAAAAGAAAAAAGTCTAAGCCTAATAGCATCATTAGACACTTCGTCATATTAAAATAAGCACAAATCTCAAGAAAACTAGCAAGATGTAAGTTAGGGTTCAGTAAATGTTCCTCCAAACTGATTATTTTGTACTATTTAGATAATAGCAGGTTTAAGCTCAAATGAATTATCAACAACATCAGGATTTTGAATAGTTAAGTGAAGTTCATCTGCTGTTGGATTAGCATAATCTTTTAAAGGTCATTGTCGATTTTCATTTCTTTGATTATCTAAGTTGTTCGCCATTTTGTTCAAGATTTTAATTTCTTTTTTATTGTTTTTGAATTTTTCTAATAATACGTTCTAATTCTGAATCGTAAGGTATGAAACCTTCATATCCAATATTTTGCATAAACAAATATAATAAGCAAGAAAATTTTCTTTAAAATACTCTTATATATATATATAT
>JXCR01145826.1:295145-328003 GCA_002079205.1 Phalaenopsis hybrid cultivar
TGTTCTTCAAAATGCTCTTCTTTTTTAAAATACTTTTTATTTTCAAAATGTTCTTTAAAATGTTCATTCAGTAGATGTTCAATAATTTCCATGCGAAAACATTCATTATCTCTCTCAACAGCAGGGTATTTCATAGATTTTGCAATGTTAAAAGTTACTTCTTGATCATTTACTCTCATAGTTAACTCTCCTTTTTGAACATCTATCATAGCTTTTCCAGTAGCTAAAAATGGTCTCCCTAAAATGATTGGTATTTCTTTATCTTCCTCCATATCTAAAATAATGAAATCAACAGGAAAGATAAATTTATCAACTTTTACTAACACATCTTCTATAACTCCCTTAGGATATGTAACTGATCGATCTGCTAATTGAAGAGTTACAAAAGTAGGTGAGACTTCTCCTAGTCCTAGTCTTTTCAAAATTGATGGAGGCATAAGGTTAATACTGGCTCCCAATTCACATAAAGCTCTTCCATAGAATTTTTCACCTATAGCACACGGTATAGTGAAAATACCATGATCTTTTAATTTTTCAGGAAGCTTTTTCTGAATAATTGCACTACACTCTTAGCTAAGCACAACAATTTCATTGTCCATGAACTTCCTTTTTTTGTTGAGAATATCTTTCATAAATTTCACATAGTTGGGCATCTACTCTAAAGCTTCTACGAAGGGAATATTCACCGTTAACTTCTTAAGCATTACTAAAAATTTTGAAAATTTTTTATTTTGTTTATGTTGCTTCAATCTTTGAGGAAACGGTGGTGGAGGTTTTTCCACAGTAATTTTCATTGGNCAATGATCAGTTCCGTTTCTTCTTAAGGTACACATCTTCTCATAATCAGATCCTTACATTATTTATATAAATAAGGCTCATCCCAAAAATATGCTTTCGCGTCATGAATGAATTTCCTTTGTTGTTGCAATGTCAGCATAGGTGGCAAAATATCACTTACAATATAATTAACAATATCAACATACTATGGTATTTTCCACTCACTAACATTATAAAGTTGTTCGCCAGGAAAACTGTCTATAATTTAATTATCAGCATCAGAGAATTCATGGTTTTCTAATCTTGACAAATTATCAGCATTTACTGTAATATCCAACATCTCAAATCTTTTCTAAACATAACCTAATTCTTCGTTTTCTAATTTGTCGAGAATGATTTCATCATTTTCTTCAAATTGTTCTTCAAAATGCTCTTCTTTTTCAAAATACTTTTTATTTTCAAATTTTCTTTAAAATGTTCGGTTAGTAGATTTTCAATAATTTCCATGCGAAAACATTCATTATCTCTCTCAACAGCAGGGTATTTCATAGATTTTGCNTCTATTGCAGCAATATGTAAAGCTAACATAGATATTGCATCATAATCTTGGATACTAGCTCTTTTTTAGGATTTACCCGCTTAGAGGGCCATTGAAAATTGTTAGTAGTCATTTCTTCTATTAATGAATAAGCCTCATCAAAAGGTTTTGACATTAAAGAACCACCGGTAGTCATCTCTTCTATTAACGAATAAGCCTCATCAAAAGGTTTTGACATTAAAGAACCACCAGTTGGCAGCCATCTCTTCTATTAATGAATAAGCCTCATCAAAAGGTTTTGACATTAAAGAACCACCAGCCGCAACATCTACAATCGATCTAAGTGATCCCACTAATCCATTATAAAAAGTTTGAATTATCAACCAAAACATCATCTATAATCGATCTAAGTGATCCCACTAATCCATTATAAAAAGTTTGAATTATCAACTTAGCATCTATAATCAATCTAAGAGATCCCACTAATCCATTTTAAAAGGTTTGATTATTAACCAGTTTGGTAACGAATGATGAGGGCATTTCCTAAGAAGATTTTTAAATCTCTCCCAAGCTTCATATATTGACTCTCCATCAATCTGACAGAACGAAGTTATGACATTTCTTAGTTTAGTAGTCTTGGATGGAGGGAAATATTTGTATAGAAATTTTTGTGACACTTCTCCCCAAGTTCTAATAGATCCAGGTGCTAACGAGTTTAAACACATCTTAGCCTTATCCCTTAGTGAAAAAGGAAAAAGTCTAAGTTTAATAGCATCGTTTGAGACTCTATCATATTTAAAAGTAGCACATAGTTCTAAAAAACTAGCGAATGTGTAAGTTAGGATCTTCATTTGGTGCACCTCCAAATTGATTGTTTTGTACCATTTGGATAATAGGTTTAAGCTTAAATGAATTAGCAGCTACATCAGGATTTTGGATAGATAAGTGAATTTCAAATTTAAGCTCAAATGAATTAGAAGCTACATCAAGATTTTGGATAGATAAGTGAATTTCATCTGTTGTAGACAAATGAATTAGTGGCTACATCAGGATTTTGGATAGATAAGTGAATTTCATCTGCTGTAGGATTTGCATAGTCTCTTAGGGGTCTATAGCACCTACATCAGGATTTTGGATAGATAAGTGAATCTCATCTGCTGTAGAATTTGCATAATCTCTTAGGGCAATTACATCAGGATTTTGGATAGATAAGTGAATTTCATCTGCTATAGGATTTACATAATCTCTTAAGGGTCAAGGTTGGTGTTCATTCTCTATTCCTTGATTGTTCATAATGTTTTCCATTGTATCACAATTTCTAGGTTTTCTTTTTAATTTTCTAATTTTTCTAACAGTTCGTTCTAATTCTGAATCGTATGGTATAAGATTTTCAGGTCCAAATTTGTGCATACAATTTAAAATTAGTACTCAGTAATATAATTAAATATATAAATATATAGATAAGTTGCAATTTAAGTAAAAACTTTTTAATAATTTTAATATGTCAGTTACTCTTAAAATTCTCCACGGCAACAGTGCCAAAAACTTGACCGACCTTTTTCATTTTGTAAATCAACAATTACAAGAATTTGATGATGCTACTAGAAGATTTAAATTCCAACAACGGTTTCAAAANTCAAAAACTTGACCGACCTTTTTCTTTTTGTAAATCAACAATTACAAGAATTTGATGACGCTACTAGGAGATTTAAATTCCAAAAACGGTGTCAAAATCTTGACTGCGACTTTATATATATGTGTTTGATTTAATAAAGCTGTATAGATATAATATTCAATAATGTCAAAGTCAAATTTGTCAACGCAAGTATACGTATCGCTATATAATAATCAATAATGTCAAAGTCAAATTTGTCAACGCAAGTATACGTATCGCTCAAGTAATATAGGGCTCTAGTTATCGATCCCATAGGGAGAAATAAAATACTATGGACTAAGGCTTAATAAAAAGTAATAATAGATATTAATCCCATAGGGAGTAGTTTAGAATTACGAACTAAGATTTTAGAAAAGCAATACTGGTTATCGATCCCACAGGGATAAATAGAATACTACGGACTAAGGCTTAATAAAAAGTAATACTTTGAAATAAAATAGTACGGACTAAGGCTTAATTAAAATTAAGTAAAAACTTTTTAATAATTTTAATATGTCAGTTACTCTTAAAATTCTCCACGGCAACAGTGTCAAAAACTTGACCGACCTTTTTCTTTTTGTAAATCAACAATTACAAGAATTTGATGACGCTACTAGGAGATTTAAATTCCAAAAACGGTGTCAAAATCTTGACTGCGACTTTATATATATGTGTTTGATTTAATAAAGCTGTATAGATATAATATTCAATAATGTCAAAGTCAAATTTGTCAACGCAAGTATACGTATCGCTCAAGTAATATAGGGCTCTAATTGAGTCCTAGTTATCGATCCCACAGGGAGAAATAAAATACTACGGACTAAGGCTTAATTAAAATTAATACTTCAACTACAACGACAGTGTTCAATTTTCTTATCTGTCACTAATAGGCAATTGAAATAAGTAGATAATTTGGATAACTAATAAATAATTAATGATAGAAAGTAGGGTTTAATTTGTGATATTCAATATATAAGAAAGCATCCATCTCCATATCAAGAAATAATAGTGAATGGAAAAAATAAATTAGTTCAATTTATATTGTGCCAATAGGAGCATACCTATTCTTTACCCTTTGGTCCAGGCATAAAGAACATTGACTAATCCTATGCTTGGTTACTGATTCTGTGGCTAGGCTGGGAGGACAACGGCTCTCACTTTGGAGCTCCCACGTTCCCCTCACCTGAGGGCTAACATCTACACATCAGCAACTGGCTCTCACTTTGGAGCTCCCACGTTCCCCTCACCTGAGGGCTAACATCTACACTTCAGCACTGCTCTCACTTCGGAGCTCCCATGTTCCCCTCACCTGAGGGCTAACATCTACACATCAGCACCGACTCTCACTTCGGAGCTCCCACGTTCCCGCCTAAGGGCTAACATCTACACATCAGCACCCCGGATCTCACTTCGGAGCTCCCATGTTCCCCTCGCCTGAGGGCTAACATCTACACTTCAGCACCCAAATGGGACCGAATTGAGGATTTTAGTCTGTCACTCTAAAATCTCCAATTCTACGCCCGATAATCAGGACCGAATTGGGGATTTTAGTCTGTCGCTCTAAAATCTCCAATTCTACGCCCGATATTAATATTTCCCTATTTATTTGCACCCAACTTCCAAGGGCTTTGACCCCTTGAATCTTGGATGTAATCTTCACTTTAGTTGTAAAACTCAACATATTTTAACAAATCAATTGNGTAAAACTAAACATATTTTAACTAATCAATTGGCCAGATTGAATGTAAATTAAGATTGAAGTGAAAAGATCATCACAATTTCTTAAATATTTTCATGGCTTCACCAATTCAACTCACCATTTCACAAATCTTGAAACAAGGAGAAAGACAGAGAAAACTACTCAGAATTCATAGGGAAAGCACAACAAAACTTGAAATTCGTATATAAAATCAAAGCCATACAAACTATAATAAGTAAATAACTTTTCTCTAAATTTTTCTCTAAGAACACTCCTTGAAGTTTCTCTGAATCTCATCCTTTCTTTACAGCACATAGAATTTCTCTTCGAAGTAGCAAGGAGGAAGAAATCTCTCGGTTTCCCTCCAATCTTACAATTTCTTAAGGAATTCCTCACAGTTACACGCTCTAGCAAGCTCTCTACACACTAATGAAACCAATCTAACCTCCAGGACTCCTCTATTTTCGGCCAAAATCTTCCCTTTAAAGATGTGGATGAGTTTTCCCAAGAGTAGCTTATGCACCCCTCTAAAATCTGGCCTTATCCATTATACAAGTATACATAACCGTTGATCCCACCGTCAGCGGCCTTTTGGAGATTTTGTCCTGTAACCTCAAGAAAAGCTCGCCGTCGATGGCGCCGTCGGCGCCCAAGTGTAATTCTCCGCATTTTGGTACTTTTTGCTCCAAATTGGATTCTTTTTTCATCTTTCTGCTCCATTGACCTTAATTCATCATTCCTGCAACAAAACATCAAAAATACCTTTCTTTTAAGTGTAATATCATTAAAAATAGTATAAAATAGGTATAAAAATCTCAACATATTTTACTTTTGTCACTAAACTGAGAAATAATATTACATCTTTCTTATTAGTTTGAAGGAGAATCAATATAGGAAGCCTGGAAAAGATTTAAAGAACTTCTTAGAAAATGTCCACACCATGTTTTACTAGATTGGTTAATAATTTAAACATTTTACAATGGATTAGTGGGATTACTTAGATCTATTATAGATGCTGCTACAGGTGGAGCACTAATGTCTAAACCATTTGATTAAGCATACTCTTTAAACGAGGAAATGAATACTAATAATTTTCAATGGCCCTTTGAAAGGGTAAATCCTAAGAGAGTAATTATTATGCATGATTCTGATGCAATATCAATTTTAGCATCTCAAATTGCTGCTATTTCAAAAAAGACTAATCAAATTGCAGTAAACCATTCTCAAATACCCTCAATATTAGAGGAAAGTTCACTAGGGCAGATAATTAATACTCAATCATCTTATGAAACTTTAAATACTATAAATAATCGAAATAACAATCCCTATTCTAATTATTATAACCATAGATGGAAAAATCACCCTAATTTTAGTTGGAATTATTATTACAAATCGGTGAATCCTTTCATAAATTTGAACAACCAAGGAAATCTTAATTTTCGGCTTTATTATCCTTTTGGATTTAACCCTAACCCTAACCCACATGTTAAGAAAAAGAAGTTTACAATGGAAGAAGTAATGTTGAACATGGGAAATCAAATACATAATCAAGGGGATACTATTAGAACTATTGAAAACAAATTAGGACAATTTGCTACTGCACTCAGTAATAGACCATCTGAAATTCTTCTGAATACTGTGGAAGTTAATTCAAAAGATCAAAATAAGGAGCAAACTAAAGCGTTTCAATTATGAAGTGAAAAAGAAGTTGAAATAGGGAATGAAAGAGAAGCTTAAGTTGATGAAGAGAAGGAAGAAATGGAAAGTAACCAAAATAAAAATGAACAACGACAAGGTCCTTTAGAAAACCATTACCTCCGTTTCCTCAAAGACTGAAGCAGAAGAATAAAGATAAAAAATTTACAAAATTTTTAGAAATCCTTAAGAAGTTAACGATAAACATTCCTTTTGTTGAAGCTTTGGAACAAATGCCAAGTTATGTGAAATTTATGAAGGATATACTAAATAATAAAAGGAAGATTACAGATCATGAGACCGTTGCACTCTGTGAAGAGTGTAGTGCTATTATTCAGAAAAACTTCCTGAAAAATTAAAAGAACATGGTAGTTTTACTATACCTTATGCTATTGGTGAAATTCTTTTTGAAAAAGCTTTATGTGATTTAGGAGAGAGTATCAATCTTGTGCCTTTATCAATATTTAAACATTTAGATATGGGAAAGATTTCTCTACTACTGTAACTCTTCAGTTAGTTGATCGATCAATAATATATCCGAAAGTAGTTATAGAAGATGTATTAGTAAAAGTGGATAAAGTTACTTTCTCTGTAGACTTTATAGTATTAGATATTGAGGAAGATAAAGAGATTAATATCATTTTGGGGAGACCATTTCTTATAACAGGGAGAGCTGCGTTAAATGTGCAAAAAGCAGAATTAATAATGAGAGTTAATGATCAAGAAATAACATTTAATATAACAAAAGCTATGAAATATCCTACAATAAAAAAGACAGTGAATGTTTCAGGAAGGAAGTAACTAATTATTTGAGTAATGAGCAATTTAAGAATGAGTTTGAAGATAAATTAAAATAAGGAGATTTTTTTTAGAACAAGGACAAGATAAAAGAAGAGGATTTGGATTATATTCAAGACAAATTTGAATCTTTAGACTTGTTGGAAAACGATAATAAACATATTATTTCTTCAAGTATTAAACCACCTAAACTTGAACTGAAGATATTACTTGCCCATTTAAAATATTTATTTTTAGGAGTCTCATCTAAATTACCTGTAATTGTACTTCTGAGTTAACTGAAATTCAAGAACAAAAAATAATAGAAATGTTGAAAAGATATAAAAAGGCTTTTAGATTGATTTTATTAGATATTAAAAGAATTAGTCCTTCTATTTGTATGCAAAAAAATTCTATTAGATGACCAATACGAACCTAAAGTTGATCCTCAGAGGAGATTAAACCTAATAATGAAAGAAGTTGTTAAAAAAGAAAATTTAAAATGACTAGATGCTTGAATTATATATCATATTTTAGACAGTGCTTGGGTAAGTCCAATTCACCGTGTTTTGAAGAAAGGAGTGACCGTTGAAGAAAATAAGAAAAATGAATTAATTCCAGTAAGACAAGTTACTGGTTGGCAAATTTGTATTGACTATAGAAAATTAAATATGGCCGCCAGGAAAGATCACATTCCCTTACTCTTTCTAGACCAAATGTTGGATAGGTTGGCTAGAAATATATATTATTGCTTTTTAAATGGATATATCGATTATCACTAAATTCCAATTGCTCTAGAGAATCAAGAGAAAACAACATTTACAAGTCCATATGGAATATTTTCTTTACGTAGAATGCCTTTTGGACTATGCAATGCACCTGCAACATTTCAAAGATATATGATGTCAATTTTTAGCAATTTTATTGAACATGAAATGGAAGTATTTATGGATAATTTTTCTATATTCAGAACTTTGTGTGAATTATGTTTACATAATTTAGAAAAAAATTTGGAAGTATGTGAAAGAATCAGCCAAGTACTAAATTAAGAAAAAATGCCAATTTATGGTTGGAGGAGGTATTGTACTTGGGCATAAAATTTTTGAAAATGGCATGGAAGTAGATCACCTCCTACTAATGTTAAAGGGTAAAAAGTTTTCTAGGACATGTTGGTTTCTACAGGAACTACATAAAAGTTTTTACAAAAATAACTAAACCATTATGCCAACTTTTAGAAAAGGATATGAAATATGATTTTAACGAGGAATGCATAAAAAATTTTAAATTATTGAAAGAAAAATTAATCATTGCACCTATAATAGGTCCACCTGATTGGGCAAAAAATATTTGCAATAATGTGTGATGCTAGTGATTATGCTCTTGGGTAATATATTATGCTAGTAAAACTCTAAATGATGCTCAAATTAACTACACTACTACTGAAAGAGAGTTATTAGCTATGGTTTATGCCTTTAATTAATTTAAACCTTACTTAATAGGAACTAAATGTATAGTGCGTACAAATCTTTCTGCTATTAAATACTCGATGCAAAAGAAGGATGTTAAACCAAGGTTAATTAGATGGATACTTCTATTACAAGAGTTCAATTTTACCATAGTTTATAGAAAGGGAAATGATAATCAAATAGCTGATATTTGTCTGGACTAGATAGAGAAATATGAACTAATTTTTCAAATGAAGTTTTAGAAAATTTCTCTGATGACCAATTATATATAATTGATGAAATGAACGTACCGTGGTATGCTGATATAGTAAATTTTATTGTAAGTGATATCTTACCACCTGATATCAAAAATACACAATTAAAGAAATTTATATATGATTTAAAATTCTATTTTTAGGATGACCCATATTTATATAAACAATGTAAAGATCAAACTATTAGAAGATATGTGCCTTATGAGAAAACTCAACAGATAATTGAAAGATGACATGATTCTAAATTTAGAGGACATTTTGGAACAAATAGAACTGCATATAACATTTTGCAAGCTGGATTTTATTGGCCTACTGTTTTTAGAGATGTTAATGAATATATTTAAACATGTGATCGATGTCAACAAGTGGGAAATATTTCTAGAAGAAATGAAATGCCTCTAAATTACACATTTGAAGTTGAATTTTTTTTTGTTTGGGGATTAGATTTTATTGGACCATTTATGCCTTCATTTGGAAATTTATATATATTACTTACTGTTGATTATATGTCCAAAAAGTTATTATCGTACCCATATGTGATGCTTTGAGTGTTTCTAAATTTTTAATTAAAAATATTTTTACAAGATATGAAATACCGAGAGTAATTATTACTGATGGAAGATCACATTTAAGAAATAAGAGAATTGAAAAAATTATCAAAAAATATGATATTATGCATAGATTCTCTACTGCTTATCATCCTCAGACTAGGGTCTAGCAGATATATCAAATCATGAAATCAGACAAATTTTTGATAAAGCTGTAAATCCCTATAAATTGGATTGGACTGTTAGATTATATACTGCATTATGGGCATATAGAACTGCTTATAAGACTGCTATAAGAATGTCCCTACATAGACTTATTTTTTGAAAAAACATGTCACTTACCAATAAGATTGGAGCATAAAGCATTTTGGGCTATTAAGAAGTTTAATTTTAATCTAAAAGATACTGGTAAGAAAAGATTATTACAACTTAATGAACTTGAAGAGATTAAAAATGAAGAAAATGATAATGCAAAAATCTATAAGAAGAAAATGAAAATATGGCATGATGAGAAGATTATTAATAAAAAGTTTGAACGTAGACAAGAAGTTCTATTATAAAATACAAGATAGAGATTATTTCCAGGAAAACTGAAATTCAAATGGTTAGGACTATTTAAAGTGATTAAAGTCTATCATTATGGAACTTTTGTTATTAAAGATTTGAACACTCGAAAGATATTTATAGTTAATGGGTATCAATTGAAACTTTATTTTGAAGGATACATACCACCATTTAAATAAGTTTTAATGTTAAGTCAACCCAATTAAGCAGATGGTACGTTGGGCTGACGACGTTAAACCAATCGCTTCATGAGAGGCAACAGATACAAATATATATATATATATATATANAAAGATATTTAAAGTTAATTGGCATCGATTGAAAAATTATCATGAAGGGCACATTCCACAATTTAAAGAAGTTTTAATGTTAAGTCAACCCATCTAAATAAGTAGTACATCGGGCTGACGACATTAAACCAAGCTCTTTGTGGGAGGCAACCCATTTACATATATCTATGTATTATTATTTTTTTTATAAGCATTTTATATATTAGGAGATAATAATCCTACAAAATTTAATATAATACAAATTAAGACAAATATTAGTATTGGAGGAAAATTTGGAGTTTATTTGAAAAAATAAATGAAAAATCGTAAGTTTGCCCTCTCACGCCGACAGTGCCAGCTAAACTAACCATGACGCTGACAATGCCATCGGGAGTGCCGATGATGTTGATAGCACTTTGTTTTAGGATGAATTTTGGTAGACTTTGGTGGGATTTCGCTCTATAATAACCGTCGGGAGGTGTTTTTAAAGTAATAAAAACTACCTTGGACAACTAGAAACTTCTTATTTTTGAATTCGACGGCTTCCAAGTCTAGAAATACTTCTAGGTATGGAGTTTTTAATAGAAGAAAGTTTAACAGTTTTGACGTGCAGAGATTATACCACAAAATTATTATGAAGAAGAGATTGATCAATGAAAGAGGCTTTCTCAATCATGGATTGATTAATCCAAGTTCTCTGATTGATAAAATTATTGTACAAAGACGATGGGAAGTTTTGTGTTACACTACCACTGCAGTTGTTGTACCAGTAATGAAAGAATTCTATGCCAATTTACATGGAATTAACAAAGGAGTAGTTTTCGTACCAGGTAAGTGACCAAAAGAAAATATGTTGACATTTTCATACCTATTTTATATTGTTTTTTATGATATTGCAATTTAAAGAAAGGTATTTTTGATGTTTTGTTGCAGGAATGATAAATTAGGATCATTGGAGCAAAAATGTGCAAAAAAGAGCAAATTTGGAGCGAAAAGGACCAAAATGTGCAGAATTGAACTAGGGCACTGACGGTGCCATCAACCCCGCCAAAAGCGATATTTTCCCGAGACTCTAGAATTAATTCATTATGAAGGTCTATCGACGGTTATGCCCACTCAAGCTTTGGATAAGGCCAAGTTTTGAAGCGATGCTTAGGCAACTCTTGGGAAAGCTCATCCACAACTTTAAAAGAAGATTTTGGCCGAAAATTAGAGAGGTCTTGGATGTTAGAAAGGTTTTAGAAGGGGGGAAGACTCAAAATTAAAGTGTGAAACAAGTGTAGAAAGTCTAAATTGTGAGGAATTCTTTGAGAGATTGTAAGAGTAGAGGGAAAGTAAGAGATTTCTTCCTCCTTGCTGCTTCTAAGTGGAATTCTATGTGTTGTAAAGAAAGGAAGAGATTCAGAGGAATTTTGAGGAGTGTTATTGGGGAGAAATTAGAGATAAATTATTTACTTGTTGTAGTTTGTATGACTTTGATTTTATATATGAATTTCCGAGTTATATATTATTTTCCCCATGAGATCTGAGTAGTTTTCTCTGTCTTTCTCCCTGTCTTGAGATTTGTGAAATGGTGATTTGAATTAGTGAAGCCATGAAAATGTTTAAGAAATTATGATGATCTTTTCACTTCGATCTTAATTTAGTTTCAATCTGGCCAATTGATTTGTTAAAATATGTTGAGTTTTACAACTAAAGTTAAGATTACCAAGATACAGGGAGGTCAAAGCCCATGGAAGTTGAGTGCAAAAAAATAGGGAAATAAGATTATCGGGCATAGAATTGGAAATTTTAGAGTGACAGACTAAAATCCTTAATTCGGTCCTATCGTTTGGGTGCTGAAGTGTTGATGTTAGCCCTCAGGTTAAGGGAACATGGGAGCTCCAATGTGAGAGCCGGTATCCTCCCAGCCTAGCGGCAGGTTCAATAAACAACCGTAGGATTAGTCAATGTTCTTTATGCCTGGACCAAAGGGTAAATAATAGGTATGCTCCTATTTGACACAATATAATTTGAACTAATTCACTTTATCCATTCAATATAATTTCTTGACTAGGAGAATGATGCTTTCTTTTATATTAAATATCACATTTAAACATTCAATAGTATCATCAGTTATTTAATAGTTATTAAAATTACTTATTTATTTCAATTTCCTATTAGTGAAAAATAAGCAAATTGAACTTCGTTGTTTCGATTGAAGTATTGCTTTTATAAAATCTTAGTTTGTAGTTCTAAATCACTCTCCGTGGATCAATATCTGAGACTCCATTAGAGCCCTATATTACTTGAGCGATACGTATACTTGTGTTCATAAATGTGACTTTACAATAATTGAATATTTATTACATCTATATTTATCTTATATTTTAAGCATATAAAAAAAGTCGCCAGCCAAGTTTTTGGCGCTGTTGCCTCTGAGTTATTGAGTGAGTAAGTTAAATCACAATTAGATTAATGGAAAAATTAGGATTATTTGAAAACTTTTACTTGAATTGCAACTTATTTTTATATATTTAGTTAATTATATTCCTAAGTATTGATTACAAATTTTATGCGTAAAATTTGGACCTGAAAATCTTATATCCTAAGATTTGGAATTAGAACACACCGTTAGAAGGATTAAAAGATTAAGAAGAGAACCTAGAAATTTTGATACTATGGAAAACAACCTGAAGAATCAAGTAATAGAAAATGAACACCAACCTAGACCCCTAAGAGATTAAACAAATCCTACAGTAGAAGAAATTCACTTATCTATCCAAAATACTAATGTAGTTGCTAATCCATTTGAGCTTAAACCAGCTATTATCCAAATGGTACAAAACAAACAATTCGGAGGTACACCAAATGAAGATCCTAACTTACACCTCGCTAGTTTTTTAGAACCGTGTGCTACTTTTAAATATGTCAGTCTCAAAAGATGCTGTTAGACTTAGACTTTTTCCTTTTTTCACTCAGTGATAAGGCTAAGATGTGGTTAAATTCATTAGCACCAGAATCTATTAAACTTAGGGAGAAATTTCTTAGAAATTTAAATCCAAATATTTCCTTCCATCCAAAAACGCTAAACTTAGAAATGACATAACATCATTCTGTCAGATTGATGGAGAGTCAATATATGAAGCTTGGGAGAGATTTAAAGATCTTCTTAGGAAGTGCCCTCATCATTCGTTACCAGATTGGTTGATAATTCAAACTTTTTATAATGGATTAGTGGGATCTCGTAGATCGATTATAGATGTTGCGGCTGGTGGCTCTTTAATGTCAAAACCTTTTGATGAGGCTTAGTCATTAATAGAAGAGATGGCTACCAACAATTTTCAATAGCACTCTGAACGGGTAAATCTTAAAAGAGAAGCTAGTATCCATTATTCTGATACAATATCTATGTTAGCTTCGCAGATTGCTGCAATATCAAAGAAATTAGATCATTATGGGATGAATTATTCTCCAACACCTCCTATGATGGAAGAGAATTTATCTCGGCAATTTGTGGATGTTCAACCTTCATATGAAACTCTAAATGCTATTCATCGACCCAACAACCCTTATTCGAACTATTATAACCCAGGTTGGAAGAATCATCCAAATTTTAATGGAATAACAATCTTCTACGATCAACAATGTGCAAACAACCCAATGAACCCATTAGAAAATTCATCCAACCAAGGAAATGTTAACTATAGACCCCAACAATGGGCAAACAACTCAGTGAACCCATTAGGAAATTCATCCAACCAGGGAAATGTTAATAAACAATGGGCAAACAACCCAGTGAACCCATTAGGAAATTCATCCAACCAAGAAAATGTTAACTAAGGGCAAATAACCTAATGAACCCATTAGGAAATTCATCCAACCAAGAAAATGTTAACTATAGAGCTTCTTTTCCTCCAGGATTTAACAATAACACTCAAATTAAGGAGAAGAAGTTGTCTATAGAAGAGTTGATCTTAAACATTGTTCAACAATTGCAGAATCAAGGAAATCAATTACAAATTCAAGGAAATCAATTACAAAATCAAGCATTGAAAACCAATTGGGACATATCGCTACTGCGCTTAGTAACCGAACATTAGGAACTTTTTCTTAGAATCAAGGAAATCAATTACAAATTCAAGGAAATCAATTACAAAATCAAGGAGCTGCTATTAAGAATATTCCAATTGGGACATATCGCTACTACGCTTTGTAACCGAACATTAGGAACTTTTCCTAGTATTGTGGAACCAAATCCTAAAGATCAAGGAAAAAAACACATCGCTACTACGCTTAGTAACCGAACACTAGGAACTTTTCCTAGTACTGTGGAACCAAATCCTAAAGATCAAGGAAAAGAACAAATCAAAACGATTGAATTACAAAGTGGAAAAGAATTGGAAACAAGGGTGCAAAAAGAAACTAAAATTGAAAAAGAGAAAGTGGAAAAAAATTGGAAACAAGAGTACAGAAAGAAACGGAAACTGAAAAAGAGAAAGTGGGTGGAAAAGAATTGGAAACAAGAGTACATAAAGAAATGAAAACTGAAAAAGAGAAAGTGGATACCCGTGGAAACAAGGGTGCAAAAAGAAACAGAAACTGAAAAGAGAAAGTGGATACTGAAAAAGAAAAGGATCATGAGTACCCAGATTTGGAGTATCCATTTACACCAATGAAAATTACTGTGGAGAAACCTCCACCACCGTTTCCTCAAAGATTGAAGGACCACAATAAAAATAAACAATTTTCCAAATTTTTAGAAATTCTTAAGAAGTTAACAATAAATATTCCCTTCATAGAAGCTTTAGAGCAAATGACCAATTATGTGAAATTTATGAAAGATATTCTGAACAAGAAAAGGAAGTTTACATATAATGAAACTGTTGCACTTAGCGAAGAGCATAGCGCAATTATTCAGAAAAAGCTTCCTGAAAAATTAAAAGATCTTGGCAGCTTTACAATACCACGTGTTATTGATGAAAAATTTTATGGAAGAGCTTTATGTGATATGGGAGCCAGCATTAATCTTATGCCTCTATCAATTTTCAAAAGATTAGGATTAGGAGAAGTCCACTACCTATAACTCGTTAGTTAGCGCATCGTTCAGTTACTTATCGTGAGGGAGTTATAGAAGATGTGTTAGTAAAAGTTGATAAATTTTAATTAGCAGACCGATCAGTTACATATCCTAAGGGAGTTATAGAAGATGTGTTAGTAAAAGTGACCTCTATCAATTTTCAAAAGATTAGGATTAGGAGAAGTCTCACCTACTTCTATAACTCTTCACTATATCAATTTTCAAAAGATTAGGATTAGGAGAAGTCTCACCTACTTCTGTAACTCTTCAGTTATCGGATCGATCAGTTACATATCCTAAGGGAGTTATAGAAGACGTGTTAGTAAAAGTTGACAAATCTTAGGAGAAGTCTCACCTACTTCTGTAACTCTTCAATTAGCAGATCGATCAGTTACATATCCTTAGAAGACGT
Source organism: Phalaenopsis hybrid cultivar (assembly GCA_002079205.1). Classification (NCBI taxonomy): domain Eukaryota; kingdom Viridiplantae; phylum Streptophyta; class Magnoliopsida; order Asparagales; family Orchidaceae; genus Phalaenopsis; species Phalaenopsis hybrid cultivar. The sequence continues at coordinate 310,858 of JXCR01145826.1, forward strand.
GTTAGTAAAAGTTGACAAATTTATCTTTCCGGTGGATTTTATTGTCTTAGATATGATTCTTCAATTAGCAGATCGATCAGTTACATATCCTAAGGGAGTTATAGAAGATGTGTTAGTAAGGATAAATTATCGTTCAGTTACATATCCTAAGGGAGTTATAAAAGATGTGTTAGTAAAAGTTGATAAATTTATCTTGTTCAGTTACATATCCTAAGGGAGTTATAGAAGATGTGTTAGTAAAAGTGAACAAATTTATCTTTCTTTCAGTTACATATCCTAAGGGAGTTATAGAAGATGTGATAGTAAAAGTGGATAAATTTATCTTTCCGAAAGATTAGGATTAGGAGAAGTCTCACCTACTTCTGTAACTCTTCAGTTAGTGGATCGTTCATCATATCCTAAGAGAGTTATAGAAGATGTGTTAGTAAAAGTTGATAAATTTATCTTTCTTATGGATTTCATTGTTTTAGATATGGAGGAAGATAAAGAAATACCTATTATTTTAGGGAGACCATTTTTAGCTACTAGAAAAGCTATGATNCATTAGTGACAGATAAGCAAATTGAACGTCGTCGTTGCAGTTGAAGTATTACTTTTTATTAAGCCTTTAGTTGTAGTATTCTCTTTCTCCTTGTGGGATTGATAATTAGGATTTCATTAGAGCCCTATATTACTTGAGCGATACGTATACTTGCGTTGACAAATTCGACTTTGACATTATTATATATATACATCTTTATTAAATCAAACACATATATATAAAGTCGCAGTCAAGATTTTAACACCGTTGATATCTATCCATCTATATTAAATCAAACACATATATATAAAAAGTCGTAGTGAAGATTTTTACACCGTTGCTGGAATTTAAATCTTTTAGTAGCATCATCAAATTCCTGTAATTGTCGATTTACAAAAAGAAAACAGGCGGTCAAGTTTTTGACATCGTTGTCGGGGAGAATTTTAGGAGTAACGGACATATTAGAATTATTAAAAAGTTTTTACTTAAATTGCAACGTATTTATATATTTATATATTTATATTTATATTTCTAATTATATTACTGATTACTAATTTTAAATTATATGCGCAAATTTGGACCTGAAAATCTTATACCATACGATTCGGAATTAGAACGAACTGTAAGAAAAATTAGAAAAATAAAAATAAAGCCTAGAAATTGTGATATAATGGAAAACATTATGAACAATCAAGGAATAGAGGATGAACACAAAACTAGACCCTTAAGAGATTATGCAAATCCTACAGCAAATGAAATCCACTTATCTATCCAAAATCCTGGTGTGGCTACTAATTCATTTGAGCTTAAACCTGCTATTATCTAAATGGTACAAAACAATCAATTTGGAGGTACACCAAATGAAGATCCTGACTTACACCTCGTTAGTTTTGTAGAACTATGTGCTACTTTTAAATATGATAGAGTCTCAAACGATGTTATTAGACTTAGACTTTTTCCACTGTGTGCTACTTTTAAATATGACAGAGTCTCAAACGATGTTGTTAGACTTAGAATTTTTCCTTTTTAACTGTGGGATAAGGCTAGGATGTGGTTAAACTCGTTAGCACCTGGATATATTAGAACTTGGGGAGAACTGTCACAGAAATTTCTATCCAAATATTTCTCTTCATCCAAGACTGCTAAATTAAGAAATGACATTACATCATTTTTTCAGATTGATGGAGAGTCAATATATGAAGCTTGGGAGAGATTTAAAGATCTTCTTAGAAAATGCCCTCATCATTCATTACCAGACTGGTGCTGCTAAACTAAGAAATGACATAACATCGTTCTGTCAGATTGATGGAGAGTCAATATATGAACTGCTAAACTTAGAAATGACATAACATCATTCTGTCAAATTGATGGAGAGTCAATATATGAAGCTGATTTAAAGATCTTCTTAGGAAATGCCCTCATCATTCGTTACCAGATTGGATGATAATCTTCCATCCAAAACTGCTAAACTTAGAAATGACATAACATAGTTCTGTCAGATTGATGGAGAGTCAATATATGAAGCTTGGGAGAGATTTAAAGATATAACATCTTTCTGTCAGATTGATGGAGAGTATCCAAAACTGCTAAACTTAGAAATGACATAACATCATTTTGTCAGATTGATGGAGAGTCGAAAAACTGCTAAACTTAGAAATGACATAACATTGTTCTGTCAGATTGATGGAGAGTCAATATACGAAGCTTGGGAGAGATTTAAAGATCTTCTTAGAAATTGCCATCATCATTCGTTACCAGGCTGGTTAATAATTCAAACCTTTCATAATGGATTAGTGGGATCTCTTAGACTGATTATAGATGCTGTGGCTGGTGGTTCTTTAATGTCAAAACCTTTTGATGAGGCTTATTCATTAATAGAAGAAATGACTACCAACAATTTTTAATGGCCCTCTGAGCGGGTAAATCCTAAAAGAGTAGCTAGTATCCATGATTCTCATGCAATATCTTTGTTAGCTTCGTAGATTGCTGCAATATCAAAGAAATTAGATCATTATGGGATGAATTATTCTTCAACACCTCCTATGATGGAAGAAAATCCATCTGGGCAATTTGTGGATCTTCAACCTTCATATGAAACCTTAAATGCTATTAATAGACCCAATAACCCATATTCAAACTATTATAACCCAGGTTGGAAGAATCATCCCAATTTTAATTGGAATAACAATTCTTCTACAAATTAACAGTGGGCAAACAACTCAGTAAACCCATTACGACATTCATCCAACCAAGGAAATATTAACTATAGACCTTCTTATCCTCAAGGATGTAACAGTAATACTCAAATTAAGGAGAAGAAGTTACCTATGGAAGAACTGATATTAAACATGGGTCAATAATTACAGAATCAAGGAAATCAATTACAGATTCAAAGAAATCAATTACAACATCAAGAAATTGCTATTAAGAATATTGCGAACCAATTAGGGCATATTGCTACTACGCTTAGTAAGCGAACATTAGGAACTTTTCCAAGTACTGTGGAACCAAATCGTAAAGTTCAAGGAAAAGGGAAAATCAAGGCGATTCAATTACGAAGTGGAAAAGAATTGGAGACAAGAGTGCAACAAGAAATAGAAACTAAAAGAGATAAAGTGGATACCGGAAAAGAAAAGGATCATGAATACCCAGATTTAGAGTATCCATTTACACCAATGAAAATTACTGGGAGAACCTTTCACCATCGTTTCCTCAAAGATTGAAGAAAAATAAATAGAATAAACAATTTTCAAAATTTTTAGAAATTCTTAAGAAGTTAACGGTGAATATTCCCTTCGTAGAATCTTCAGAGCAAATGCCAAATTATGTGAAATTTATGAAAGATATTCTGAACAAAAAAAGGAAGTCCACGGACAACAAAACTGTTGCACTTAGCAAAGAGTGCAGTGCAATTATTCAGAAAAAGCTTCTTAAAAAATTAAAATATCCTGGTAGTTTCACTATACCGTGTGCTATCGGTGAAAAATTCTATGGAAGAGCTTTATGTATTAAAAGATCCTGACAGTTTCACTATACCGTGTGCTATCGGTGAAAAATTTTATGGAAGAGCTTTATGTGATTATAGTTTCACTATACCGTGTGCTATCGGTGAAAAATTCTATGGAAGAGCTTTATGTGATTTGGGATCCTGGAAGTTTCACTATACCGTGTGCTATCGGTGAAAAATTCTATGGAAGAGCTTTATGTGATTTGGGAGACAACATTAATCTTATGTCTCTATCGATTTTCAAAAGATTAGGATTAGGAGAAGTCTCACCTACTTCTGTAACTCTTCAGAATTTTCAAAAAACTAGGATTAGGAGAAGTCTCACCTACTTCTGTCATTAACCTTATGCCTCTATCAATTTTTAAAAGACTAGGATTAGGAGAAGTCTCGCCTAATTCTGTAACTCTTCAATTAGTAGATCAATCAGTTACATATCCTAAGAGAGTTATAGAAGATGCGTTAGTAAAAGTTGACAAATTTATCTTTCCTGTGGATTTCATTGTTTTAGATATGGAGGAAGATAAAAAAATACCTATAATTTTTAGCTACTGAAAAAGTTATGATAGATGTTCAAAAAGGAGAGTTAACTATGAGAGTAAATGATCAAGAAATAACTTTNTAAGAGAGTGATGAAGTTATTCTGGACAAATTAGAAAATGAAGAATTTGATTACGTTCAAGAAAGATTTAAGATGTTGGATATTACGAAAAATGCTGATAAAAATCTATTTCTGTCAATTATAAATACACCTGAACTTTAGTTGAAAGTATTGCCTAGCCACTTGAAGTATGTGTTTTTGGGAGACTCATCTACATTACCAGTTATTATATNAGAAGAGCATTTTGAAGAGCAATTTGAAGAAAATAATGAAATTATTTTGGACAAATTAGAAAATGAAGAATTAGATTATGTTCAGGAATGATTGGAGATGTTGGATATTACAGAAAACGATGAGAAGAATTTATTTCCATCAATTATAAAACCACCTGAAATTGAGTTGAAAACATTACCAAACCAATTGAAGTATGTGTTTTTGGGAGACTCATTTGCATTACCTGTTATTGTATCTTCAGAATTAAATGATTTACAANTAATTTGAAGAGATTAATGGAGATGAATTAAAAAATTAAGAATTAGATTATGTTCAGGAAAGATTTGAGATGTTAGATATTACAGAAAATGCTAATAAGAATCTATTTTCGTCAATCATAAAACCACCTAAACTTGAGTTAAAAGTATTGCCTAGCCACTTGAAGTATGTGTTTTTAGGAGATTCATCTACATTACCAGTAATTATATCTTCAGAATTAAATGATTTGCAAGAGCAAAGGCTGTTAGATACATTGAAAAAATATAAGATAGCTTTTGGTTGGACCTTAGCTATTATTAAGGGAAATAGTCCTTCAATATGTATGCACAGAATTATATTAGAAAAATAATATAAACCAAGAGTTGATCCACAAAGGTGATTAAATCTAATGATGAAAGAAGTAGTGAAGAAGGAAATTTTGAAATGGTAAGACACTGAAATTATATATCCTATTTCAGATAGTGTGTGGATAAGTCCAATTCATTGCGTTCCTAAGAAAGGAGGAGTGACTGTTGAAACAAAAGAAAATAATGAATTAATACCTATTAAACAAGTTAATTGGTGGTTTTTTTGCATTGATTATAGAAAATTAAACACTATCACCAAGAAAAATCACTTTCCTTTACCCTTTTTAGATCAAATAGTAGATAGACTTACCGGGCACGAATATTTTTATTTTTTAGATGGATATACCGGTTACCATCAAATTCCTATTGCTCATGAGGATCAAGAAAAGACAATATTTACTAGTCCTTTTAGAACTTTTGCTTTTTGAAGAATGTCTTTCGGATTATGTAATGCACCTGCAACATTTCAGAGATGTATGATGTCCATATTTAGTATATTAATTGATGATGGATTGAAAGTATTTATAGATGATTTCTCTATTTTTGGAACATCATTTGACGCATTCTTAAATTATCTTGAAAAGGTTTTGGAGTTATGCGAAAGAACTAATTTTGTTCTAAATTAGGAGAAATGTCAATTTATGGTTGAAGGAGGAATTGTGTTAGGGCATAAAATTTCGGAAGATGGTATGGAAGCAGACCCTGCAAAAACTCAAGTTATATCTAAACTAACACCTCCTACTAATGTAAGAGAGGTTAGGAGTTTTCTTGGACATGTTGGATTTTACAGGCGTTTTATTAAAGATTTTTCAAAAATTACCAAAGTTCTGTGCTAACTTTTAGAAAAGGATAAGAAATTTGAATTTACTAAAAGCCGCTTAATGCCTTTGAGTTATTAAAAGAAAAATTAATCACAACCCCTATTATAGTTTCACCTAACAGGGAGAAACCATTTGACCTGATGTGTGATGTTATTGATTATGTTATTGGAGCTGTCCTTGGACAAAGGTATGAAAAGATTTTTAAAGTTATATACTATGCTAGTAAAACTCTTAATGATGCACAAATTAACTATATTGTTACTGAAAAAGAGTTACTGGCCATTATGTATGCTTTAGAAACATTCAGATCTTGTTTAATTGGAGCTAAATGTGTCGTGCATAATGATCACTCTGCGATTAAATATCTGATGCAAAAGAAGGATGCTAAACCAAGGTTGATTAGATGGATACTTTTGATAAAGAATTTGATTTTGTGGTTATTGATAGAAAGGGAACTGATAATCAAATTATTGATCATTTGTTCTTATGCAAAAGAAGGATGTCAAACCAAGGTTGATTAGATGGATACTTTTGATGCAAGAATTTGTTGATGCGAAAGAAGGATGCTAAACCAAGGTTGATTAGATGGATACTATTGATGCAAGAATTTGATCTTGCGATAGAAAGGGAACTGATAATCAAATTGCTGATCATTTGTGAAGATTATAAAACCAAGAATCATCTGAAACTGATAACAAAATTACAGACAGTTTCCCTGATGAACAACTTTATAATATTAATGAGTGGAAAACACCATGGTGTGCTTATATTATTAACTATATTGTAAGTGATATTTTGCCACTTTTGCTTATATTGCAAAAATAAAGGAAGTTCATTCATGATGCGAAAGCATATTTTTGGGATGAACCTTATCTATATAAATAATGTAAGGATCCGATTATGAGGAGATGTGTACCTTATGAAGAAACTAAGCTAATCATTAAGAAATTTCATGATTCTGAATTTGGAGGACACTTTGGGATAGATAAAACTGCTTATAAAATTTTACAAGATGGATTTTATTGGCCTACTATTTGTAGAGATGTTTATAGATACATAAAGACTTTTGATCGATGTCAATGAGTAGGTAATATATCTAGAAGAAATGAAATGCCTCTAATTTTTATTTTAAAAGTTGAGATCTTTGACGTTTGGTGTATAGATTTTATGGGACCATTTATTCCTTCATTTGGAAACTTAAATATATTAATTGCAGTGGACTACATTTCTAAGTGGATTGAAGCACAAGCTTTACCTCGTTGTGGCGCTATAAGTGTTTCAAGATTTTTAATGAAAAATATTTTCACTAGATATGGAATGCTTATAATGATTATCAATTATGGAAGATCTCATTTTAGGAATAAATATATTCAGAGATTGGTAGAAAAATTTAATATTATTCATCAAATCTCTACTGCCTATTATCCTCAAACCAGTGGGTTAGCTGAAGTTTCTAATAGAGAGATTAAACAAATACTTGAAAAGACTGTAAACTTTAGTAGAATTGATTGGTCCACTAGACTGGATAACGCATTATGGGCCTATAGGACTGCTTATAAAATTCCTATTGGAATGACTCCTGACAGACATATTTTTGGAAAGACTTGTCATTACCAGTAGAATTGGAGCATAAAACATATTGGGCGATTAAAAAATTCAATTATAATTTGAAAGATGCTGGTAAGAAGAGATTGTTAACGTATGAGTTTGAAGATTAAAGATTTCAATTATAATTTGAAAGATGCTGGTAAGAAGAGATTGTTACAATTAAATGAATTGGAAGAGGAAATGAATCTTATGATAACGATAGAATTTATAAGGAGAAACTAAAGTTATGGCATGATTAAATGAGACTTATGATAACGACAAAATTTATAAGAAGAAACTAAAGTTATGGCATGATCAGAACATTAACTAGAAGAACTTTGAACCAGGACAAGAAGTTTTGCTTTACAACACTAGGCTGAAGTTATTTCCTGGGAAATTGAAGTCTCGTGTGTTAGGACCCTTTACTGTGACTCATGTTTATACTTACAAAGCTATTGGAATTGAAGATCAGAAAACAAGAAATAGACTTAAAGTAAATGGACCCAGACTAAAACCATATTATGAGGGTAAAAGACCAAACTTTAAAGAGGTTTTAATGATCAGTTAACCTGAATGACACCTGAATAGGTCGGGCTGACAACGTTAAAACAAGCGCTTTATGGGAGGCAACCCATATTTATCTTTACTTTTATTGTGATTATAGCAGTTTTTATTTAAAATTATCGTTAGTATGTGGTAGTATTAAGCTCTACTACTCTTATTTACCCTTGAAACATCTTAAAAATTTGATCCATGAAGAAAAATTGGAACGCATTCGGACCAGAGCGAAAACTGTGAAAATTTTGTCTTGGGTGCCGCCGACGGCAGGTTTTTCCCCAGAGTCAGGTAAAATTAATACAGAGGCTCGTTGATGGCCATCAACCTTGCCAACAGTGAGACCGGCGAATTGGCAGTTACTTGGGTTCAAATGGCAGTTTCTGGCGGTTTTTGGGCGGGAATGATCTTTTTAAACTAAAAAATTTGATTCATAGTTCATATTTTCCCTAAAAAAATGAAGTTTCCAATTTCATTCCTATGGCGTCCAATTCCCTTGATAATCCCAGAATGCGAGTTTTCAATCGGCAAAAGTTTATTAGTACGGAAGCGCAGTGAATCTTCAACAAGTTACTGACGAAGAAAATATTGATCAAGAAACAAGGATTCGTAAATCGCAGATTGAATAATCCCACGACGGCAATTGAAGAAACGATAGTACGTCGATAATGGGAAGTGCTGTGCTACACTACCGCCGCCGTAGTGGTTCATGTGGTGAAAGAATTCTATGTAAATTTATACGGAATCAACCAGGGAGTTGCTTTTGTGCGAGGAAGGTGGATCATTTTCACTCCTGCACGGATCAATGAATTATATATGATTGAAAATGTTCTTGTATGCCACTATTCCAGTTTTGTCCCAATGAGAAACCAGATGAATGAAATTTACCAATATTTAACGGACGAAACTCACGATTGGAAACAAGAGAAAACAAGTATGTTAGTTTTTCTACAACACTCCTAAATCCAGTTTCAAAACATTGACACTTTTTCATTTTTGTGAAACTGTTATCGACAATAAAGATCGATAAAGTTTCTAAAGAAAGTGTTATTTTGAATTACTGCATCCAAAGAGGACTGCCGATCGGTATTAGATCAATAATTGTGAGGTCAGTTTTGGGCCTGATCGTTCATGGATCAACTTATGGGCTTGGACACCCCTCCAGAATTTTCTCACTTTGCAGTCAGTTCCAAGTGTCCTATGAAATTTGGGAAAAGGTACTGCTACCTTGGAAGCCTTTGGATCTAACCGAGAGATTTCAAGCTTTTGAAGATGAAAATGACATGGCCATTATAGTAGATCAATCATCTCAGAATTCACTACCAGTTCAACCCTTAATTCCTGACAAATCTCTGATGACCCTGCGTCGACTCAAGATATTGGAAAAGGAGGTACAAAATGTCATGAATGTGATTAATAATATATCTGATTTCTTCAATCATCTAGATTGGAGGATGATGGAACATTTTGAGCACTCTAGACATTTAGAAGATAGCTTGATATGACTGATGAGGAGAATGAATTAATAGAAGAGGATTCCACTGAAGAGTTTCCATTCCAACCCTTCTACAACCTCTTCGTTCATGTGCAATCAATGGGAGATCTCAGAGGAGAATCTAGTACTGAGTCTGAAGATTAGTAGATTTATATTACTACCTATTTGTCTATCTATGTATTTTGATTTGAAAGTCTAAGGATTAGTAGATTTATATTACTACCTATATGTCTATCTATGTATTTTGATTTGAACTTTGTATTTCCTTTTATAGAATTATGCTTTTAGATCTCTGTATAGTTGAGAATAAGCATAAGATGTTTTGTTTTCAGCGTTTTGAGTGTTTTGGCTTGGATTGCAATGCTGAAATAATGTATTGAGCTTGAAAAAATACAAACTTAGGTGTGTTATGTAACATATATTATACCCCTTAAAATTTATATATAAATGTGATGTTTTGTGTTGTGAAAGTTTATATGTGCTAAGTACATCATTTAGTTACTTAAAATTATGTCCATAATGATTAAACAGATATCGTTAAGGCTTGAAATTGATTGAAATTGAGAAAATCTAGAATTTGGACAAAACCAATAGAGCCCGCCGACAGCGCCCTCGACGCCGCCAATGGCAAATTTTTCCCAAGACTTAAGATTAAAATTGTAATAGAGCAGGTCGATGGCGCCATTGACCCCATCGACGAAGAGCTCGCAAAAAAACACCTTTAACCGTGATTTTGACTGATCAACCACAACTATTCATCATCCCCTTCCTCCTAAAAACGTCATTTGTGAACTAGGGCTTGAAAGATCTTGGATTAGGAGGCAATTTTAAGGATTTTTGACACCAGATTTGATCATCTCTAGGTAAGAGCTTCACTCCAAACTAAAAATATTTGGTTTTCACCATGAATTTCTTCCACATTGAAGAGATCTGAGAAATTTGAGAATGTGAAGAAAATGTGGGAAGAAATTCATGGATTTTAGTGTTGAACTCTTAGAATTACTATTGGAAGCCATGATTTGCATATTTGAAGCAATTTTTGGAAATTTTCTATAATTTGATTAGATTGAAATGACTCCACATCAAAAGAGAAGAGTTGAGTTCGATGAGTCTCGCTTCGTCAATCTGATGGCTCAAAATAAATTTACTTCCATATTTAAAGGAAAGAAGTGTATACAAGATAGAGTATTTGAAAGTCCGGGAGGAGAAATTGAATGAGTTATTACCGAGCGGAGGTGGGATAGCTTTTGTTACACCACTAATAAAGCTAATGCAAATGTTGTGAAGGAGTTCTATGCCAATGTAAGTTATTGTGATGACGAAATCATTCAAGTGCATGGATTTCCTGTTGAGTTTATTGCCGCCAGCATCAACACCTTTTACGAAGTCCCAGACTCTTATAGCTGCCAATATGAATCCTTTAGTACAATGGAAGGCCCCTGAATGATGTGATCAACTTTCTCCAGATGGGAAAGGAACATGGAAGATAAAGCAGCGAGAACGGGTAAATTTTTTTACTTCCATGCTGAATGCAACCTCTAAAGCATGGTACTATTTCATTTCCTCTACTTTGTTGTCGACTTATCACCATAGTCAGGTAACTAGAGATAAAGCTATTCTGAATTTTGGTACTCAGAGTAGTAGAACTATAAATTTGGGGAGAATCATTCTTAAGAATATATTGACTACAGCGAGGAGTGAGACTAGTGGAGGTCTAGGACATCCTGGCTACAATTTGCAAATTTTCTGGAGTGGAAATTGGAGATGAAGAATGGGTTTACCCTATGAAAACCATTAGTAAAGCTAATTTGAAGACTTATTAATCCCATGAGAAATGAAGAACTGGGAGTAGAATTCAAGAACCTTCTACTAGTAGAGACGTCCCATCTACAAGTTATGACCTTCCACCCCTACCCTCTCTGATTTAATGAATGAGTTGACCTTTCAACGGAAGAGCATAGAATTGATAAATGAAAGGATTGGAGGGTTAGAACGTCGACACGATTACGATACTGAGTACCTTCAGAGGCATTCAAATTTTAAGGTAGCTTATTACAAAGCTCAGGCCCGACACTATAGAGGTGAGCCTGATGTTACTTTCCCTGAGTGCCCTCGAGATACTCAGTATCATCTCGATCCATCTGCTTATCAAGGTGATTAAGACATAATTTGGGATTTTGATATTGAATGAATTGATGTAGTTATAGTTGTACTTTTATTTATGTATTTTTTTGTAATAGAAATGGATGTTTGTGTATTTGGACTTTCATTTTTTTATTATGTTGTACTTGGATAATTTTAATTTTTGTTATAAAGTTAGTGTTATAGTTGAATTTGCATGTGTAGTTTAATAGATGTTGAGTATTATTGTGGATTGTAATGTCATGTGAATTTTATTCTTGCATTTCAATTTTAATTGTATTGTTTAGTATTGTGTTTGTATTAAGAAATGTTGTGCTTGTTTAAAGTTTTAGTTTTATACTTATTTCAAAATTTCATTACCTATAAATTCCTCTAATAATTTATATGTGTAGAAAGCTCCAAATATTATAGACCTCGTGAACTAAAAACTTGAGAAGGCCTGCAAAAACTTCAGAATGATGAAATGGCCTACAATACTGAGGTGTGATTTATATTTATAGTTTTTTCCTTTCAACCTGTATTATTTTATATTGAAAATTTTAAGTTTGGGGGAGGGAAGAAAAAGATTAACTATTAGATGTCCTCTATTGAATTTAAGTTTGGGGAAGGGAAGAAAAAGATTAACTATTAGATGTCCTCTATTTCAATATTTGGAATTAATTGCAAAATATTTAAAAATGCAAGTTTGGGGGAGGGAAGAAAAAGATTAACTATTAGATGTTCTCAATTTAAATATTTTTAAAATTTATGTTTGGGGAGGGAAGAAAAAGATTAACTATTAGATGTCCTCTATTTCAATATTTTCAAAAATTATATGATTTCATGTATTGAATTTAATTCAGGTAACTATATTTTTATAACTATTTAAATATTGGAGGGAAGAAAAAAATTAACTATTAGATGTCCTCTATTTCAATATTTTAAAAAATTATTTAGGGAGGAAAGAAAAAGATTAACTATTATATGTTCTCAATTTAAATATTTTCAAAAATTATTAATATGATCTATATAGTGAATTTAATTCTGTAACTATATTTTTGTAACTATTTAAATATTATGGTAGATTTAAAGAAAGTAAATTTAATTCAGGTAACTATATTTTTGTAACTATTTAAATACTATGGTAGATTTAAAGAAATATTTTTGTTAAGTTTGGGAGAGGGAAGAAAAAGATTGACTATTAGATGTCCTCTATTTCAATATTTTCAAAAATTATTTATATGATTTCATGTAGTGAATATTCAGGTAAGTATATTTTTGTAACTATTTAAATATTATGGTAGATTTAAAGAAATATTTTTGTAATGAAAATGTAACTATATTTTTGTAGCCATTTAAAATATTATGGTAGATTTAAAGAAATATTTTTGTAATGAAAAATTAATTATTGTAACTTAAGATATTTAGTATAAGAGAATAAGATTATAGTTAACTATTTGAAGTAAAGGAAATAACGTAAGAAAATTTTGTATAAGAGACAGGATTATAGTTAACTATTTAAAGTAAAGGAAAATATATCTTGAAGTATTAAAAATCTGGAAATTCATTTGAGAAGAAAAGATTGGGGCTCAATGATGTAAAACTATGAAATATTTATAAGGTAAAGGAATGCTTTGAGTTTCAAATTTTGGGAAAGAAAAGTGAAGTTATGAAATATTTATAAGGTAAAGGAATGCTTTGAGTTTCAAATTTATGGAAAGAAAGGTGATGTCTGAAATATTTATAGGGTAAAGGAATGCTTTGAGTTTCAAATTTAGGGAAAGAAAAGTGAAGCTCAAAATAATTAAAGGCTATCCAGATATAGTAATCCTCACTTTAAACAGGAAAAAAGAAAGGATTGAAAACAATCCCTGAAAATAAAAGAAAAATAAATAGGATTGAAAGCAATGCAAATAAAAAAGAGAAAAGAAAGAAAAAAAATTATGGAAGTGAGGAGAAGCTTGAGGATATGCCTAATAATCAAAAAGCTTCACTGGACCTATCTAAAGGAAAAACCTAAATACATTCCTGAACTTATATTTATGGAATAGATCTTTTACTAGTAGAGTTCTCATGAAGTTCCTATCTTTTGAATATTCTAAATGACTTAATATTGCAACATATAGTCATTCTTGAAATGAATAGAAGACTAGAACTCTTAAACTTGATGACTAGATAATCTTGTGGCTACAGGATTAATTCAATTACTTAATTTTTTTCTAAAAATCTCACTATGATATTTATCTAAATCAAACTTATAGTATTTCTGAATTATAAATTTACTACAATAGATCATAACATTTATGTAGTACTAAAATTACTTGAGGAGAAGTAATAGTTAAGTTTGGGGGATTTTGAAGAAAGGAAAATAGGTTGAGATTTTCATACCTATTTTATACTGTTTTTGGTGATATTGCACTTTAAAGAAAGATATTTTTGATGTTTTGTTATAGGAATGATGAATTAGGATCGTTGGAGCAAAAAGATGCAAAAAGGAGCAAATTTGGAGCGAAAAGGACCAAAATGCGCAAAACTGAACTAGGGCGCTGACGACACCATCGACCCTGCCGACGAGGAGATTTTCCTGAGACTTCAGAATTAATTCATTATGAAGGTCCACCGACGGCGCCCTCAAGGCCGCCGACGGCGAGGTTGGCGGTTATGCCCAATCAGGCTTTGGATAAGGCCAAATTTTGAAGGGGTGCTTTGGCAACTCTTGGGTAAGCTCATCCACAACTTTAAAAGAAAATTTTGGCCAAAAATTAGAGAGGTCCTAGATCTTAGAAAGGTCCTGGAAGGGGGTAAGACTCAAAATTGAAGTGTGAAACAAGTGTAGAGAGTCTAAATTATAAGGAATTCTTTGAAAGATTGTAATAGTAGAGGGAAAGTGAGATATTTCTTCCTCCTTGCTGCTTTGAAGAGGAATTCTGTGTGCTGTGAAGAAAGGAAGTGATTCAGAGGAATTTCAAGGACTGTTCTTGGAGAGAAATTAAAGATAAGTTATTTACTTTGTTGTAGTTTGTATGACTTTGATTTTATATATGAATTCCGAGTTTTTTTTTTGTTTTCCCCATGAGATCTGAGTAGTTTTCTCTGTCTTTCTCCTTGTCTCGAGATTTGTGAAATGNTGGACATTTGAACTAGGTCGCCGAAGGCGAGTTTTTCTCGAAGCTATAAAACAAAGATCTCCAGAAGTCTGCTGACTGCGCCCTTGAGGTCGTTGACGGCAAGATCGACGGTAATTCCCACTCAACCTTTGGATAAGGCCAAAATTTGAAGGCATGCATAAGCAACTCTTAAGAAAGCTCATCCACAACTTTAAAAGAAGATTTTGACCTTGGAGATTAGAGAGGTTCCATTAGTGTATAGAATTTCCAATAGAGTGTAACAATTGTGAGGAATTCATTGAGAGATTGTAAGAGTGGAGGGATAGTGAGAGATTTCTTCCTCCTCGCTACTTCGAAGAGGAATTCTGTGTACTGTAAAGAAGAGAAGCGATTCAGAGAAAATTCAAGGAGTGTTCTTAGGGAGAAACTAGAGGTAAGTTATTTACTTGTTGTAGTTTGTACTACTTTAATTTTATATATGAATTCTGAGTTTTGTTGTGTTTTCCCCAGGAGATATGAGTAGTTTTCTCTATCTTTCTCCTTGTCTCGAGATTTGTGAAATGGTGATTTGAATTGGTGAAGCCATNGTATTTATTTTGTTTAGTTTATGTTTTGATTTGAAACAAAATATTATTTGATTAAAATATGATTGTTTTTAAAAACACTCAAAAAGTTATTTTGAGTTTTTAAAAAATATAAAAATAACACTAAACAAATATGTTTTTAAAAACAAAAGAAAAAACAAAAAATAAAACAAAAGATAAAATTGATCCCAAACGGCACCTAAGTAAATATGACAAGGACTTTTCAAACTAAAAAACACCATAGAAAGTAATTAACCGCTAAGCTAAGGATTTTCATAGAAAAACTTTCTAGTACAAAATTGTAAGTTGCTTCTTCAAGAGATCTTTCCATAAACCTTGCTTCAATTCCCACTTCAACATCTTGAATCTTAAAGAGTTTTCTTATTAGCCAAGAGCAGCTGATCCAAAACTAGCTCGGCTTGGCTGGATTTCTTCCGTCTATCCTGTAAGCCATGGAATGCAAATTAGGTAGCCAATGCCCAAATACTGAGAGATTATAATAAATTAAACAGAGAACCTAAGGTGGGGAAAAATCTTATTAGTTCATGAATTTGTTAGTCTTTAATGTCTAAATTGATCTAACCGAGACCACAGCCTGATAAGAGCTTTCTTCCAATTTCTGGATATTCCCCCTCCTTGGTTTCATTCAGCAATCTCGTCAGTGCAGGTCCTTGGCTTCACTGACGATATGGTGAATGTTTTATGGCCAAATCGATGTAGGGACCCTTCCACTCAATCAAGAAAACTTCCTTTAGATCATCCTTTCTAATTCCAGTCCTTGGACAACCGCTTCAAGGGACCTTGAACCTACAATCCGGCCCAACCAGAATTCCCTGAAGCTGGAAATGAACGCCACTCATTTCCAGCAGCTCTTAAAATAATCAACTGGGTTGTTCTTGAGCACAAGGGATGGTTTTGAGTCCTGGTCTGTACTAAGATCTTCTTTCCACCTCTCCTATCCAAAAATAGAGAATCTACTCTCAAATTCTCAAGATAGCCACAAACTAAGCTAAAAACTAATTTCAAACATATTAGAAGGGATATTTGTAGGCAAACCACTCATATTAACACCTAGGTCCATTAATTACTAAATTACCCGTATAAAAAAAGGAAAATAATCCGCAAGCAAAAAAAAATTTTATAAAAAGCCCCCTCCTGAAAATATCAATTTCCATATTTCTCGGTAAACATGCATGTCGAGTTTTACTTCCATTGTTATAAAGCTGCAATACTCATATGAAGTTCTATAAAGCATGGTGGCATATAAATCAAATGCCTCTAGATCACCATTCTTACGTTGAAATTATAGATGTCACTGACTAAAGAAAAATCCATTAGTTGATTCTACCACAACCTCTTTCATAAAGAAAAATCCATTAGTTGATTCTACCACAACCTCTTTCATGGACACTAGACTTATTTGGCAAGTGCTCCGACTTAACTCTTTAGTATGAGAATCTATAAGTCTTAAGAAAATTTATGTGATACAATACATGCATCAAGACTGTATTTAGATTATGTTAGCATTTTCATTTTATTTTTATGTATCCGATTATCATGAAAAACTATTGCTCCAATTATCATTTTCATTACAGTACCTTTTCCTGAAATTTGAATTAGTATCATTTATCCATGAAACACAATTTCTATAAATAGGGAAACAAATGAATTATTAATTCCATCTTAACATGTATTAAATTTGAAAGCGATTTTTCATTTTACTCCTCTGCTTTGTTTTCTCTCTCAAACATTTTTCTCTCCTTCCATTCTCATTGGTTGAAACAAAGAGTTCTCGAGATCCGCACTTCTACCAAACCTCAACCCTTCTTCTCTCCACTAATTATCTCTTTAACACTCTCACATCTAATGAGTTTATTAAAGAAGAAAATTTACAATTAAAGGTAATTCAAAA
>JXCR01145826.1:334837-348385 GCA_002079205.1 Phalaenopsis hybrid cultivar
ATTTTATAATTTTTTTGATTTTTTTTGTATATTTTTATCTCTAAATTTCCTAATTTACCAAATCTATTTAATTTACCGTTACCTTCCCCAGCAACGGCACCAAAAACTTGATCCCGGTTGAATATAGTTGTAAATTTGACTCTGGTTCATAATGGTGCCAAAAACTTGATGTGGTATTTTAGTAATAATAATGTTAAGCTCTTAAGATTGGGATTTTATGCAAATATACGTATCATTATAATGTAATATAAGACTTTCTGTTTAAGATCCAAATATTGATCCCACAGGGAAGGTTTAAATTTAAAATGATAAATTAAATAGGAAATTTACATAAATCAAATAAAATTAATGTCACTGATTCTGAATGTTTAAGATACTATCAAAGCTAAATTATTTACTAATAGCAAAATTTAAAAACAGGTTTTTAAAATTAACAACTACTAAACATTGTTTATGTAATGAAGTTTTCTAATATGAAAAAGCTTCTTTCCCACTATTATGAGTTTTTGGTGAAATGAGATGAGATAAATGATTTAGATACATATTGTGCCAAATAGGAGCAATTTTAATTCTCTAACTTGATTCAGTGTTATAGAAAATCATTGGCTAATCTTAGGTTTAGTCCCTAAATTTGTGGCTAGGCTAGGAGGATATTGGCTCCCACTCTAGAGCTCCCACTTCGCTTTCGTTGAAGGCTAACTCTAGCTTTAGTTTTTAATCACTAAGATCAAATTGGGGATTTTTAGTCTGTCACCTTAGAAATCTCCAATTCTACACCCAACAAAGTATATTTTCCTTTTTATTTGCACTTAATTTCATGAACAAAATACTCCTTCATAGACTCAAATGTGATTCTCACTCTGTTGTAGAACTCATACTCCATTTCCCATATCATATGTTTCATAGCATATTTTAACAATTCAATTGGCCACATCAAAAAGTAAATTAAGAGCAGAGTTGAAAAACAATCACAATTTATTTTAAATTTTAACATTGGCACATCCACATTATCTCTACATTTCACCGTATCTCAGAGCAGGGAGAAAGAGAAAGGAATCTACTCAGACTTCAAGAGAAAGATACAACAAAACACAAATTTCATATATAAAAGAAAGTTCGTACAATAATAATAAACACAACACTTATCTGAAACTCTTTCTCAAAGCAAATCCTTTGTAGCCTCTCTTAAGAAATGTATTAAGAAGAAATCTCTCACTTCTCTTCCTCTCCAACACTTTCTTAAAGAAGAATTTAAGCTTAAACTCACCATAAAAACTCAAAACTATAAAAATAATAACTAACTAATGGTGTGTAATGATGTGGAATGTAAGTGTGTGAAGAGGAAAATTAAAATGAGTGGAAGAAGTTGAAATGGTGCGAGGGTGGGGTTTTCTGATCATATTTTGGCCCTAAATAGAGCCTAGGTTGGTTCTCCAATAGGTGCATCCAAATACTCTTCAAAAAGCAGCCAAATTCATCAAATCTTCTAGAAACTAGGCTTCCACCGACATAAGCATTGTCGGCGCCAATGCTCTGCTATTTAATTTCTTCTTCTCTGTCAAACGGCGCCGCTAGCGCCCAGTCTAGCACCTTCGAGGACCAGTCTGGTGCTGTTGGCACTGACCAATTTTTTAACTTCTCCATTTGACTCCAAATTTCATCCTTCTTGCTTCCTTTTTACTCCAAGTCCTCAAAATCAACAACTTGCAATAAAACATAAAAAATATCATCCATTAAAGTGCACTATCACCAAAAATTGGTATAAAATATAGGTCTAAAAATGCATATATTTTTTGGTGCATCGGCTTCCTTCTCTTTACTCATGGAGCCATCATAATTTCTATGAAAATCTAAATAAAATCCAAATAAATCACAAAATCAAAAGTCTAACTCCGCAAGTAGGATTATTTGGAAAGGAACTTTTCACCATGACTTTTCTTCAAGCTTTCTAAAATCCCAAATTTTGGATCTTCCATATTGTATGAAAAATTCATGGTGAAAATAAAAAATTTCTAACTTAAAGTGAAGCTCTTACCAATAGAAGTGAAATCTAGAATATTTGGCCTTCAAAATCATCTCTAACACGCACAATGTGAAGCTCTAGGTTATGGTTTAGAGGTAGAAGATGACCCAAGCAGTAAAAATAAAGTTTTACTGTACAATTTCTTGGTTTTTAAGTGGACTAGGCATTTTTGGGAATTTGGCGCTTCAGGCATGACCCAAGGAAAATATGTTGAGATTCTCATACTTATTTTACTGTTTTTAATGATATTGCACTTTAAAGAAAGGTATTTTTTATGTTTTATTGCAGGAATAATGAATTAGTGTCATTAGAGCAAAAAGATGCAAAAAAGAGAAAATTTGGAGTGAAAATGATCAAAATGTGGAGAATTGAACTAAGCCGCCGGCGGCGCCCTCAACCCCGTCGACGGTGACTTTTTCCCGAGGTTTCAGGACAAAATTCTTCAGAAGTCCGCCAACGGCGAGCTTGGTGGTTATGCCTACTCAAGCTTTGGATAAGGCCAAAATTTGAAGGGATGCTTAGGCAACTCTTGGGAAAGCTCATCCACAACTTTAATAGACTATTTTAGCCAAAAATTAAGAGGGGGGAGAATTTAGAGAGAAGTGCTAGAGAGTTCCTAGAGAATAGAAAGGCTCTAATATTATGAGGAATTCTTCAAGAGATTGTAAGAGTAGAGGGAAAGTGAGAGATTTCTTCCTCCTTGCTGCTTCAAAGAGGAATTCTGTGTTCTGTAAAGAAAGGAAGAGATTCAGCGGAACTTCAAGGAGTGTTCTTGGGGAGAAATTAGAGATAAGTTATTTACTTGTTGTAGTTTCTATGACTTTGATTTTATATATAAATTTCACGTTTTGTTGTGTTTTCCCCATGAGATCTGAGTAGTTTTCTCTGTCTTTCTCCTTGTCTCAAGATTTGTGAAANGGAAGTTGGGGACAAATAAATAGGAAAATAAAATTATCGGGCATAGAATTGGTGATTTTAGAGTGACAGACTAAAATCCCCAATTCGGTCCTATCGTTTAGGTTNAGAAGTTGGAGACAAATAAATAGGAAAATAAAATTATCGGACATAGAATTGGTGATTTTAGAGTGACAGACTAAAATCCCCAATTCGGTCCTATCGTTTAGGTTCTGAAGTGTAGTTGTTAGCCCTCAGGTGAGGGGAATGTGGGAGCTCCAAAGTGAGAGCCGNGGCTGCAAATAAATAGGAAAATAATATTATGGGGCATAGAATTGGAGATTTTAGAGTGATAGATTAAAATCCCCAATTCGGTCCTATCTTTTGGGTGTTGAAGTGTAGATGTTAGCCCTCATGCGAGAGGAATGTGGGAGCTCCGAAGTGAGAGCCGGTATCCTCCCAGCCTAACCGCAGATTCAGTAAACAAGCGTAGGATTAGTCAATGTCCTTTATGCCTGGACCAAAGGGTAAAGAATAGGTATGCTCATATATGTCATAATATAATTTGAACTAATTCACTTTATCCACTCACTATAATTTCTTGACAAGGAGAATGATGCTTTCTTATATTTTGAATATCACTTTTAAACCTTCATTAATATTGTTAGTTATTTAATAGTTA
This sequence comes from Phalaenopsis hybrid cultivar, assembly GCA_002079205.1. Taxonomy (NCBI): domain Eukaryota; kingdom Viridiplantae; phylum Streptophyta; class Magnoliopsida; order Asparagales; family Orchidaceae; genus Phalaenopsis; species Phalaenopsis hybrid cultivar. The sequence continues at coordinate 338,437 of JXCR01145826.1, forward strand.
TTAAAATTACATATTTATTTTAATTGTCTATTAGTGATAGATAAGCAAATTGAACTTTGTAGTTTTGATTATATTATTGCTTTTCTAAAATCTTAGTTCGTAGTTCTAAACCACTCTCTGTGGGATCGATATCTAGGACTCTAACAGAGCCCTATATTACTTGAGTGATACATAAACTTGCATTGATAAGTGTGACTTTACAGTTATTGAGTATTTATTACATCCATATTTATCTTATATTCTTAAGCATATATAAAGTCGCGTTCAGTAAGGCTGTACCATTTACTCCAACAGGAATTAACGAGTTGTATATGATAGAAAGTAATCCAATATGTCATTATACAAATTTTATCCTTATCAGAGATTTGATCCAATATGTCTATAATTTTCTAACGGATGAAAGTGATATTTGGGAAATGCGAGATGAGGGATATGTAAGTTTCTCTACTTCATCACTTATTCCAATATCAAACCAGTGACATTTCTTCATTTCTTCAAAATTAATCTCTACCATGAGATTAGTAGAGTCAACAAAAAAAGTGCTATTTTAAATTATTGCATTCAAATGGAAAAACCCATTGATATAGGATCTATCATTTTTAACTCTGTTAAGGGTATTATTATGAATGGGCCAATTTATGGACTTGGGCATCCTTCTACAATTTTCCTACTTTTAGTCAATCTCAAGTTCCATATCAAAGTTTGGGAAAAAGTTTTATTACCTTGGGAGCCCATGATTTCTATTGATGATAATTATGTTCGGAATGAGAATGAAGCATTAAATGCTGTTTTTGATCATTCGTCACATGCTTCAACGCCATTGATGCCTCAAACAGTTAGAAGTCTACTTGCTTTGGAAAAGAAATTAAGGAATATTGAAGAGAAATTTAGAGTTTTATGAATGCAATAGGAGATCTTATGTACCTTTTCCATCACCTAGATTGGAGGATGAAGGAGAATTTTTATCGAACTGGAACATTTAAAGCAGGATTAGTGCGATGTTTAAGGAAAACGGATGGATCGAAGAAAATTGGGCTGATCAATTCTCATAACAACCCTTCTATAATCTGTATGTTCATTACAAGTCTATGGGAGATGTTAAAGTAGGAGAAAGTAATGAATATGAGGTAGATTAAAGAATTCAAACTCTCAATTAGTTTAAAATATTTATGAATTTAATGCAATTGTGTGGATTTGATTTAGTTTGCTTTGCTTTAAAATTATGACCTTTGATTGTGTGTACAGTTTTATGTCAGCGTTTAGTGTTGTGAGTTGATTTCAACGTTGATTTATAATTTAGTTTGCTATATGAGTGTAAAAATATGATTAAAAAAATGTATTTATAAAAAGTGTATTTTCATATATAAAAGTTACTTTGTTGTTATTTGTGAAAATGATTGCTCGTGAAAATGTTTGTTTATAAATTATTGTTAGATAAATTTTTTTGTTTAAAAATACTAAAAAGACTTTGGAGAAAATTGAAAAGAAATTAAAGTTTGAAAAAAAAATGGAATTTTTAGGCCTTCAGCGCCGACAGTGTTATCATGGGCGTTGATGGCGCTCTCGACCCAAGAAAAGCCTAAACCCCTTAAAATTGACAATTTGCACAGTGAAATGCCATTTTTACACATTGAGTCAACTTCAACCTCCAGTTTTTGCACCTAAGGCTCGCCTTTGCTAGGATTTGGGGTGATTTCAGGGCAAAGGAACTTCAGATTTGATCTTCTCTAGGTAAGAGTTACACTTTAGACTAAAAATTTTGGATTTTCACCAAAGAATTATCTTACATTGCCGAGATCTGAAAATTTTGAAATTTTTCAAGAGGTTTTAAGAAAATCCTTTGGTGACGAACTCTTTCTTAGTAGATTTAAGTTTAAAGAGTTTTACATTGTGATCTTCATAATTTTAGGAATTTATTCAGATTTTTATCAAATTTTCTTAGATTTACCATGGCTTGAGAATGAGCAAATGAAAAAGAAAAGTAGATTATGATGAACAAAAATTTGTCAACTTCAAGGCTAGTGCTCGATTCAATAGTCTACTTGAAAATAAAAAAGTGATTATAGATCACGGTTTTAAAAATCCAGGTGGAGAAGTTAAGCGATTGATCAATGCTCGGCAGTGGGAAATTTTTTTTATTTTACTATTGATGTTATTATTGGTGTAGTGAAGGAATTCTACGCCAATTTTACGGAGGCTTCTGATGATTTTGTTTTTGTTCCTAATTAAATGGTGAAGTTTTCTCCAAGAAAAATTAATGAGTTTTATTAGTTGGAAGATGTTTACAGTTGCTAGTATAAATCATTTTCTGTTAAGAATAAGGCCTTGGATGAGGTTATTTCTTTTCTTATTGATGGAAGAGGAACATGGAAAGTCAAGAATGATGTTAAGGTAAACTTTCCTCTTTCTATGCTTAATGTAGTATCTAAGGCCTAACACTATTTTATTTCTGGAAGAAGGATACTGACAAATCATCATAGTGAGGTGACCAAGGATTGAACCATTCTAAACTTTTGTATTCAGTAAGTGATGAGGATAAAGGTAGACTCTTTTATTTATATGAACACTCGATTTATTGCTTTGGGAGAGACCACTGGTGGTTTGGCACACCATGCACTTATTATCACACTCTGTGAACAATCAGGAGTGGATTTTAGACCAGAGGAGGAGAGAATTAAGCCTATGAAACCTATTGGACATGCTACATAAGGACTTATGAATTTCATGTTGATTGAAGATCTAGAAGTAAGACCAGGGATATTCCTTCCACTCTAGGACCCCTACTTCTGGTGACCATACTCTTCGAGAACTTATGGAAGAAATGATGATCCAACAAGGAGATATCTTAAGAATGGATCATACATTGTAAAACATGGAAGCCAGAAATGCTCACATTGATGATTTGATACGATAAAATTTTGAATATGATGATACTTATGATGATGCAATGGTGAGATACATAAAGGGTGATCATTTAGTTCAGTTTCATAATCATCTTATTTTACTCCATATCAGTGGCATAATCTTGATGTAGATGAAGAAGATGATGATGATTGGTGATCTTTCTTTTAGTTTATTTATTTGATTGTATCTTGCTATTTTGTTATTTTTTTTGTTATATTGTTGAGACTGTTTGTTGTTAGATAGTGAGACTCTGTTTTATTTTAGATATTAAGTTGTGAATTGTAGAATTGTAAAACTGTTTGTTATTTAAAATTCAATTTAGTTCTATTGTTAGTTTTAGTATTATGTTAAATTTATTGTAATTACCTCTTTCTCAGTAGATTTTATATGTATTATGTGCAATTTAATGTTTTAAGCATTGTATCTTTTCATATTAGCACCTACAATTTTTCAGAGTTAAGTTTCAAAAATCAAAACCTTCAACTAGTAAGTCTTATCTTTATGTATTTAATGTTTTCTTTCACTCATTATTTTTTTTTAGTTCTTCATGCTAAATCTTTTAAAATTTAAGTTTGGGGGGGTGGGGGGGGAAATAAAAATTCCTTTCTAAAAGAAAGAAACTTAATTTTATTTATCCTCACTTATCTATATTTACAAAAAATTTAAATTTAACATGACATTTGATATTAGAGGTTAACTATAGATAAGTATATTTATGTTTCTAAATTAATATTAAGCTTATGAAAAATTTTCAATAATTAAGGTTAATTTAGAGAATAAGATATTTGATATAAGAGAATAAGACAATGTTTTTCTCTTAGAGATTTAAATTTGTTAAAAATATAAATTTAGAGAATAAGAATATGTTTTTCTATTGTTCTCTAAAACATTTCTTCACTATGATTTGATAGAAATTTATATTTTTGAAGTATTAAAAATCTTAGAGATTCATGTAAAAAGAAAAGAATTAAACTTTACGAAATCTTTAAGCTAATATAAATTTGTTAAGTGAAGGAATGTGAAAAGTTTTTAACTTTAAGTGGAAGATTGTGAAATTCAAAATCATTAAAGGCTATCCAGATATAGTAATCCTCACATAAAAAAATAAAAGAAAAAAAAGAAAAGAAAAAAGATTTAAAATGATCATGAAAAGAAAAGGAAAAAAAAGTGATGTGAGGAGAAGCTTGAGGAGATGTCTAATTAAAAATTGGCTTCACTTGAATCATTTTATGAAAGAAGACTTGACTACATTTTCTAAACTTTTTTTTGAATATTTGTTTGTTTACTAGTAAGGTTTTATGAAGTTCATTTTCATATGAATATTCTAAGTGACTTTAATATGATAATTTGCAATTTTTCTTGGAAAGAATGGAGAATCTGAAATCTTGGACTAGACTGCTGAATATTCTTATACCTTTAGTATTAACTGGAGCTGTTTTGAATTTTTCTTAAGTCATGCTACTATGTTTAGTAGACTAAAATGTGGATATCTAGAAGTTAAGTTCTTTACCGTAAGTCATTTTTTATGTAGTAGAGGAATTAATTGAGGACAAGTACCATGTAGGTTTTGGAGGTTTTGGTACACCAAAAATATATGCATTTTTAGACACGTATTTTATACTCATTTTTTGTGATATTACACTTTAATGGAAGATATTTTTATTATCTGTTGCAGGTTGTTGATTTTTAGGACTTGAAGCAAAAAGAAACCACAAAAGATAGAATTTTGAGTCAAAATGACATTTTTGAAGAAAAATTCAGCACCCATTGCGCCAAAAGTAGCGCCCATGACACAAACTTATAGAACAATTGATGAATTTTACTCAGCACCGACGGTGCTAGAAGTAGTGCTGACAGCGCTAGATGCAGCGCCATCGATAGAGAGCATATAATTAAATGCAAACCACTAACACCGATGGCGCCAATGTCAGGTCAGACCCTGCTCCTAGAATATTAGATGAATTTGGACACTTTTTAAATGATTTTTGGATGTTCCTTTTAGAAAATTGATAATAGGCTCTATTTGGGGCCAAAATTAATCATAAAAGGCGATCCTCTTCACTCCTCCTTGCTCATTTTTGCCACACCTCGCCTCCATACACTTTTTCCATCTTCATTCCACCACCATTCAGGAGTTTATTAGTGATTTTTCATTAAGAGTATAGAGTTTTTGTGGTGAGATTAAGTGTGAATTCTTCTATGAGAGTGTTGGAGAAGGAGAAAAGTGATAGATTTCTTCTTCCTACATTTTCTAGGAGAGGCTACAAAAGATTTGCTTTGAGAAAGAGTTTCATTTAAGTGTTGTTTGTTTATTAGTGTTGTATGAAGTTTCTTTTATATATGAAATTTGTGTTTTATTCTATTTTTCTCTATAAGTCTGAGTAGTTTTTTTTTATCTTTCTCCCTACTCTGAGATATGGTGAAATGAAGAGATAATATGGATTTGCCAAAATTAAAATATAAAATAAATTGTGATGATTTTTCAACTCTCAACTTAATTTACATTTTGATCTGACCAATTGATTTTTTAAAATTTGTTGTAAAACATATGATCCTGGACATGGAGTATGAGTTCTACAAGAAAGTGAGGATCACATGTGATTCCATGAAGGAGTATTTTGTTCATGGAATTAACTGCAAATAAATAGGAAAATATATGTTCTTGGGTATAGAATTAGAGATTTTAGGGTGACAGTCTAAGATACCAAATTTGGTCTTAGTATTTAAAAATGAAAGCCAGAGTTAGCCTTCAGGTGAAGGGAAGTGGGAGCTCTGTAGTGGGAGCCAGTATCCTCCTAGCTTAGCCACAGATGTAAGGACTACACCTGGGATTAGCTAATGATTTTCTATAACACTGTATCAGGATAGAGAATCAAAACTTCTCCTTTTTTGTGCAATACATATTAAAACCATTTATCTCATCTCATTTTACCAAAATCTCATTGTAGTGAGAAAGATGATTATTCACATAAGAAATCTTCATCACATAAACATAGTTTAGTAGTTTAGTAGTTACTGTTTAAACTTCATGTTTTAGTTGTGCTATAATTAAATATTTTAGTTTTGATAATATCTCAACATTTGAAATTTGTGTCTCATTTCAAATATTGTGAATTTTTAGTAAATTTATCACTTCAAATTAAAACCTTCCCCGTGGGATTGATATTCGGGGCATAAATAAAAAGTCCTTTATTACTTGATAATGATACGTATACTTGCGTAAAATCCCAACATTAATTACTTAAATTTCTTAATCATAAATATTGCATCAAGGTTTTGGCACTGTTACATAGAGGAGTTAAACTTACATAAATTTTTCACAACTATATTCTTTCGGGATCAAGGATATAGTGGGTGATTTGGAGGTGAGAGTCTATAATCTACTCAGCACTTCTACAGAAGCTGGTAAAAAACTTTTAATTAACTAATGTTTATTTGCTAAAATTGGGAGTAAGTAAAGAATAGTAATGTTCCTATTTGTCATAATACATAGTTATATTTTTAGTCATTCAAATTCAATATAGATTAATATCTCTTTACAAGGGGAGAATCTTTACATATTATTAAAAATCACTAGATTTACTTTTATTAAATTATTAATCATTGATGTTTCTATCAAATTTAATTTAGTATTAACCATTGCGATCCTTTCATTTTTATTTAATCTGCAATTTAAACAGAGTTTACTTCTATGTTTTGCCAGTCATCTTAATAGAGTCCAACTATCCTCGTGGGATCAATGTTTGGGTTTTTAAACAAAATTTTATATTATTTGGAATGAAATGTACAATTGCGTAGTACATCTGGTGTGAAGTTTTATTTTTTTATTTTTCATATAATTTCATTTATTCATACTATCTGTTAAATATAATTTTGGTCAAGTTTTCGACAATATTTTGGAGATTAAAAACACGTTACTGCGAGTCAGGTCAAGCTTTTTGGCGCCATTGTCGGGGATAGGTAATGAATCTTTTTAAAATTGGAAAGTAAAATTTCTAATTTATAATTTGATTAACTTGTAGATTTAAGTTTATTTAAACTAAAAATTGAAGAAATATGAACAAATATAAAAAATTGAAAGATATAAAATAAATAAAAAACTATTTTATTTTATTTTCTAAAATTTAATCATTTGTATTCGTAGTTCAGGATCTGAAAGTTTAGTGCCCTACTATTTTGAATTAGAATGCTCTATAAGAAAAAAATTGAAACAAGGAAGACTTCATATTTATCATGATATGACAAACAATTCAAAAATTAATATTCAAATTCAAAATATTGAAAATGAAGATCATAATTCACAAAAAACTTTTAAGGAATTATGAAAACAATATGTCAAAAGAAATTCACTTCAGTATTCAAACTTCTCTTGTAGCTGCCAAATCATTTTAACTTAAAGCTATAATAATACAAATAGCACAAATATGTATGATATGTATATATTAAAATCCCCCAAACTTAAAATATTACTTGTCCTCAAGTGACACTTCAATCTTTAAAAACCAAATATGTATGATATGTATATGAGGGTTACTAAAATTTAGATTTAGAAAATTAGTAGTCCATGTTAGAAAAATATTTAGTAAATGATACAAACTTGAAGTTTAGAAATTTTTAATATTTAAAATTATGAAAATATGAGTTCCTATCTAATTCAAAAATATTGTAGATTCTCCAAATTTAGAATTTAGTCCTTTTATTATTTCCACTTAAAAATTTTTATTAAAAATAATTTTACTTATTGTATTATATGCTTAAGCTAAAGAATTTCTCAAGTCTTATACTTTAAAAAGATCAAATGTGGAACCAATTTTTTATTAGGCACTAATCCTCAAGCTTCTCCTCCCTTACTTTTTCTCTTTTGTTTTTGTTTTTCTTTTTCTTTTCTTTTTCTTATTCTTTTCTTTTTTTCTTTTCTTTTCCTTTTTCAAGCCAGGATTACTATATCTAGATAGACCTTTAATAATTGAATTCCACTTCTCCTTTCCTAAAGCAAAGAGTTGATATTTTTCTTCTACTTAAAAACATAATAATAGTTTTGAAAATTATTTTAATAAAAGAAATTTAAGTATTAAAAAGAAATTCTAAATGTTCTAAATTCTTCAAAAATACAATTTTTCTTACTAAAGATAATTACACTATATTTAACATTTTCTACGCTAAAAAGTTTTTAACTAAAAGTTTTTCTTCATTACTCAAAATTTTAACTAAATTTTCTTACTCATTTCTAAAATCAAATTTTACTTCCTTAATATAACTCCATGTATATAATCGTTTTTCTTTTCTAATTAAATTCACTTGTAGCACATTTGATAACAAATAAAATCCAAGTTTTGAAATAATTTTTCATCCCCCCAAACATAAATTTTTAACAGATTAAATAGTTTAGCAACAAATATAAGTAAGCAGGAATGAAAATTTGAAATAACATGCCTACAAAAATTTTTATATACTAATTATACAAGTATAAAACTAAAAATAGGAGTAAAATTAATTTTTGATTAATTTTCTATCATTTTCATTTTAATTTAACATGTAAAGATTCAGTAGACTTCTAAGTAGTGGGTACAAACATAAAAATAAACTAACACACTAACATTGATTTCTAGTCTCAACATAATAATAAACATACTAACAAGGTAAAAGAAAAATACAGGGTAACAATTTTCTGTATTTAAAATTTAAAACTAAAGTTAGCAAGATTTTTGACTTTTCACAAGACATAGAATCAAGTTCAATCCAAAACTAACTAACACAATACTCTAACACACAGCAAAAATTATTACCTAAGAAATTAAAGCAAAATACTAACAAACACAACATCACAACACAATTAAACAAAATAAAAGTTTCACACATTACAAGGTCTAAACCAATACACAAACATACATGTCTCAAGTCCAAAACATAAAAACACATCACATGTCTCAAGTCAAAACATTAAAATAAATAATACATCATAAGTCTCAAGACCAAAGCACATAGTCTTACACATATTACAAACATCAAAATAAATAACTCAGTCCTCCTCTTCATCATCCTCAGAATCTCCTGGGTTACCCCTAATGGATTTTGTCAGAGATGATTGAATTTCTCTTCATAATCACTTTTTCTTCTGTTATACCCATCAAAATGTCCTTCAAAGCTTTTTAAATTTCGTACCTTATCTGTGGTATAATTGATATTATTCATCATCCTCTGTAATAATTGACTTTGAGTTTCTATAGACTCACCTCTAGAAGTTGAAGCTCATGAGTTAGATGGTCTAGATGTAGAAGCAACAGAGGTAGAAGCAACAGACGTTGCCATTCCATAACTTCTTGAAAATCCTCATCTCTATGCCAAAATAGAATACTCTAAAAATGACTTCACATTAACACATGTTATTGGTATTAGAGGCAATAGTACTTCCTCCCAGCTGTCATATCTCGCTCCAGTATGCCCACATAAAGAAAAGTTAACGAAAGCAAATCCCAAACCTGCAGTAGTAGCGGTAGTGGCAGAACTGATGATAGTCCGATAGATCAAAGCTCCAATATTGATGAGCTTGCCTTCCTGAATACAATAATTCAATGTCTCCCTCTCACCGGTTAGGATTCTACAGTTCCCTCATTCCGACACCACTATTTTTTATTGGATTCACTTATTCCAAATGAATTTACTAAACTTAACATAATGAGTTCCATACTTTTATTTAGACTGTGGGAGCCTCATTAGCAACCGTAGGTTACCTCCTCCAAGGGATTCTCGATCATCCAATAGAGATGTCTTAGTTTAGTTGTAGTTATGGTTCTTACGATGCTTGTGACTAAATTTTGAGTTGTTTTCTATTTTGAATGTTGTGGAGGCATGCCGGCACTATTTTTGGTGTAGGGTTTGCCCGTAAGAAGCTATCGGTCATCGGAATTGAAATCCCGTTGCCCGCTTCAGANTATTGTAATTTTATTTCTTGATCAGGTTTATCAGACTGTATCAGTGATACAACCTTGGGTATCCACATCTTCTTCTTCAACAATGATGGTTTAGGACAAGGTGTCCTAGCAGA
>JXCR01145826.1:377279-421722 GCA_002079205.1 Phalaenopsis hybrid cultivar
TTCTTTAATGTTCTTTTCAAGCCAATCCTTGAAAACAAAATATTCTTCAATCGTATGCCCCAACATTCTGTGATACGGACAGTAATTTGACTCATTTTTCTTATTAACCTCTTCAGGTTTCTTTGGTTCTGGAAGTTTGAATTATGGATTTTTTATCAGACTCTTGAACATTTTGGAAATAGCTTCATTCTTGAAAGAATATACTATCGCCCGTCTTTCTGCGAAGGATACCATTCTTCTTTGAGACGGCTCTCCTTGAGATGGTTGTTGATTAGACTGACTAGTCTGTTTCTGAGTTTGTTGAGATGAAGACAGACGAGGATTTTCTGCATATATCTTCATTGGTTGCTTTCCTTTATCGATGGTTGCAACTGTTCCAGATTTCATTTCAAAGGCTTTAGTTACTTTTGCCTTTTCACTAGAATCCATATGTTTAATATCTTCTTGAAGACTACTAGCTTTCTTTAGTAGTTTCTCGAAGGTTTTGATGGTGAGTCCCTTGAACATGAAAGCTACTGGTCCATGCATGCTTCTGAGTAGAATTTCAATTGCATGATGTTCCTGTAGTTGTGGTTCACATTTCATGCTAAGGTTTCTCCACCTTAAAATATAATCTATCAGAGTTTCTCCAGATTTTAGTTTTCCGTCATGAGTTCTCCAATGGAAACATGACGTTCCGCACCGGCGAATCTTCTTATAAATAACTGTTCCAATTCTGTAAATGTTTTGACCGAGTCGTTGGGTAAATCGGCATACCAATCAAAAGCAACTCCTGACAAACTGGTGACGAACTGTTGGCAAAGCAAGGCTTCATTACTTCTTGTGATACCACATGACTCCTGCTAAACTGGTGACAAACTGTTGGCAAAGCAAGGCTTCATTACTTCTTGTGATACCTCTGCTAAACTGGTGACGAATTGTTGGCAAAGCAAGGCTTCATTACTTCTTGTGATACCACAATTACTCTAAAATTGACAAATTGCTGGCAAAGCAAAGCTTCATTACTTCTTGTGACACCACAGTTAGCTCTGAAATGTGCTAAATGCTGTCTGGGATTTCAGGTCCCATCGAATATTTTGAAGTTCGGTGGTGTAAAACCCTTAGGAAATGGTATGATGTCAAATTCCTCTGGGTAGGGTCTACCTTTTAGAATTAATGCACCTCCTTTGGATTGTACTAAAGCATCACGAACTTGCTCAACTATTTGTTTGAAATCTTTTTCAGGTATGGTTGTGGATGTGGATTATTTTCTCGGTTGGTCTTCTTTGTTGGCTGATGTTACTTCCCGTCTTTCTTCTGTAATGTGTATAACTTCTGGTTGATTGACATCTGGAGATGTTGTCTATGGTATTTGTGACTGATCTTGAATTACGGCCATAGCAGTCATAGCGGCAGTCATTTCTTCTATCTTTTTCTCCAATGAACTGACAAGTTCTCTTTATGGAGAAGGGCTCTTTAAATTTCTCCAACGACATTTTCGTCTCGTGAAGATGCAGAAGCTCTTGTTTCAACAACATGGATATCCATGAAGTCAACATTTTCATTAGTGAGGATGCAGAAGCTCTTGTTTCAACAACATGGATATCGATGAAGTCTTCTTCAAGATAGTCACTGTAATCAAAGTCTTCATCTTCTTCGCTTACGGAAAATCCATCTTCTCGAGCTAACTCATAGATCTCATCTCGAAGTTTTTTGACTTTATCTTCAATTCATGATATATCATTTTCTTTTGGAGAACCTTGTGGGGTTTTTTCTCCATTTCAGTGGCAATAATTGTAATAATATCAGATACTTCAGATTCTAATTTTATTTCTTGATCAGGTTTATTAAACTGTATCGGTGAAACAACTTTCGGTATCCACATCTTCTTTTTCAACAATGATGATTTAGGACAAGGTGCCCTAACAAAATTATCAACATGTTCAGAAGAAGTATGTTCCTCTTTGTGTATACCATATACAGTGTTAGATAAATATCTTTGCAACATTCTTGGACCCAATCTTGATTTTATGGGTTGATGTTTTGTAGTATCAAATCTATTTCCCAAATGGGACCAAACAGAAGTATGAGCAGATATATTTTGTTTGGATTTAACATTCCTCAGAATTTCTTAGAACCAAACAGAAATATGAGCTTGGATTTAATATCCTTCAAAATTTCTTCTCTCATTCGAGGGGATATCGCATGTCCCATTCGTCTGAGTAATTCATGGGCTGAACAATTTTCTTTGAAAGCTAATTATTGAAAAATTGTACTGACTTGAGAAATAGGATGGAATTTCTTCCTTCCCCTACTTTGTTCTTGAGAGATTGACAGAGTAGCAGCAATCTTTTGGACATTTTCATGTCTATCGGTATTCATAAGAGGATAGAATTTACCTCTTCTCAACATCGGATAGATTTCTGATAATTCTTCTTCCTTATAGATTTCTGGTAATTCTTCTTCCTTCTGATAAGGTTCCTCTTTAGTAGGTATTTTCTCAGGGATCTGAATTTTAGCTGCTTTTCGGGCTTTCCTGTTGCGGTTTCTCTTCTGAGACCGGGTCAACGGTACAGTCTTTGAACTTGATCCGATTTCAAAAGTTGAAGTTACGGCAGCTAATCCTTCAGTCAGTCTTCCTATTATCATAATTTCTTTTCCCTTAGTGGCGGGGACAACTATTTTTATTGGTGTTATGGTGTCAGTAGCAGAGGTCTTGAATTTCTTGTGAACTGGAAAGTTATCAAGGGAGTTCAAGTTGAATTCAGCAGCAGGTTCTTGTATTTCTGGAGCAGCAACTTTCACAATAACAAAAGGAGCCTTCCCGAGGATGACCTCGAGATCTTCAAATCCTATTCCAAACTTGATGGTAGTAGCAACGTTGCGGGCCTCACGGCTTGTTGGCAGGTTGCAAGTGAATGTTAACGTTGGGTTGGTCATTGCAGCAACTTTGCAAGAGAAAGTGCTGGGGTTAGTTATATGGCCAAAGTATTGTAGTTTTAGCATAAACACTAAAACTAACAAAGGAAAGTATGAAGACGAGGTTAATAAAAATTTCCAAACTTTCAACAAGATTTGATTAAAATTTATGCAGTATGGTCTAATTTTCTAAATTAAAATGTTTTAGGACCCAGTGCGGGACCCACTTTACATAATGCCCAAGTGGAACTAGTCCATCTACACACTTATCGGGGATCCGACCATATAAAGATCAGAATGTCCTTAATGGCCTTCTGAATCACTCTGTTCCAAGATGATTGAACAGATGATTCTGCAGGTTAAAAGAATTGACTGTACTTTCCCAAGCCAGAAATGGGTAAAGTATGCCAACAGAAGAAGGGTAATCTGATCCAAGAGGGATATGGACACATAACCCATGTATGAAGACAATATTTCTTGATTTTAATGGAGAGAAGCTAATCCCCAGCGGAGTTGCCAGAAGCTGTCGGCACTATTTTTAGCATGGGGTTTCCCCGTAAGAAGCTGTCACTCATCAGAATTGAAATTCCGTTGCCCGCTTCAGAAGGACGTTTAAAAAGTTGGGTTTTGAAAAAGATGAAGTCAAACTAATCCCATAATTTTCATAGTTTAAATGAAAGAGCGCTTTACCTCAAATCTTGTATCTATCCCGAAAAGTTGAGGATAAGGCTTGGTCAAATAAAGTAAAGAAAGTTATGACATCCGTTTGGTCTACGAAACCAATGTATTGGCCGACAAGTTTCCCTATTTAATATANATTTTAAGTGTGTGTATTGATTTAAAAAAAATTTAAAATTTTAAGTGATCATTATCAAGATCATTTAAACATCATTTTGATTATCAAATAAGTATTAAGTGATCATTATCAAGATCATTTACACATCATTTTGATTATCAAATAAGGGTGTGAAATCATTGATTTTTAAAATTATACCCCTAAATTCAAAAGTCATTTTAGATTAATAAAGTTTCTAAAATTTTGATAATTATTAGAATTATTTATTTATTTATTTATTCTTGTAATTTAGCAAAGTGAAGTGGGTTTCTACTAATTAAGCCCATTTTGATTGCAAATCATCAACTGAGTTAATTAATATCAGAAATTACCCATTTCCCATTTTGATTAAGCCTAAATGTTTATTAAGGCAAAAATATCCAAAACCATTTTGATTAAGCCTAAATGTTCATTAAGGCCAAAATATTCAAAATTACAATTTTGCCCCCTAAGGTCTAAATTTCATAATTTGTAAAATTTTAAAATATCCAAAATTACAATTTTGTCCCTTAGGGTCCAAATTTTCATAATTTGTCAAACTTAAGTCAAATGACTTTGAAATTTTTAAGTAACCCTACTGATAGTTCATTTAAGACATCAAAGGAGAAAATGTGAATTTTCAAAATTTAATTTAATTCATGTAATTTTTTTTATGCATAAATATGCATCTCCAAAGAAAATTCCAAAAGATGATCAGGACAATTCCTAATCACNTTAGAGGTTGGGACCAATATGTGGAACTTCAAGTTGAGTAAAAAGAAGAGTTTTGAGTTTCTAATGGTGAGGAGTACCTTTTCTAATTTTCTAAGACTAGTCAATAGGAAAGTCCTATGGCTAGACCTAGGCTACAATACCTTTTCTAGTTTTCTAAGACTAGTCAGTAGGAAATTCTTATGGCTAGACCCTAATGGTGAAGGTACCTTTTCTAGTTTTCTAAGACTAGTCAATAGGAAAGTCCTATGGTAGACCTAGGCTTGGTACATTTTCTAGTTTTCTAAGACTAGTCAGTAGGAAAGTCCTATGGCTAGACCTAGGCTAAAAAATTTCGAGACCTCAACCAAAAGTGAGGTCAACAAATGGACCCCCAATAGGTGTGGTGTGCTGGATCTTCTAAGACTAGTCAATAGGAAAGTCCTATGGCTAGACCTAGGCTACTAAAGAAGTTTCTTAGACCCAACAAAAGTGAGGACAACAAGGTGATTTTTATCTTGGCTGATTTTGATTTTGGTTTTGGGTTTTGGTTTTGTTGCTATCCTAGCAGTTTTGGTTTTCATGCATGGTGACATAGTTATTTTCAATGCAAGTTTTGTAAGCATAAAAGGTACAGTATATGAAAGTACAAGAAAAATGCCACTATAAACTATAAAAAGTGTACCTAGCGAGTCTTATCGTTCCACCACCTGAAACTTAAAATGCATGTGAGTGCATTTTATATATAGGAGAAAGTAAGGTTTTGGTGATCTACCCAACCCTAGGTCCTATCTTAGTGGATCCCTATTGACTTGGTTAAGGATGATTTTTGTAAATAAAAAACATATTAAGTTTAGTAAACCTCCGAGGTATCCAACAGATCTGGAGAAAGAAGCAGGTCAATGCTTCCCCCTCATTGCGTGGTGAAAAGTCTCGAGCTCATTCAAACTGATTTTGTTGCTTAATAACTTATCCTGTAAATACCTTTAATTCTTAGTGAACATTGATCTTTCAATTATCCCTAAGAGTAGGGTAATTATCACTTATAACTTAATTTGAGAATTATGTAGGTGAAGACCCTTAAAGGGGCAAGTTAATGTCATCAAGTCACTTGAAAATTTTTTTAATTTGGGCTTGTAGTGTTTTAAAGGCATTTAATTTTAGTTATGTTTACTTTTCTAATCCTCATTTAACCAGATTTGATTTAGCTTAGGTCACTACTAAGCCCTTTAGACTTTTGATATAAATCTTAGTTATATTTTGAAAGAGATTCAAATTTTAGGTGATGATGATTCAAAACTTTTAAAGGTCATTTGAATCATTAAATAGGGTTATTAAATTGGTGAGTTATTAACACCCAAAACCATACTCCTAAGTCTAGGTTCATTTAATTTGATAAACTCTGAAAGTTTGATAATTTAAGGAAATTACAAATTTATGCTTTAATTAATAAAATTGAGATTGGTTTCTACAAATTAATCCCCTTGTGTTTCAATCATCCAAATATGTTGATTAGGATAAGACGTTACCGATTTCCCTTTCTTGAACTAAGCCTAAATGTTAATTAAGGCCAAATTTCCAAAATTACACTTTTGCTCCTAAGGTTTTATCACTTCATAATTTGTCAAATTTCATTCAAATGACTTTAAAATTTTTATCCCACCTCACTCATGGGTCAATTAGCCATGAGAGAAGAGAATGTGATTTTTCAAAATTTAATTACTTAGACCAGAGAACTATTAGGACCAAAGTTCATGATTTATTCAGTTTTATTTGAACTATTAAAATTATTTTAATTTCTGGAGCATTTATTAACTATAAAATATTTATGTGGAAAATTAAGTTTTATATTTTATTGAATCTCTCTGAATTCAAGGGACCCACATAATTAAATTTCACATTTTTCTGATTTTTCTTTGAATTGTTGGAATTATTTTAGTGAAAATCTATTTTTCGCTTCAAAATTCAATATCTTCACTTATATAATTAAGAAAAAAATCCAATTGTTCTTAAGTGCTTAAGAAATGATTTAGAACGTTTTTAAGAATTTTTCTATTGTTGTGAGTTTTATCATTTTTTAAGTTATTTAAATATTAAAAATAGGCTAAAAATAATGTTTTTATAGTAATTACCATTTTATTTTTAAAAAAATTCATATGATCACAGAGAACTTTAAAAACCAAACCAATTCTTATAATTTTTTGAGTTATATTTTAATTATTAAAAATCAATTTAATGTCAAAAATGTCATTTAACTTGAAAAATCAATTTGAGTTATTAAATGAGCTCCAAATGTTTTGAAATTTTTATGGGGATTTCTTTGATCTTTATATCACAGTGGAGATTAAAATTTAAATCATTTAGTTGTTTGTGTTTCCCAAAATTAATTTTCTTTTCATTTTAGGGTTGGTGAAAATTAAGTGCATTTTTAATGACTTAACCCATGAAATATTTTCCAAATTTTTCTCTGGTCGTACCAAACCTTCCAAAATTTTCTTAGATTTTTTCTGAGCAACATGCTAATTATTATGATTAATTTATGGAAATAATAGACATAAACTTGAAAAATATGGATCTCAGTCTAGAAGTCTCCTCTGACTTTCGAAAAATCAGAGAATGTTCCTTAAGACAGAGGCAACAACATGCCAAAATTTCAAGCTATGGTGAAGTGTCTACATACATGAACAATTAAAAGACTCTAAATAGTGTTTAATTAATTAAAAATAAAATATGCATCCAATAAATTTCAAACCATTTCCTAAGCAAGAGGGTATTTTTATTTTATTTTTGTGATTTTTTTACACCAAGATATGAATTTTTGAAGTTGGGACTCTTTATTTAAATCAGAAAATACCCTATTTATCTATTTGAACGAGAACCTCGTGTCAACCTACGACGGCTCCGAAGCTCCATGCGGCATCCTCTGGTTCGGCGCCTCAATCTACCACAGCGCTGACTCGGCCCGCGTTTCATGTAAGAAGGCGTTGACTGGCCAGATCTAGTCCGTTGATGAGATAAATGTGAGATCGGCGGCTCCCCGTCATTGTCCCCAATGCCTTAGCCCGAGAACCATCCATTTTCAAAGTTTAAGATCTCACTTATTACTCAGCCAAATTAAGTGTGGCTTGTTTCTAAATGCTTGTCTAGGTGTGAAGAACACATCCATAAGGTAATCATGCCATTAAATTAACTCTAATCAAATGGAGGATTAAAACAAGCTCGGTAAGAGGGGGAGTTCAATATCTTTACTTTGAGAAGGGGAGCTTTGATCAGAGGTGTTGGGCACGTTCATGGAGGTCCAAGGAGGATAGGGATTGAACCTCTTAGAGTGGTGAAAGGTATAGTATGAATTCAACCAAGCCCGATTTCATGTGTTGGTCTAGCGCTATGCTAGGGGCTTTGTATGAGGCCGATTTGATGGGGCTTCTACTTCTCTCACTGTGGTGATGATGTGGGTGAGTTTAATTTTATTTTGGTGGAGTGTAGATATGTGGAGAGCTTTATCCTATCTCTGGCATGGTTTTGAGCTCAATGTGGTAGTTGGTTTGCATTGTGGAGGTTTCAAGCAAGCTCAGGGAGTGATTTTAGAGGGTATCCTTAATTAATTTTCAGCACCTATCCCATTGGCCATGGAGGTGAGCTTTTATAAAAGTGGTCAATGGTGGCTCTATGGGTCAATTGAAGGGTGCAAAGTGCTACCTATGTGGAGGGTAGAGAGGCTCTTAACTTAAAATTGTATGATTTGGCCTCATGGTTTGAATTGGGTTTTAATTTTTGGGTGAGGCACACAGTTTTGGTGTTTTCCATCCACTAGGCCAGTTAGCCAGGCCAATCGAGGTGGCTAGGAGGTCAGGTGAGCCAAGGGAATCTGTCACAACAATTAAATGGGTTGGTGTTTAGTTTTGACAAGAAAAAATCCTTGGCTTAAGCAAATTTGGAATCAAATCCGTTGATTTGGGGATCCCTTGGTACATGGCTCATTTCAATGGTTTCATGGGGTTTAGCATGGTTAGCAAGGTTTAAATTTTTGTTGTGGTGGTCTTTGGTTGGTCAATTTGGCTCGTTTGCGTCAATTTTTGATGACGGGGTCCTGTAGGTCAATTTGGCTTAAAGTGGGTTTGGATCTGGCTAGTCATGACCTTGAGCCCAATTGATTGATCAACATTTTGTAGATCATTGTCATGAAGATTATTGGTGAAGACTTGAAATGATTTTGAGTTCAATTGGAAGTCCAATTTTAGGGATTTTGGAATTATGATCAATTTAGGCATGTTGGAATAGACTTTGGTCTAGATTGGGCTAGGCTTGAGCTAAATACAAATTGATTATTCATAATGGTCAATAGGAATGTTATGAAAAGTTTTCAACAAGAATTGGATGCCAACTTGGGGGTTAGGGCAATCAATTTGGTGGAATCTTGAGGTATGGCCAATTTTGGGAAAATTTGGTGATTTTTTTATTTAAGTTGAAATTAAATAAAATTGAAGCTTCACCAAGGTCAATTGAACATCAATTTTGATTTTTAGGAGTGTTATGAAGAGTTTAGGATTCAATGGAGTAGGCCATGGAGTAGGCCATGGGGTTCAAATGACCAATGGAGTAGGCCATGGGGTTCAATTTAGTGGAACCAAGTCATAGGACCAAAATTGGGGGTTTGACTTAGATCAAAATTGGGCTCAAAGAATGAGCCAATTGAGATTAGATTTGGTTTGGATTAGTCATATAAAAGGTTAATTTGAGTTTAGAATTGATATTAGGGGAAATTGGGTCCAAATTGATGGATATTTTAGATGAATTTGCGGAAATTGGGCCTTTAAAGGTAATTTACGGATTTTGGTCAAAAAAATCAAATTAGTCCAATTGGGTTATGTTGTAGTTGAGAAAAATCAAATTGGGAATATTTGGAAGGTTTTGGGAATTTTTTGGAATTTTTTTGAAATTTTGGGCTGAGGGGCATTTTGATAGTTTGACAACTTTTTGGTAATTTTGGATAATTTGGATGTTTTAAAAAGGTTTGAAATGATTTTTGAGCAAATCTGGGTATTTTGGGTAAAGTTGGGAATTTTGGCCAAATTTAGGGTTTCGAGGCTACTTAGGCAATTTGGGGAGTTTAGGGGCAAAAAGGTCAAGCTGGGTATTTTTGGTAGAATTGGGGTGTCGACCACCATAAATGAGCTATGAACCAAAGGAAACTCAATTTGGGTTCTCTATGTACTGTCTTAGCTAAACCCTTGCCTAGGGCCAGCGGGTTTAAGGGACCGTCTACATGAGTCTCCCAAATGATTAAGGGATCAAAGTCAAGAAATTTTGGGTTTATATTTGTGAGTGAGGCGAGTACCTTAGCTCTAGACCAACACCTAAGGTCAACCCTAAGGTTAGACAGTCTTATGGGAACTCTCCTTGAGCTCCACTGCAATGACCCCACCTACTAAGTGTTAGAGCTTAGGTCCAATATGTTTAACTTAAAGTTGAGCAAAAAGGTGTTTGGAGGTTCTAATGGTGAGAGTTCCTTCCCTAGTTTTCTAGGAATAGTCAGGAGGAAAGACTCTAAGCTATACCCTAGGCTAGTAAAGAAGAATACCTAAACCTCAACTAAAAGTGAGGTCAATAAATGAATCCCCAATAGATGTGGTGTGCTGGGCAAGCACACTGCATGTATTGACGTTAACAGACGAGATCAACAAAACTAATATAGACTCCTAAGTCACTAGACATAACAGGAAAGTAGAATTTGAGTGTGTTATTAGTTTATGCTAGAGAATTAAAAGGTGAATATTTGTTTGGGATCAAGAGGTAGGAACTCTCAATGGGGATTGGAGAGTAGGTTTTGAGTTGACAAGTTTCAGGTTTTTATAGAGGATGGGAATCAACATGTAAGTGCTGACCTCGAGGTGAGAATTAAAACTTAGGTATCGATTCCAGAAAAGGGTCTGAAGTTAAAGACCAATCATGAAAAGAGAGGAATCATAATTTAGGGACTGATTCTAGGATAATGATTGAAAGTTAATAATCAATCATACGAAGAGAGTCGGAAGTTAAGGATCGACCTCGAAAGGAGTGAATCAGAAGTTAAAGACAGATTCGAAGATAAGAATTGAAAGTTAATGATCAATCTAAAAAGAGAGGATCAGAAGTTAAGGACTGACCTCGAAAAGAGTGAATCAGAAGTTAAGGATTGATTCTAAAATAAAAATTTAAAGTTAATGATTAATCTAAAAAGAGACTCAAAAGTTAAGGACCAACCTCGAAGGAGTGAATCAGAAGTTAAGGACTGATTTGAAATGAGAATTAAAAGTTAATGATCAATCTCAAAAGAGACTCAGACGTTAAGTACCGACCTTAAAAAGAGTGAATCAGAAGTTAAGGAGTGATTCTAAAAATGAGAATTGTAAGTTAATAATCAATCTCAAAAGAGTGTTGGAAGTTAAGCACCAACCTCAATAGAGTGAATCAAAAGTTTGGGATTGATTAAAAAATGAGAATTGAGGGTTAATCATCAAACTCAAAAGAGAGTTGAAACTTAAGGACCAACCTCGAAAAGAGTGAATCAGAAGTCAAGGACTGATTCGAAAATGAAAATTGAAACTTAAGGATCAATCTCAAAAGAGAGTCGAAAGTTAAGGGCTGACATCGAAAGAAGTGAATCAGAAGTTAGGGACTGATTCCAAGATGAGAATTGAAAGTTAATGATCAATCTTAAAAGAGAGTCAGAAGTTAAGGACCAGCCTTGAAAAAAAGTGATTCAGAAGTTAGGGACTGATTCCAGGATAAGGATTGAAAGTTAAGGATCAATCTCATGAAGAGAGTCAGAAGTTAAGGACCAACCTTGAAAGGAGTGAATCAGAAGTTTAGGATTGATTCTAGAAATGAGAATCGAAGGTTAATGATCAATCATAAAAGAGAGGATCAGAAATAAACGAACGACATCAAAAATAGTGAATCAGAAGTTAAGGACTTATTGTAAAATGAGAATTGAATGTTAATTATCAATCTCAAAAGAGAGTCGGATGTTAAGGACTGACCTCGAAAGAGTGAATCAGAAGTTACAGACTAATTCAAAAATGAGAATTGAAAGTTTATGATCTACCTTAAAAGAGAGTCGGAAGATAAGGACAAACCTCAAAAGAGTGAATTAGAAGTCAGGGACTGATTCAAAAATAAGAATTGAAGGTTAATGATCAACCTCAAAAGATAGTCGAAAGTTAAGGACCAACGTCAAAAAGAGTGAATCAGAAGTTAAGGACTGATTTGAAAATGAGAATTGAAAGTTAAGGAACAATCTCAAAAGAAAGTTGGAAGTTAAGGGCTGACCTCAAAATAAGTGAATTAAAAGTTAGGGACTGATTTCAAGATGAGAATTTAAAGTTAATGATCAATCTCAAAAGAGAGTCAAAATTTAAGGATCAACCTCAAAAAGAAGTGAATCAGAAGTTAGGGACTGATTCCAGGATAAGGATTGAAACTTAAGGATCAATCTCAAAAAGAGAGTTAGAAGTTAAGTACTGACCTTAAAATGAGTGAATCAGAAGTTAAAGAATGATTCTAAAAATGAGAATTGAAGGTTAATGGTCAATCTCAAAAGGGAGTCGGAAGTTAAGGACCAACCTCAAAAAAGTGAATCAGAAGTTAGGACTGATTCAAAAATGATAATTGAAAGTTAAAGATCAATCTCAAATGAGAGTCGGAAGTTAAAGACCGACCTTGAAAAGAGTGAATTAGAAGTTAAGGACTGATTCGAAATTGAAGATGATGGTGCTGAATCCAAAGATACATGTTATGTGCAAAGGTTAACATTGTTGAAGAAGATTTGTGAAATTTTTGTGAGGTTTTGTGCAGAACGTGAAACTCCGCAGAGATCTTAAGAGAATTAGTGTAGACAAAGATAATTGTGCTACGCGAGCAAATAGTAAGAGACCTCGAAATCGAGAGAATCAACTCAACAGATTTAATTTAATTTCTTGTTGTTTTTAAAATGTTTAATTTTCAAATTTTGTTTTTCAAAAATTTAATTTTAGTTGGTTGATGATTTTTTTTAAATGAGATTTTTTTGTTGTTTGTTTGTTATTTATTTTTATTTGAATTTTATTATAATAAAAAATTTTGTTGTTTTGTTTTTTGTTTATTGTAATGTCGAACTAACGCATGGTCTGTGGCTTTTATTCATCGCACAAAAAGGCAATTTGAACAAACTGACAAATTTTTGAAAGAAACTTCATTCATTTGTTCCAATAAGTGTTACAGATTAGATGTAGGCCAAAGCCTCAAAAAGTACAATGCGTAGATTGCATCAAACTACATCCAAAAACAGGTCATGTTAAGTACATATCATAAATAAAGCATGTCTAATACATATCATATTTTTTGTAATGTAGTGCAGTAAAATAGAAATGAACCCTCTGAATGTCTATTCTTGGTGTGACAAGCTCCGATCAAGCAGATCTTCTAAGCCACGCTCGAGGAAAAGAGTTCTATTTGCATGTACTTAGAGGTGCAACCCACTCATAGCTCGTACGGTAGCAGTTCCACCAATTCTGAATTTGGTTGCAATCCATATGACATTTTAATGTTGTCCATCCGTCGGAAGGTCATGGACACCCTACGGTGTTGCACTCCTGGAATACAGTGTTTGGTGACGTCTGCCCCATTTCCCAGGTCAAAAATGTAGTTGAGAATGTTTTGTTCATCACTTTTTGAGAAGACCCTGATGTATAATTCCAATTTCTCTAATATGTTGATGAACCTCGCTTGCACTTCTTCATAGAACTCAAAGTCCTTTTTTTTACTTTGCTTAATCTGTAGTATTATGTCGTACTTATGATCGATGGCTGTCGAGGATGTTCCCTCATCTCAACGGTGGTGGGAACCCAAGTTGGTGTTGTTTCTGTCTGCAGTGAAATGTATGACTCTGTGTCTGACGGGACGTATGGCTCTGTACCCGATGGGACATATGGCTTTACATCCATCGGGACATATGGCTCTGCATCCATCAGGTAATCGGTGGTCTAAGATCCCTTGTCATTAGATGCATACTCTTCTAAAGTGTTGTATCGCTGTAGGTGCAGGTCATTACAGTCCTGGCACTCTATGAATGCCCCTGCAGCTGACGCCCGTGCTGGTATCTCAACATTGCAGGTAAGGCAAGTTGTACACAGAACAAATGAAAAAGGTGGTATTTCTGGCTTTGTAACAAACCAAGAATCCTCAAGTGTAACAGGCAAGCTGGAAGATGTTTCTCTCATACCTGGATCATAAATGCTTCCTTTAAGAATAGGAGTAAGCAAGTTCTCTGCCTCTTTCTGGCGTCTTCTTTCTTCTCATAAGAAAGCCTTCTGCTTTCGGCAGCTAGCATTTCTGCACTGACTTCTTCATAGTGGTACGCCCGGAAGTCCTCCATTATCGGCAGCATTTAGGCCTCCAGTCGGCATAGCTATCATGGACGGTAGGTGGCTAGGCTCCTCCATCTGGTCCTTTTGTACCATCATATTCTTTCCCTTTAGTGATGAATTTTCTTTGGTGTTCAACCTTAGCAGTGAGGGCAGCCCTTCATTTTTCCGTCGGCTGACTACATCCATTAGAGGCCCCTCATAATCTAAGTCAACTTCATTAAATTTCATGTCAAAGTCTATAGTGACGCCCTGTGGCGCCATCTCATTGTTGAGTGTGAGGTTCCAACCATCTTTAAATGCAAAGATTAGCCTCTAGCCTGACATTTCTCTGCAAACGATAGAAAAAATGTTAGTGAGCTGAAACTTAGCGTGAACAAGAATAAAACAAAGTATTTACTAAAGAAAATTTTAATTTATTTTGGTGAGGAAATTGTTTATTTATGTGTGTATTTTGTCTAATTTGGTAATATATTAATTTTAAAGGTAGAAAGGAGGAAATTTGTTGTGTGTAATTTCCAAAGTTTTTCATTATGTTGATATTAATTTTGTTACAAAATTTTAGATCCAGTCATAGACATTTGGCCAAATAGATAACCCCAGAACAATCAAAGTTTCAAAATTTCAAATCAAGTGAAGGCAAGCAATGTTTGGTTGCGTAGTATTTCTTCACGTATCATCCGTTATTGGCAGCATTGATCTTTCACCTTGGAAATCCACTAATTAGTAGCCTCCTGCTGCGTAGACCTTTTCAACGATAAATGGTCCCTCCTAGGTTGTCTCAAATTTTCCCCCTATTTTGCGGCATGCAAAAATAAGCCTTTGAAGCACAAGGATGAGGTCACCAATTTTGAATGTCCTTGGGCGGACCATTTTGTCATGAGCTTGTACCATCTTTGCTTGGTAAAGTTCCAAATGTTGTTGTGCTTCAAGTCATTTTCCTTCAAGACTCTCTAGTTCTTCAAGTCTAAGTTTTGCACTTTCTTCTATTATGAGACGGTTGGCAATAGCAAATCTGAGAGACGACGTCTGAATCTCTAACGGTATCAAGACCTCAGACCCGTACACAAGCATCTAGGGTGTACACTGAGTGAAATTCCTGAACGTTGTTCGGTAGTCCGACAAGGCTTCTAACAGTTTGTTGTGTCAATCTCTTTTGTTTTCATCCAGTGTTTTCTTTAAAATATGTACCGGTGTCTTGTTGAAGGCTGCAGCCAGGTCATTTGCTCTAGGATAGTAAATTGTACAGTATCTCCAATCTATCCCATGTCGTTTGACAAAATTGTTGATTTTGGTGCTTCTAAAGGCTGTCCCGTTGTCAAAAATTATTTTGCGTGGAACTCCAAAAAGGTAGACGATCTAAATTTTGAAGAACTAAAGAACGTGTTGTGTCGTAACCTCTTATAACGACACTACCTCTACCCATTTGGAGAAGTAATCTGTAGTGGTAATTACAGATCAGTATCCTTTGGAAGATGGAGGGCCTATTGGACCTATTATGTCCGTGCCCCAACACTCGAATGACCACGAGGCGACAGTTGGGTGTAGCACATTCGGAGGTTGGTGCAAGACCACCCTATGCACTTAGCATTGGTGACATCTTATAGTTGTATCCATGCAATCAGATATCATATCTGGCCAATAATATCTGAGTCTTTTGACCTTTATTTTCATTTTTGGCATCGATTGGTGAGAACCACGCAATTTGGCATGTACTTATTTAACAATATTTTGTGCTTTGGCTTTGCTTAAACATCCTAGCCACATCTAGTCGAATGATCTCTTGTAGAGGAAATCACCAACTATAGAGTATAACATAGCCCTTTTTGTAATGTGATGTGCCTCAGACTTGTCCTCTGGTAGCTTTCCAAGGTGTAAATATTCTATTAATGGCTTGCACCAATCTTCATTGATATCAACAACTGCATTTATCACTTCTTGTTTTGTGAGGTTGTGTAGAGTTTCGAGGTCAATTCAAGACAAAAATTGTCTTCCTTCTATTGTGATTTCAATGGAATCCTTGGGGGACATGCCAATTCTTTAGTAAGTTTTGCCAGAGCTTCAGCATGGGCATTATCTTTCTTAAGAATCTGGTAGAAAGTCACATTGGGGATCTTTTTCAGCAGCTTCATCATGTACTGATGGTATTTTGATAATCTTGGTTTCAAAATTTTGTATTGTCCGATAACTTGTTAAATGACGAGTTGTGAGTCACCATAGATGGCAATGTTTGTTATATCCATTGAGATTGTCAATTCTAATTTTGTGATTAAAGCTTCATGTTCTGCTTCATTGTTGGTGCACGACTCTGTCAGGTGGTATGAGAACCTCAACATATGCTTATCTGATGTGATAAGGATCAAACTGATCTCTGCTTTGCTTGGTATGACTGTGCCTGGTCCTTTGTCTTTTCCTGCTGATGAAGCACTGTCGAAGTACATCTCCTAGCATTGTGCACTATAGAATTCCATTTGTAGTATCTGCTCATCTGGTAGTTCATAGTTGAGATGGGACCTAGTTGGCAGTGGGTGTGCAGCAAGAAAGTCTGCTAAAATCTATCCCTTAATAGCACGGAGGGGAACAAAAGTTATATCAAATTGTAATAAGATCATTCACCATCTTGCTACACGTCCAGAGAGTGTTGGTTGGGTCATCAAATATTGCAACAGGTTAACTTTTGAGGTTAGAGTAATCTTATGAGAAAGCATGTAGTGTCTGAGCTTCTAGGCGTGAAAATCAAAGCTAGCCAATGCCTCTCAATAGGTGGATACCTTATCTTCATGGTATTAGGTTGTGACTCAAGTAGTAGAGTGTGTTTTGTTTTCCCTCGTCATTGACTTGGGCTAACAGGATTCCAAGAGAGTCATCTAAGGCTGTGGTATAAGTATCAAAGGTTTCTCTAGGATAAAGTCTACCAAAACAGGAGGTGTCATTAAATTTTTCTTAAAATATTAAAAGGCCAGCTGGCATTTCTCTTCCCAAAAAAATTTTGCATCCTTTTTAATTAATGTCGAGAAGGGCTGACACCTACTTGAGAGATTAGAAATAAATCATTTCAGATATGCCAACTTTCCTTGGAAGGAACATAGTTGCTTTAAGGTTTTGGGTGGAGGCATTTCCAAGATAGCTTTAATCTTATCCTGGTCAATCTTAATTCCATGATGATAGACAACAAATCCTAGAAATTTTCCGGAGGTAACGCTAAAGGCGCACTTTAAGGGATTTATTTGAAGGTCGCATTGTCGTAACCATTCAAATACAATTCTCAAATCGTACAAATGGTCTTTTTTTAATTTTCTTTTAATGACTAGATCGTACACGTGGCATTCCACTTGGTTGTCAATGAGATCATCAAAAATCTTTGTCATTTCATGTTGATATTTTGCTCTAGCGTTCTTTAACCCAAATGACATCAATGTGTAGCAGAAAATCCCGATAGGTGTTATGAAAGATGTAAGTGCTGCATCTTCGGGAGCCATCTTGATTTGGTTGTATCCCGATGATCCATCTATGAGAAGAAGATTTCATGTATCGAAGTGATGTCCACCATCATTTTTGGTAGCGGTAATGAGAATTTGTCTTTTGGACATGCTTTATTTAAAACACTGAATTCGACACAAACATGTATTTGTCCATTTTTCTTTCTGACTGGAACAATATTGGCTAACCATGTGAGGAATTGCTCTTCTCTTACAAAGTTAGCGTCTATTAATTTCTTTACTTCCGCTATGACCTGCTGTTCTATTTTGAGGTGCATTCTTCTGGGAGCTTGTTTTACTAATGTCATATCTTTGTCCACCCCGAGTGTATGAACTACAACCTATGCTAACAGTCCTAGGATTTCATCATAACTCCATCGAAGCAATATTTAAACTCTGTTAACAGTTTGATCAATTCTAATGATTCTTCACCATTGAGTAGATAACTTATAAATGTAGGTCAGGTTGTTCTTCAGTCCCGAGGTTAATTTCCTTTAATTCATCAGTAGTTGATTTAATTTTCTCCTCAAATTCGGGTGGATCATCATCTATCAGCTGATCAGTAGATTAGTCCTCCATAATGAGGCAATCCTCTCCTGATTCGCTAGTAACAACCATTCAAAATTATGAATCATTGACTGGTCCAACTGTACTAAATCTGAGATCCGCTTTTGAGTTTGGAGTTCTAATTTTAACATCCCATTATTTTTAAAAAATTTGTAATTTATCTTTTGGCATTTGTTTTGGAAAATGCCCCTGCTAAATTAACTTTTGTACATAAGGCGAAAAGTAACCAAAAGGCAATTCTATTAACTCATTAGGATCATCATCCAAATTTACATGGTTTTCAAGATTATTAGAGGTAGAAGCACGTTAAAACTTGATCGGGTTTGAACCAGCGCTACAAACTTCCTTGACCTCTAAACTCTCGACCTTTTGAGGGAGAATCAGAGTAAGGGCCATGGTGTTCACATAGTGGTTTATCGGATCATACATTATCTCATATTCGCTTTTCTCCACCTCTTCTAAGGATATCTCGTACTAAGGTTTCCTCTATATTTTCATCATTATTTCATCTTCAGAACTTTCTGCATCATCAATGTTGATGATCGACCTAGTCCGTTCTGCAATTAAGTTGGTTCTTCCTCGTCCATGTCTGGTGCGCGAACTAAAAGAACCCCCACCAACTTGTCATAAAAGAGTGGTGGAATATTGCTGAAGTGGAGTTAAATGGCTTCCTCTTGGTGATTATTCTGAATCTTCAATTTTTATTTGTCACAATTTCACAAGAGAGGACAGTTTTCTTGGAGGCTCTTAGTAGGTAGCATCCTCATGAATACCAACTTCATGAACTGAAATCGGTTTTAGATCTTCCTTGATGCAATGTTCTTGTGCACCCTTGTAATAATTAATGCATTGGTGTAGAGATAATGGAACCATGTTGTGTTTGTGAATCAACATTCAATTCTGTAGAGCGTTGAAAGATGTCTCAGCATCGATGATATGGAACTTAGCAGTTGTTACTTATTCTTTAACCTTCATAAGTAATGCAATTAATCCAAAGGCTCTCTCTCCCTTTTGGTTGAATCCTCTTAGCATCATTTTATTAGCCGTAAGTTCCTAAGTTTCAATGTCCAAAAAGGTCAATGTCCGTAGACTCATTAAGTTGAGTGATGCTCCAGGATCTACTAAAACTCTGGACAACTCAAACATGTCGATGTTAACAGAGGTATAGAGTGTACGAGATTGGTCAGCGGTACCAAGCACAAAATCTTCATCTATAAAGGTTACCCCAGGTTGTTCTTTCAATGAGCAAACTTCATCCGAGGATGTGCTGGCCAACTTGGCTAAATAGATCTCTGGGTCGGGCAAGGCTGTAACTAGAGACTATCTCATCTCCTTTGACAGGATTAGAGCATTGTAGATGCTTAATCTGGCTGGCAGCTTCCTAAGATGAGCTAGCATGTTGTAATCTAACTTGTTCGACCTTCCAATTTTCTCTTGCTTGTGTGCTTCTTCGACTGGTAGAGGTAGAGGTAGTTCTTCTTGAGTTATTATTTGCTTTCCTTTATCCACTAGAGCTGTTCTCGGGGGTAACACTCTCTTGCTTCTTAAGGTTACTTATGTAATTTCTTCTTCTTGAGAAACCTCTGTTGAATCTTTCGATGTTTCATCTTTATCAGAAAGATCTAAGTTGATGGAAAACGGTGCACGTTTGCGCTCGAGGATTGGTTCCTCACTCCCGGTGTTGTCGTAGCCGGTATCGTTGATGTCTTCTTCAGTCTTGTAAGTGAGTTCATTGGACTTAAGTACGATTAGAGGATCATTTTGGGGATCAAAAATAAAGTTAGATTAGTCAAAATCAGTTACGTTATCACTAGAAACAGTTAAAACGTAGCCGAAATCACAATCGTTATATTTATAGGACACGGGAGGGGCAAAAAGATAATCATACAAAGTTAGGAGTTTGAGGATTTTCTTCCCCAAATCTGAGATAACCATTCTAGTAGAGGCATCCCTTATCCTACCCTCCATGCTATCAATCTTCATAGTAGTGTTCTTCTTCCTATTTGTATTTGACAATGACATATCTTGTGGTGAAATCTTCATCTCAGGCTTGACAAGCTGAAGATTCTGAAAAGACACATTTTTTATGGGTTCTGGATTTGAATCAAAATTTTCTTAGATGATTTGCTCCAAACATCATTCCATCCTTCTTTTCCGGTATATGCAGAAGATTATTTCAATGAATCCTGTATTTAGTTTAGGATCCTCTCAAGCTTGTTCCAAGTCATACTCCATCCTTCTTTTTCAGTATATGGATCAATCAGAGAGATTAGCTCGGCCGAAATCATATTATACAACCACTTTCAGGTTCTTTCAAATATTCTTTTGGGGTAGTTATATTTCCTTCTTTGAGATTCTTCTTGAGCCAATCCTTAAAGATGAAACATTCTTCTATAGTATGTCGCAGCAAGCAGTGGTACAGGCAATAATTTTGTTCATCCTTCTTGTTGACCTCTTCGGGTTTCTTTGGCTCTGGTAGTCTAAACTCAGGCTTCTTCATCAGACTTCTGAACATTTTGGATACGACTTCATCTTTGAAAGAATAAACCATTTTTTGTCGTTCTACCAAAGATATTCTCTTATTCCTTGTTCGAGGTGATCCTTCTTGAAGCGGTCGCTGGTTAGACTGGTTACTCTATTTCTGAGCATGCTGTGATGAAGATTGACGAGTATTTTCTGCATATATCGTCGTTGGTTGCTTTCCTTTATCGACAATCGCTGTTGTTCCTGACTTCTTTTCAAACACTCTGGTTGCCTTGGATTTCTTATGTGAATCCATATGTTTAATTTCTTCTTAAAGACTGCTAGCTTTACTCAGTAGCTTCTTGAAGGATTTGATGGTGAGTTCCTTAAGCAGGAAGCTACTAACCCATGGATGTTTTTAAGTAAGATCTCAATCGCATGATGTTTTTGTAGCTGAGCTTCACACTTCATGCTAAGGTTTCTCCACCTCATAATGTAATCCACCAAAGTCTCATTGGGCTTTTGTTTTTCCATCATGAGATCTTTTACAGACAAGTGATTTTGCGCTTCGGCAAATCCTTTCACAATTAATAGTTCCAGCTTTACAAATGTATTAACTAATCCTTTGGGTAAATCAACATACCAATTGAAGGCACTCCCTGACAAGCTACTGACGAACTGTTGGAAGAGTAAAGCCTTGCTATTTCTTGTGTTACCACAGCTTGCTCGAAAATGTGTTATATGTTATCTGGGATTTCCAGTCCCATCAAATATCTTGAAGTTCGGGGACACAAAACCCTTAGGAAAGGGTACGACAATGAATTCCTCCGAATAAGGTCTACCCTTTAAAAGTAATGCACCCCCCTTATATTGGGCCTGCTCAACCATTTGCTTAAATTCCTTCTCCGGCATGGCGCTTGATGGAGAATCCTTCTTTGGTTTCTCATCTCTGTTGACTGAGGGAACTTCTCTTCTTTCATGTGTATTATGTATAATTTTTGGTTGGTTGACCTCTAGAGGGGCTAACTATGGGGGTTGAGATTGTCCTTGAATTTTGGCCATGGCAGTCATGGCGGCAGCCATCTCTTATATCCTTTTCTCCATTTGGCCGACTTTCTCAACCCTTAGGAGGATAGCCCTACGCAGCTCATCTACGGTGTTCTCTTTGACGAGAGGTTGAGCCTTGCACGCAAATGTAGTGGCTCTGGTTTCAATGACGTGGACATCCATGATATCTTCTTTGAGGTAATCATTATAGTTAAAATCTTTATCATCGTCATCGATGAAAACTCCTTATTCCCGAGCCAACTCAGAAATTTTGACTCGGAGCTTTTCAACTTTTTCTTCAATTATTTATTCCTGGATTTCCTTAAGATCTGGAGGACCCTACTAGACCTCCTTCTCTTATTCTTTCATCTCACTGGCAATTGCTGTGATAATGTCAGATACTTCAGACCCTGACTTCATCCCATGATCTTGCCTTACGGGCTTAGCAGACTGTATCGGTACAACGACCTTTGGTATCCACACCTCTTTCTTTGACGATGATGTCTCAGGACAGAGTGTCCTAGCAGAAACATCAATATGTCAAAGAAAAGTATGCTCCCCATGGTGCACACCGACTACAGAACTGAATAATTTCTTCATCTTTTCCTTTGAAACTTTAGGAATATCCTTGCAACGTGTGATTGGTAGAATTCTTGGACCCAGTCATGACTTGGCTGGTCAACGACCTACAGTCCTGGTGATGGTAGAATCAGTGGTAACTACGGCGGTATCAACTCTGCTTCCCAAGTGGAACCAGACGAGAATACGAGCAGGTGGACTTTTGTTTGACTTCTAAGATCATCTGGCAGATTTGACGTCCCTTAAAAGATCTTTCTTCATAAGAGGGAAAATTGCATGTCCCACTCGTTTAAGTAATTCACTAACTGAGCAACCCTCTTTGGCAGCTAGCCTCTAAAAAACTAAACTGACTCTGGTGATAGAATCAATTTTCTTCCTCTCCTCACTTTGTCCATGAAGTGATGATAATGCAGCAGTCATTTTCTGAATACTCTCGTATCCATCAGTATCCAATAAAGGATGGAATTTACTTCCCCACAGAAGTGGATAGGTTTCTAGTAATTCTGACTCATCCTGGCGGGGATCTTCCTTAACGGTATCTCCTCAGGAGCCTGGGCTTTAGTGGCCCTCCGAAGTCTCCTATTGCGGTTTCTCCTTCAAGTTCGGGTTAGTGGTGCATTCTTTGAACGTGATCCAATTTCAAACACTGGTGGTGGGACAGCTAATCCCTCAGTCTGTTCTTTAATAATCATTACTTCTTTCCCCTTAGCAGCAGTGGGAACAGCAGGCTTGTTATTTGCCGTAGTGGCGACAGTAGTCTTGGCCTTCTTGTAAGAAATGAAGTCCTGAAGAAAGTTCAAGTTGAACTCAATAGAAGGCTCCTGAACTTCTGGAGCGGTGACTTTCATGACGACGAATGGTGCCTTCATGAGGATAACCTCGAGGTCTTCAAACTTGGCTCTGAACTTAATGGAGGAACAACATTGTGGGCTTCATTGGTTGTCGACAAGTTGTAAGAAAAGGTCTACGTTGGGTAGGCCTTTGTAGCAGCTTTAAAATAGAAAGCTCTGGGGTTAGTTATATGGCCAAAACATTGTAATCTTAGAGCGAGCACTGAAAAATTAACAGAGCTCGATCTGTAGACCGGGTAAGCCTTAGTTTGTGGGAATTTTCAAATTTTTATTAAATAGGCAACTTAAAAGTAGAAAATTTTAATTAATTTTGAAGTGCGTGCAACACAACACAATTTCATTTAATTTGCAAAATTGCAAATCAAAATTGGAAGGGAGATGTGAAGTATTTAGGACCCAGTGCACGACCCATTTAGCAACACACAATGCCCAGGTAGAACTAGTTCACCAACACACTTACTAGGGGTCTGACCCCACATGAAGATTAAAAGAGTCCTTAATGGCCTCTTGAACCCCTCTGTTCAAATGTGATTGAACATAAGGTTTTAAAGTCCAAGGAGTTTGCGATCCTTTTCCAAGACAAAAATGGGATAATTATGTCAACAAAAGAAGAGTTATTTTGTCCAAGAGGGACATGGACACATTACCGATGTGTGAAGATAATATTTCCTTATTTAATGGAGAGAAAAGCTTGTCACCAATGGAGTCTCCAGAATATATCTACACTATTTTAGTTAGAGGATTTGCAAGATGTCGGAAACCAAAATCAAAATCCTGTTGCCTGCTCTAAAAGGACATTTTATTGTTTAGAAAAACATGAAATCAAACTAACCTTATATTTTTTAAGTTTAAATGAAAGAGCGTTGTACCTCAAACCCTGTATCTGTTCAAAAGAATAAACATAATAATTAAAGATGAGGCTCCATCAAATATAATGAGAAATATATGACATCCTTTTGGTCTACGAAACCGTTTTATTTGCCGATAATTTACCCTATTTAATATGAAGAATTAAATAAGGTTTATATTTAGCTGGGTTCAGATGAACTTCCTTTAAGGGTGAGCCCTTATAGTTAATTAAATCCTAAATGACCGAGATCGTCTAAGAAAACTCTCGATAAAAATTAGAAAATTTTATCTTCAAGGATTTCAAAAGGATAGGACTTTTCAACGAGATCAGATTAAGAGGTGTGAAATAAGAATGATTCAAATTTGGAACATTTATTGTAGAATCAAAAGGAGGAAGATCTTTGGGATGTCATAGATTCAGCGGAAAATTTCGATGACTTCCCAGTCTATCTTATGGTTTGGCTTTGGTATTGAGGAGAAGTATTTAGGTGTTTCATCCTGCTAATTTTATTTGTTAGGGCTTATATTCGTGTGAAAAAATCACACAAATAGCCTGTCAGATGTGAGGGTTTAATTCGTGACGGATGACAACCTCAGAATCTTAAGACAAGTTAGGGCTTATATTGTACAGCAGAGTTGTACAAAGGCCTAAAGATGAGGTGAGGATTTATATTGCATAAGCAAAAAATCTCGAAGTCCTATAACTTATTTGTTTAATTCTAAGGATTGGTTTAGCTTGGGAAGACATGTTTTGCTGTTGAAGATGGCTGTGCTGCCCACCATGCTAGCTCCAAGCTGCTTGCCGTGACGAGTTTGAGATTTCGAAGGTGTCAAGTTATGATGTCAAATCAGGTGGCCCTATGGTATTAGTTCTTTAAATTTTATGAGGCCATGTTAAAGTTTATTTGAGCAACATCAGTTAGGATTCCCTCGTTCCGACACCATTATTCTCTATTGGATTCACTTAGTCCAAATGAATTTACTAAACTCAACCTAATGAGTTCCATGCTTTCAGTTAGACCATGGGAAGCCTCGTTAGCAATAGTAGGTTACCTCCTCCTAAGGATTCCCGATCAACCGATAGAGATGTCTTAATTTTTTTGTAGTTGTGATTCTTCTTATTTTTTTGATTAAATTTTGAGTTGTTTTATATTTTGAATGTTGTGGAGGTGATTTTTATCTTGATTGATTTTAATTTTGGTTTTGGGTTTTTGTTTTGTGGTTATCCTAGAAGTTTGGGTTTTCATGGTGACATTTTTATTTAGCAAGCAAGTTTTGTAAGCATAAAAGTACAGTATGAAAGTACAAGAAAGACGACACTGTAAACTATAAAAAGCGTACCTGACAGGTCTTCTGTTTCCACCACCTGAAACTCAAAATGCATGTGAGAGTATTTTATATAAAGCAAAAAATTAAGGTTTTGGTGATCTATCCAACCCTATGTCATATCTTGGTGGGTCCCTATTGACTTGGTTAAGGATGATTTTTGTTATGCAAAACATATTAAGTTTAGTAGACCTCTGAAGTGTCCAATAGATCTAGAGAAAGAAGCAGGTCCATGCTTCCCCGTCACTGCCTGGTGAAAAGACTCGTGCTCATTAAAACTTGTTATGTTGCTTAATAACTCATCCTGTAAATAACTTTAATGCTCAGTGAACATTGATGTTTTAATTATCCTTAAGAGTAGGGTAATTATCACTTATAATGTAATTTGAGAACTATATAGGTGAAAACCCTTAAAGGGGCAAGTTAATGTCATCAAGTTACTTAGCTAACTTTTAATTTTGGCTTGTAGTGTTTTAAAGGTGTTCAATTTTAATTATGTTTAATTTTCTATTCCTTATTTAATTTGATTTGATTTAGCTTAAGTCACTTCTAAGCCCTTTAGACTTTTGATAGATATCTTACTTATATTTTGAAAGAGATTGAATTTTTAGGTGATGATGATTCAAAATTTTTAAAAGCCATTTGAATCATTAAATAGGGGTATTAAATTAGTGAGTTATTAACACCCAAAACCATACCCCTAAGTCTAAGATCATTTAATTTGATAAACTCCCAAAGTTTGATAATTTAAGGATATTACAAATTTATCCTTTAATTAATAAAAGTGAGATTGGTTTCTACCAATTTTTCCCCTTGTGTTTCAATAATCAAAATCTGATGATTAGGATCAGACGTTACCCATTTCCCTTTCTCGAATTAAGCCTAAATGTTAATTAACGCCAAATTTCCAAAATTACACTTTTGCCCCTAAGGCTTTATCACTTCATAATTTGTCAAATTTAATTCAAATGACTTTAGAATTTTTATCGCGCCTCACTTATGGGTCAATTAAGACATCAGAGGAGAGAACGTGATTTCTCAAAATTTAATTTAATTTACATATTTATTTTTAGGTAAAAATAGGATTTTTCAAATAAAAAACCATAACCTAACCAAGGGAAAGCCTAATGCCTTTAAATTTTTTTTGGAGGTAGACTTAGAATAGAGAACTATTGGGACCAAATTTCATGATTTATTGAGTTTTATTTGAATTATTTGAATTATTTTAAATTTTGGAGCATTTATTTACTACTAAATATTTTAAAAGTGGAAAATTAAGTTTTATATTTTTATTAAAACTTTATACGGTCAAGAGACCCAGTGAAATAAATTTCAGATTTTTCTGACTTTTCTTTTAATTGTTGAAATTATTTTAGTGAAAATCCATTTTTAGCCTTTAAAAATTATTTTAAGCTTCAAAATTCAATATCTTCACTTCAAAAATTAGGCAAAATATTCCAATTATTCCAAAGTGCTTATGAAACAATTTAGAACATTTCCATGAATTCTATTATTTTTGTGATTTTTATCATTTTTTTAATTATATAAATATTAAAAATAGACTAAAAATAATGTTTTTATTGTAATTACCATTTTACTTTTAAAAAACTTCTCTAATCACATAGAACTCCAAAAACCAATTCTAATATTTTTTTGAGTTATATTTTAATTATTAAAAATCATTTTAATGTCAAAAATGACATTTAACTTGAAAAATCAATTTGAGTTATTAAATGAGCTTCAAATGTTTTGAAATTTTTATGGGGAGTTCTCTGATCTTTAAATCACAGTGTAGATTAAAAATTAAGTCATTTAGATGTTTGTGTTTCTCAAAATTAATTTTCTTTCCATTTTAGGGTTGGTGAAAATTAAGTGCATTCTTAATAATTTAACCCATGAAATATTTTCCAAAGGGTTCTCTAGTCATAACAACACTTCCAATTTTTTTTTGGATTTTTTTTAAGAAACATGCTAATTATTATGATTAATTTGTGCAAATAAAAGACATAAACTTAAAAAATATGGATCTCTTTCTAGAGGTCTCGTCTGACTTTGGAAAAATTAGAGAATGCTCCCTAAGACAATGACAACAACATGCCAGAATTTCAAGCCAAGATGAATGTCTTCATGCATGAAGAATTAAAAGACTTAAAATAGTTTTTAATTAACTAAAAATAAAATAAGCATCCAATAGATTTCAAACCATTTCCACATTATTTTTCTCTATTCACGAAGCAAAAAGGTATTTTTATTTTATTTTTGTGATTTTGCTACACTAAGATATGGATTTTTTAAGTTAGGGCTATTTATCTATTTAAACACGCGGTGCCACGTCAACCTAAGGCGGCTCCGAAGCTCCATGCAGATTCCTCTGGTTCGGCGTCGCCTTCCACCTCAGTGCTTACTCGGCCCGCGTTTCATGTAAGAAGGCGTTGTCTGGCTAGATCTTGTTCGTTGATGAGATAAATGCGCAATCAGACGGTTCCCCGTCATCGTCCCCAATGCCTTAGCCCGAGAACCAACCATTTTCAAAGCTTACAATCTCACTCATTTCTCAACCAAATTAAGTGCGGTTTGTTTCTAAATGCTCGTCTATGTGTGAATAACACAACCATACAGTAATCATGCCATTATGGTTTAAAACAAGCTCGGTAAGAGGGGGAATTCAATGTCTTTGCTTTGAGAAGGGGATCTTCGATCAGAGGTGCTCGACATAAAAATTTTGTCTAGAGTCCAAGGAGGCTAGGAATTGAACCTCTTGCTATGGTGAAGGTCTAGGTACGAATTCAACCAAGCCCAATTTCAGGTGTTTGTCTAGAGCGATTGTAGGAGCTCTGTATGAGGGGGATTTGATGGAGCTTCCTCTTCTTTCACTGTGGTGATAGTGTGGGTGAGTTTTATTTGATTTTGGTGGGGTGCAGAAGGGTGGAGAGCTATGTCCTTTCTTCAGCAAGGTTTTTAGCTGAAAAATTATACTCCGGCAAGGGGATTTAGGGCAATGGGGTAGTTGTTTTGCATTGTGGAGGTCTTAAGGAAGCTTAAGGAGTGATTTTAGAGGGTATCCTTAAGAAATTTTCAGCACCACTCCCATTAACCATCAAGGTGAGCTTTTATAAAAGTGGTTAATGGTGGCTCTGTGGGTCAATTGAAGGGTGCAAAGTGTTGCCTATGTGGAGGGCAGAGAGGATCTAAACTTAAAATTGGATGAGGTGGACTCAAGGTTTGAATTGGGTATTGATTTTTGGGGGTGGATCATGGTTTTAATTTTTTCCAGCCATTAGGCCAGCCAGCCAGACTAAGGGAGGGGGCTAGGAGGTCAGGTGAGCCATGGGAATATGTCACAGCAGTTAAATGGGTTGGTGTTTTGGCAAAAAAAATCCTTGGCTTAAGCAAATTTGGAGTCAAATCCATTGATTTGGGGTTCCCTTGGTCCATGGCTCATTTGGGTGGTTCCATGTGGTTTAGTCTAGTCAATAAGGTTTCAATTTTGGCTGTGGTGGTCTTTGGTTGGTCAATTTGGCTTTATTGGGTCATTTTTTGGTGAAGGGGTACATGTATGTCAATTTGGCTTAAAGTGGGTTTGGGTTAGGTTAACCATGAACTTGAGCCCAATTGATTGATCAACATTGTGTATATCATTTCATAAAGTTTTTTGGTGAAGATGTGAAATGATTTTGACTTCAAATAGGGGTTCAATTTGAGGGATTTTGGAATTTTGATCAATTTATGCATGTTGGACTAGACTTGGGTCAAGATTGGGCTAGGCTTGGGCCAAGTACAATTTGATTGCTGAGAAAGGTAAATAATAATTTCATGAAGAGTTTTCATTAAGAACTGGGTGCCAACTATGGGGTTATGGCAATCAATTTGGTGGAATCTTGAGAAATGGCCAAGTCGGGGAAAATTTGGTGATTTTTGGATTTAAGTTGAAGTTAAATGAAATTGAGGCTTCACCAAAGTAAATTGATGGTCAAGTTTGATTTTTAGGAGTGTTATGAATTGTTTAGGATTCAAATTGAGACCAATGAAGTAGAGCACAATTTAGTGGAACCAAGTCAAAGGGCCAAAATTGGGGGTTTAACTTACATCAAAATTGGGCCCAAGGAATAGGCCAATTGAGCATGGATTTGATTTATATTGTTCATATGGAAGGTTAATTTGAGTTTAGAATTAAAATTTTTGGAAATTGGGCCCAAATTGATGGACATTTGAGGTGAATTTAGAGAAATTGGGACTTTAAAAGCAATTTGGCGGTTTTGTCAAAATGGTCAAATTTGTCAAATTGGGTTACGTGGTAGTTGAGAAAAATGAAATTGAGAATATTTGGAAGGTTTTGGAAATTTTTGTGATTTTTTGGAATTTTTTTAAAATTTTGGGCTAAGGAGGGGCATTTTGGTAATTTAGCAATTTTTTGGTGATTTTGGGTAAGTTTGATGTTTTCAAAAGGTTTGAAATGATTTTTGAACAAATTTGAGTATCTTGGGTAAATTTGGGAATTTTGGCCAAATTTAGGGTTTCAAAGGTACTTAGGTAATTTGGGGGAGTTTAGGGGCAAAATGGCCAAGTTGTGTATTTTTGGTAGATTTGGGGTGCCAACCACCATAAATGACCTATGGACCAATGGAAACCCTATTTGGGATCTATATGTGCTGGTCTTAGCTAAACCCTAGCCTGGGGTCAGCGGGTTTAGAGGAACATCTACATGAGTCTCTCAAATGATTAAGGGATCAAAGTTAAGAAATTTCGGGTTTGCATTTGTGAGTGATTGTGAGTGAAGTGAGTACCTTAGCTCTAGAACAACACTCAGGGTCAACCTTAAGGTCAAGTAGTCCTATGGGAACTCTCCTTGAGCTCCCCCATAATGACCCCACCTACTAAGTGCTACAGGTTAGGACCACTATGTGGAACTTCAAGTTGGGTTCCTTTTCTAGTTTTCTAGGTATATACAATAGGAAAGACCCATGGCTAAGCCCTAGGCTACTAACGAGGAAGACCTAAACCTCAACTAAAAGTGAGGTCAACAACCCTTACAAGAAATGTTATAAAGAATATTGGCTAATCTAAAGTTTGAATAGTTCTGAAGACCGTCTAGGCAGGGAAGATACTAGCTCTTACTCTAGAGTTCCCTCAATTCCCTCCACCTAAGGGCTAACATCTCATATCAAAACCTAAAATAATAAACAAAGGTAGGGGTTTTAATCGGTGACTTTGAAGTCCTCTAACAATACACCCTTCAAAGATTATTTCCTTATTTATTTGCACTAAATCATATGAATTACATTCTCATTCATACAACCACAAGTGATTCTTTCTAATTGTTGACATGGACAATACCAGCCCAGTTCTTAGATGTTCTCACAAATTATTTTAACAACTAGATAGGTCAGACTAATAAGTAAATGAAGTCATCTATTTCTAACATTAAAGACCAATACTCTCCACAATTTCCATCCAACACTTTCATTACTTAACAATTAAAGGAGAAAGATAAAGAAAACTACTCAGAATTCATGGAGAAAACAAAACCACACTTTAGTTTAAAAAAAAATCATTGTCAAACAACAAAAAGTCTCATTTAAAACCAAAAGTAGTCTCAAAAAAGAAAGATAAAAACTTAACTCAAGTCCTCCGCCAAACAGTCAAACCAACAACAAGTCTCAATTAAAACCAAAAGTAGTCTCAAAACAGAAACATAAAAACTTAAACCAACAAGAAGTCTTGATTGAAACCAATAGTAGTTTAAAAACAAAAGATAAAATCTTATCCCAAATCCTCTTCTAAACTCTTGAAGTTTCTTTGAATCTCTTCTCTTTTACAATACTCTTAAATCACACAATAAAACTAAAAATAAAAAGGATAAATTAAAATTATGGTACCTGAAAATCTCTCCAAATGTTCCTCCCCAAACTTCATAAAGAACTTCTCAAGGTTCTCCCATTTCAAGCACACTTCAAAAAGTCTCAACTTCCTGCTTTTATAAATCTCCAAGAGGTGCCTTAGTAACTCTTCAACTTGATCCCGACTTACTATTTATCTGCATAGTATAACAATGTCATTGAATGATATTTTTGACTTATGTTTCCTTACATTGCAAGAGAACCAAAAACTTAATCCATGAAAAAATAAGAATTTAACCTTTATATATATATATATATATATAGGCATACTACGTAAGTATACATATCGTTATCAAGTAGTATAGAACTTTTTGATTAAGACATGATTTTCAAACCCACAGAGAANCTACGCAAGTATACGTATCGTTATCAAGTAATATAGAACTTTTTGATTGAGACATGATTCCCAAAACCACCGGGAAATTCACAATATGCACTATTGGACATCAAACTTTCTATTTCAAATAAAAATTACTTAAACTAGAGATACTTTCATAGTAGGTAAAATTCAAATCCTTTTAGTTATTTTGAGATTTTGACAAAATAGTAACAACTTCTAAAGTTAATTTAAGTTTATGTAAAACAAATTCACTTTATAAGAAAATATCTTTCTCCTTATCATGAATCAGTAATAAGTATAGCATTTATGTTGTGGAAGTATGCAAATTGTGTTGTGCCAAATAGAAGCAATATTATTCTTTACTCTTGCTAGAGATAATATAAAGAACATTGGCTAATTTAAAGTTTGAATAGTTCTGAAGACCAGCTAGGCAAGGAAGATACTAGCTCTCACTCTAGAGTTCCCTCGATTCCCTCCACCAAGGGGCTACATCTCATATCATAACCTAAAACTATAAACGAAGTTGGGGGCTTTAACCTTTCACATTAAAGTCCTCTAACTCTACACCCTTCAAAAATTATTTCTCTATTTATTTGCACTAAATCATGTGAATTACATTTTCATTCATACAACCTTATGTGATTCTTTCTAATTGTTGACTAAGACAATATCAGTGTGCTTTTATACATGTTATCACAATAAATTTTAACGACTAGATAGGTCATATCAAGAAGTGAATGAACTGCATGGAATTAAATCATCACAACTTCTTCCAACATTAAAGTCCAATATTCTCCACAACTTCCATCCAAAACTTTAATTACATATCATATTAAGGAGAAAGATAAAGAAAACTACTCAGAATCAATGGAGAAAATAAAACATCACTTCAGTTTAAAAGTAGAAATCATTGTCAAACCAACAAGAAGTCTCAATTGAAACTAAATGTAGATTAAAAATAAAAGATAAAAACTTATCTCAAATCCTCTACCAAACTCTTGAAGTTCCTTTGAAGTTTAGAAACAAAGATAAAAACTTATCTCAAATCCTCCACCAAACTCTTGAAGTTCCTTTGAATCTCTAAAGATAAAAACTTATCTCAAATCCTCCACCAAACTCTTGAAGTTCCTTTGAATCTCTCTATTTTACAACACTGCTAAAACTCAC
This sequence comes from Phalaenopsis hybrid cultivar, assembly GCA_002079205.1. Taxonomy (NCBI): domain Eukaryota; kingdom Viridiplantae; phylum Streptophyta; class Magnoliopsida; order Asparagales; family Orchidaceae; genus Phalaenopsis; species Phalaenopsis hybrid cultivar. Next base: position 409,651 of record JXCR01145826.1, read on the forward strand.
AATAAAACTAAAAACAAAAAGGATACAGAAAATTTCTAGTGGTTGAAAATCTCTCCAAATGTTCCTCCATAAACTTCTTCAAGAACTTCTCAAAGTTCTCCATTTTCAAGCACACATTAAAAAGTCTCAACTTCCTTCTTTTATAAATCTCCAAGAGCTGCCTTGGTAACTCTTTAAAAAGTGACCCAATTTGATGTATTTTCCGAAGGATGCCTCTTTTCACAAGTAATTTAACTATATTTTTGTTTATAGTTGTCATAACAGCCCTCTTTAGCTAATAGGTGCCTCAAATGTCTCTTCAAAGATTAGCAAAATGAATTAAACCATCAAATAACCACCTCTAGTGCTTAAGTGCGGGACCTCTGGCTCTTAGGTGCGGTCTTCTCTGTTTCATTAGTGCTTAAGCGCAGAATCTAGCGCTTAGGCACCAAAACTCTTTTGCTCCATTTTCAAATTTTTGCTCTAAATTTGATCCTTTTTCACTCCTTTTAACACTTTTCATTATTTTACTTGTACCTCAAAGAAAAACACACAAATACCTTCCATTAAAGAACAATATCTTAAAAATAATTATAAAAATGTGTCTAAAAACACATTATAATTTAGGTGTATCAAGAGTCTCGCTTAGTTTTTGTTTTTCCAGTCATTAGGCCATCTAGCCAAGCCAGGGGAGGTGGTTAGCTGGCTCTAAGAACCATGGGGGAGGTTTAATTGTGGTTAAAATGAATGTTCAATCACTTGAGGTCAAACATATGTAATTTGGCCAAATATGGGATGGAATCCCATAAATTATGGGACCTTTGGTTCATGGCACCTCTATGGTGGGCGAAGAGCATCTAGAATGGTTCTCGGGATCAAATTGGTAGCTTACGTGGTCTAAGATGGGTTAAAACTTGTGGCTCCAAGGAAGATTATGGTTTGGGTTAAAAATTGGACATGTGGCTTGGATTTGGGTTTGAGCTTAGCTACAGCTTTGGTCTAGCCCATTTAAATAGTCAATTTGCTATAGGGCATTGCCAAAATGAATTTTTGAATAAATTGGTTTAAAGATTTATGGGTTATGAAGTTCAATTTGCAGAAATTTGGACTTCGGGGTGAAATTGGGGATTTTGATTTGAGTTAGATTTGAGCAGGGCTTGAGGCTAGTTCAAGCCCATTTGAAGGTTCCATTTAATTTAAAGGGATGTTATGAAAGTTTAGAATCAAAAATTGAGAAAATTGGATAGGTTAGGGGGTTTAATTTGATGGTTGGAATTTGGGTTTGAAATTGGATTCAATTAAGGTTGAATTTGGATGAAAATTGGCTTACACATGATTAAATGGAGCATAGATTTAAATTTTTAGAAATTTTTAATCAATTTGGTGGAGATTGAGGGAGATTTAAGGTAATTGAGCTTTAAAGTGCAAAATTGGGATTTTGGTCAAAATTAGTCAACTTGGTAAAATTGAACTTCATGAGTGGTCAAGATTTATTTTGGAAGTGTATGAAATGATTTTGGGGGTTTTGAGAAATTTTGGGGCAAGAGGTGCATTTTGGTCATTTTTGAAAAAGAGTGGGGGTATTTTGAGAAATTAGAAAATTTTGGGGTGTTTTGGGCAATTTGAGTGATTCAAAAGAGTTTGAGATGATTATTGGGAAAAATTGAGTAATTTGGGTAATTTTTTAAAATTTAGGGTTTCAGAGGTCATTGGGTAATTTTGGAAAAGTTTGGGGTCAAAATGCCAAAATTAGATAATTATGTTAAAGAAAGTATTTTAATCACATAATTACCCTTATGGAGCCAATAAATATAAAAAATCCTATTTTGGATCCTCCAGATGGTGGTCTTAGCCAAACCCTACCCTTGGGCTAAGGGTTTGGTGAACCATCCACAAGATCTTCCAAAAGAGTAGGGGATCAGGCTATGTATGTTTTGATAATGGTTTGGACCAAAAGTAAAAGTTTGTTTGCGCAAGACCATGACCACACAATCCATGGCTAACCCTAAGGCCATACAATCCTATGGGTACTCTTCTTGTGCTCCCCCATATTGGTACCACCTCTTAAATGCTAGAGGTTAGAGCCAACTTGTGGAACTTTAAGATGAGCAAAGAAAATTTTTAGAATTTCTAATGATGATTTTTGCCTTACTAGTTCTCTAGGAATACTTAACAAGAAAGTCCTATGACTAGATCCTAGGCTTCTAAGGAAAACACTAAACCTAAACCAAAAGTGAGGTCAACAAAAATCGGGAACAAATTTGGGTATTTTGAAATATGTCTTAGCCTAAGAGGTGAGACTTCGATTAGGTGCTTATGAAAGCTTCTCTGTAGTCCAATGAACATCCTCGAAGTGTCTTTTTAAGCTGGTATAGGCTCTAAGAATTAATTCAATCAAAGGGCAGTGTGGCCTTTGTTTAGAGGTTGGTAAAAGTGCTCAACAAAGCGGTGGTGAACTTCTTTATTTGGCCTGAGGAAACATTTTGGATGTTTTAATTTGATGTTTGAGAGAGTTTTCTGGAGTGACAGACAAAGTCCGAAATTTGGGTAATCAAATTGAGCTTGGACAGTGGATTTTAGTTACTATAAATGGTTGGGTTAAACTCATGAATGCTAGAGGATTCTCTGCGAGCTATTTAGAATGCTCTCCCCAAGCAATTTGCAACACTCTCCTTATGCCCGTGAGTGGGTAGGTTTAAATAGCCATGGCCATGGTGGCCAGTAAAATACCAAAATAATGTGCAAACTAATGTTTTCATTTTATTCTTAAATTTGGTGCTATTGCATTTTAAGGAAGGTTATTTTCATGTTTTGCTCCAAATATATTAATTTTAGGCAATTGAAGCAGAAACGAGAAAAAAAGATGAAATTTGTAGTCAAAACGGAGCATTTCAGCATCCTAGCGCCAGAGGTGCTATTTTTTAGAGAGCTGGTGCCAAGGGCATGAAAAACTAGTGCCATTTTACAAAGAAGTTAGTCCAGAGACTCCAGAATGGTGCTAGTGATGCCTAAATTCCAAACAACATGAACTTCGGTAGGCTGGCGCCGGAGGCGTCAGAGATGAAATTAGACGGAGTAAGGCCAAAAGTGACTATTTTTTATAGTTTTTTTATGGATCCAATCCCTTCAAACACCCCTTTGAGTTATTCCATGCATCTAGACACTTTTTAAAGGCTCTTGAAAGAAGATACATGTCTCTTAGTGTGAAGAAGTGAGCATTTTGGGAAAAAAAGGAGAGAATTATGAACTCTTTCGAAATGAAGACTGACCCAATATGAAAAAAGGAGAAGTCTAGAGAAGAGAGAGGGGTGAGATGTTTGAAGAGATGAGGTTGCGAGAGAGCGAAGTCTTGAGAGAAGAGAAGATTTTCTTCAAGAGTTGCAAGAAAAGAAGAAAGGTGAGAGTTTTTTCTTCATTAAATTTCTAAGAGAGACTTGAGTGTGATTATTAAGAGAGAAAGTACTTGAAGGGAACTTCAAGGAATTTTCTTGAGAAGGAGTGTTAAATAAGTTGTGTTCTTTACTTTTCATTTTTTGTAAACTTTTTTTATATATATAATAAATTTTCTGTTGTATCCTTGTCATGAATTTGGTTATATTAAACGTCGACCATTAGATGATCCGATTAGGAGAGTAGATGTTTTAGATTTGACTTGTGTTAAGAAAGGCAGAGGTAGACCTAGGAAGAGTATTAAAAATGATCTTAATTTATTAGAACTAAATGAAAATATGACACTAAATAGGACGCAAAGAGAAAAAGGATTCATGTGGCCGACCCCACGTAGTGGGCTTAAGGCTTTGTTGTTGTTGTTGTGAAAAAGGATTCATGTAGCCGACCCCACGTAGTGGGATTAAGGCTTTGTTGTTGTTGTTGTTTCGGCTTTGTTGTTGTTGTTGTATCCTTGTCATGAATTATGAATAGTCTTCTTTATCCCTCTCCCTACAATGAGATATGGTTTTGTGAAAAATTAAGTTAGTCATATAAGATTTTAAATGTTAAGAAATTGTGATGATTTGTAATTTGATCTTCATTTACTTTTTACTCTGATAAATTGAAATGTTAAAATTTTTTGAGAAGCATAAGATCTGAAAGAGCTATAGATTATGCAACAAGGTAAGACTCACATTCAATTTCATGGGCGAGAATGTAGTCCATGGGGTTGCGTACAAATGGATATGGAAATATACTTTGATGGGTGAAGAATTAGAGATATTAAGGTGACAGATTAAAATCCCCAATTTGGTGAAGTTGATTAGAAACTAAAGCAAAAGTACTAGCCCTCAGAGGAGCGAGAAGTGAGAGCTCTTGAGTGGCAGCTAGTATCCTCTCAACCTAACCACAGATTTTTGGACAAACTTCTAGATTAGTCAATTTTTATTATGCACTCTTAGAGGATAAAGAATATGATTGCTCTTATTTAGGATAATATAGTTTTATATGTGTTTTAAGTGATTTTAGTTACTTCACAATCCATAAACTCCTTGCAACGGGGAATGATGATTTATTAAATTTGAACTCTTCATTACGAAACTTTGTTTAGTCTATATAAGTTTACATTTGAATTTTAGTAATTAGCTTGGTTAACTTAGTTTTGTTAACTGCATTTCATTTAGCATACAGTAAGTTTACTTTAGATTTCTTACTGCTTATTTAAGTTTTATAGTTTAAGTATTGTGTTTGACGCTATAGCCATGAGAATTTCCATCTCCTTGTGGGATCTATACTTAGGACTCCATTAGTATGATCTTTTACTTTGTCAACACCATTTTGGAAGTGGGAGTTGCTCAATAGAAACTGTTAGTCGCCGGAATCGGAATCCCATCTCCTGCTTTAGAAAGTTGTTTAATATATATATATATATATATATATATATATATATATATATATAGTTTAGAAAAACATGAAATCAAACTGACCACATATTTTTCATAATTTAAATGAAAGAGCACTATACCTCAAACCCAGTAACTATCCTGAATAATAAACATAAGACTTGAGGATGAGGCTTGATCAAATAAACTAAGAAATATATGACAACTGTTTGGTCTACCAAACCATTTTATTTGCCGACAAGTTCCTCTATTTAATAAGAAGAATTAAAAAAGGTTTATATTAAGTTGGGTTCGAAAAAGCTTCCTACAAGGGAAAGCCCCTGTAGTTAATTACATCTTAGATAATCGAGGTCACCCAAGAAAACTCAAGATAGAAATCAGGAAATGTTATCTTCAAAGAGGTCAAAAGGATAGGACATTTCAATGAGATGGAATACAGAGGTGTGAAAGGGCAATAGTCTAGATTTGGAGCATTTTGTTGTCGAGTCCAAAGGAGGAAGAACTAGGGGATGTCATAGATCAAGAGGAGAACCTCAGTGACTTCCCAAGCTATCCTTTTGTTTGGCTTCAATTTTGAGGATAAATTATTTAAATGTTTCATCTTGCCAATTTTCTTTATTTAGGGCTTACATTCGCCTTAGCCAATCACACAAATAACAGGAAGATGTGAAGATTTAGGTCGTGACAAAAGATAACCTCAGAATCCTTAGACGAGTTAGGGCATATATTGTACGATAGAGCCTTACAAAAGCTTAAAGATAAGTTGAGGATTTATGTTGCATAAGCAAAAACCTCAAAACCCTATGGATTGTTGTTTAGATCTAAGAAAGGGTGTCTTGTTGTTGATCCTTTTGCTGTTAAAGATGGTCGTGCAGCCCACAACACTAGCTCCAAGTTCCTCGTCATGATGAGTTTAGGTTTACTAATGCATCAGGTTATAATGTCAAATCAAATTTCCCTATGGTTATGGTCATTTAAATATTATGGGTCATATTAAAGTTGACTAAAGCGACACCGGTTAGGATCCTACAGTTCCCTCATTTCGGTGCCACTATTTTCTATTAGATTCACTTAGTCCAAATGAATTTACTAAACTCAACTTGATGAGTTTCATACTTTCATTTAGACGGTAGGAAGCCTTGTTAGCAAGCGTAGGTTTCCTCCTCCGAGGTATTCCCGATCATCCGTTAAAAAAGTCTTAATTTAGTTGCAATTGTTGTTTTGTGATGCTTGTGATTAAATTTTGAGTTGTCCTATATTTTTAATTTTGTGAAGGAAAATTTTATCTTGGTTGATTCTAGTTTTGGTTTTAGTTTTACGGCTATCCTAGCAGCTTTGATTTTGATGTAAGGCATTATCGTTGCTTAACATACAAGTGTTGTAAGCATAAAAATACAGTGTGGAAAGTACAGGAAAAGATGGTACTGTAAATCACAAAAGTGTACCCTGCGAGTCTTCTCGTTCCACCTTCTGAAATGTCATTACTTGCAAAGCATGGATATAATATTGCAAGGAACTCAAATTGCAAGAGTAGATGAAGGTTTAGCTACCAAACCCCATACTAGATTATGCTGGATCATGGAAGATTCTAGTGGATAATATTAGAACAAAATGTGACAAGTTCAATTTTCTTTTCAAAATATCCATAAGGTTTCAAAGTGTTGAGGGAATGACCCTGAACTACTTTGAGGATCCCTTGAATTATTTCAAGTTCATTTTGAACTTATCATATTTTTCCATCAATCATTTGAGGTTGAAGTCTGACTACCCCGTTGCTCAGTGAAAATTAACAATTTAATTATCCTAAGGATAGGATACTCTATTAGTCAATCGATCTTTCATTTAATAGTTATTTGAATGGGTGCCCCTAAGGCAAGTCTAGGTTGTTTAAGATTGTGGTGCCCACAATTAAGGTCAGGCCTGTAGTGTTTAAAGATTTTAATCACCAATTATGTTACCTTCTAAATCTGATCAATTGAGTTTAGACGTTGAGCCTATGTTACTACTAAGCCTTTGACAATCATGATAGGTGAAATGGTGATTATCAAGATTTTTTATTCAAGTGATATGTATTCTTATCAAATAGTCAAATCATCCTAAACTTTGGGCTTATAGCAAGTAAATTTTCATCTTTCTAGCTTAAGACAATAACTTAAGAAACATTTGATCTTTATTAACTTCCAAGTCATGAAGGTTAGGAGGATTATGATTTTGTTGATGTTGTGCAAAGGTGGTGAATGAGTTTCTGCCTTTTAATCTCATTGTATTTCAATCATCTGTTGACCTCATTTTTGGTTGAGGTTTAGTTTTCCCCTTTAGTAGCCTAGGGTCTAGCCATAGGACTTTTCCTGTTGATTATTCCTAGAAAACTAGACATGATACCCTCACCATTAGAAATTCTACCCTCTTCTTCTTTACTCAACATTGAAGTTCCACATATTGCTCTCAACCTCTAAATACTTAGTAAGTGGGGTCACTGTGGGGGGGAACTCAGGATGAGTCACCCTTAGGATTGCTGGACCTTAGGGTTGACCTTAGGTGTTGGCCTGGAGCTAAGGCACTCACAACACTCATCTACACTCATCTACACTCACAATCACTCACAATCCTGAACTCAAATTTCTAGTGTAGATCCCTTGATCTTTTGGGATACTCATGTAGATGGCCCCCTAAACCTACTAGCCCTAGGGCTATGGTTCAGCTAAGACCACTATGTAGAGGACCCAAAATGGGGTTTCCATTGGTCCATCGCTTATTGGTGATGATTGGTACCTCAACTCTACCAAAATACCGATATTGGCCTTTTACACCTAAAACACCCCCTAATTACCAAAGTACCCCTCTTGGGCTCAAAATCTCAAAAATTCCAAAAATTCCCAAAAAATCCAAATAAATCCCAAATACTCCCAATTTCATTTCTTTGAACTGCCACATGACCCAATTTGGCCAATTTAACCATCTTTAACCAAAATCCCCAAATTGCCCTTTATAGACCCAAAATTCCCCAAATCCATCTCAAATGTCTATCAACTTGATCTTAAGTGACCCCAATTTCAATCCTAAACTCAAATTTACTTTTGATATGACCAAACGAAACCAAATGCAAGCTCAATTGGTCCATGATTTGAGACCAATTTTGATTTGGGGCAAAAACCCAATTTTGATTATATGACCTAATCTCACCAAATTGAACCCATAACCTAGTCAATTGGCCTCAATTAATATTTCAAAATCTTTATAACATTCTTATACATCAAAATCAACCATCAATTGACCTTGGTGAAGGCTCAAATCCATTTGATTTTGGCCTAAATCCAAAATTCCCAAATTTAGCCCCAAATTGGCTAAGTCCCTAAAATCTTTATAGCCTTAACCTCCAAATTAGCATCCAATTAAAGTTCAAAACTCTTCGTGAGGTCCCTATTGACCATTTATAACAATCAATTTGGACTTATCTCAAGGCAAACCCAAGCTAGACCCAAGCCTAGCCCAACATGACCAAATTGATTAAAGTTCAAAATTCCTTCAAATTGACCTATCAATTGAACTCAAAACTATTTCCATCCTTCATCAAAGTTGTTCCTTGTGATCATATACACCGAATGCAACAATTATTTGGGCCAATTGACATGGCTAACCTAGCCCAAACCCATGTTTTGGTCTTTTGCACCCACCTGGACGCACTAAATGTGACTTAGCAACCCTAAAGCCACCAAATTAACCCCACCACAGCGATTAGTTGGACATAGTGACCAGTCCTAACACCATGAAATCATCTAAATCAAGCCATGGACTAAAGGTCCCCCAAATTATAGGATCTTATTTCCAAAACGCACATGCTTAGGATATCTTTGCCAAATCCAAGCACATTTGCATTAAATTGCTGTGATGGATTACATGCTTAAGATATCTTTGCCAAATCAAAGCACATTTGCATTAAATTGTTGTGATGGATTCCTCTGGGTTCCCTGAGCTCCTAGCCCACCTACCCCTGGACAGCCGGCAAGTTTAGTGGTCAGAAAAGCCCAAAACCAAGAGCCACTCTCATGGCACCTCACCCAAATCAAGTACATTTGCATTAAATTGTTGTGATGGATTCCTCTGGGTTCCCTGAGCTCCTAGCCACCCCAAATCCAAACACATTTGCATTAAATTGCTATGATGGATTCCTCTGGGTTCCCTGAGCTCCTAGCCACCTCCATGCATTAAATTGCTGTGATGGATTCCTCTGGGTTCCCTGAGCTCCTAGCCACCTCCCCCTGGGCCGACTGGCCAGCCTAGTGGCCGGAAAAGCCCAAAACCGAGAATCACCCCCATGGCATCTCACCCAAATCTGGCTAGCCTAGTGGCCAGAAAAGCCCAAAACTGAGAGCCACTCCCATGGCACCTCACCAAAATCAAACATAGAGGCCAGCTCACCCAAATCAAACTATGGAGCTCCTCTGCCCTCCACCTAAGCACCACAATGCTCCCAAACTTATGCCCTGAAAGCCACCCCATGGCCATTTTTATAAAAAATCACCTCCCATGGCCATGGGAGATGTGCTGAAAATTTCTTAGAGAGGCCTCTCCAAACTTCACACAGAGCTTCCCAAGATCCCCTCAGTGCATTCAGACCATTTTTCCTCACCCATTCCCCTTGCCGGAGCTCAATTTTGATCTTGAAACCTTGCCGGAAACCAGGACAGAGCCCAATACACTTCCACACTCCACCAAATTCTAATTGCTTGTGCTCACACCTTCATAAGAGTGAAAGAAGCCAGAGCCCCAAGAAAAACCCCTTCCATAGAGCCTCTATTATAGCTCTAGACCAACACCTGAAGTCGATCTTGGTCGAATTCACACCTAGACTTCACACCAAGGTTAGGAACTCAATCCCTAGCCTCCTTGGACCCCAACAAACGTGCCGAGCACCTCTGATCAAAGCCTCCCTTCTTAGAGCAAAGGTATAAAACTCCTCCTCATCCCGAGCTTATTTTGATCCTCCATTTACTTAAACATGATTTCATGGTACCTTAGCCGTATAGATGTGTTCGTCTCACTTAGACGAGTCCATAGGATCCTTTCATAGCTTATTAACCGTATAGATGTGTTTGTCTCACTTAGACGAGTCCATAGGATCAAAACCGAAGTGATTTGGTTGAGTCTAGGCTAAGATCTTAGGGTTTTAGTGTGGACGGTCACGGGATCTCGAAGCAATTTGGTTGAGTCTAGGCCGAGATCTTAAGGTTTTATTCTGGACGGCATGGGATTATTCTATTGGGGACGATGACGGGGAGCTCTTCGATCAAGTGTGTATCAAACGGACGGGGGAGACCGCGCCGGACTGCGCTTCGAGACATGAATAACGGGCCGAGTCAGCAAGCTATGTGGACGGCGACGTCCAACCAGAGCGCACCACGCATGCTTTCGGAGCCGTCGTAGGTTGAGGTGGCACGCGCGGTTTAAATAGAAAAATAGGGGTATTTTCTTATTTATTTAATCCCTAAAACTTCAAAAATACATAACTTTGTGTAGAAAAATCATAAAAATAAAATAAAAATACCCTCTTGCTCAGTGAAGAGAGGAAAACAATGTGGAATAATTTTCAAGTCCATTTGATGCATAAAATATTTTTAATTAATTAAATACTGTTTGGAGATCATTTGATTCTCCATGTATATTGACACATCACCTTGGCTTGAAATTTTGGCATATTGTAGACTCCATGCATATTGACATATCACCTTGGCTTGAAATTTCGACATGTTGGAACCTCTTTTAAGAGAAACATTCTCTAATTTTTCCAAAGTTAGGGGAGGTCCCTATACAGAGATCCGTATTTTTCAAGTTTTTTCACATTATTTCCTTAAAATAATCATGAAAATTAGCATATTGATTTAAAAATCCTAAGAAAATTTGGGAAGGTGCACCATGACTAGGGAAGCCTTTGGAAATAATTGTATGGGTCAAGTCATTTAAAATGCACTTAAATTTTACAAACACTAAATCACTAAGATAATTAATCTTGGAAAATTTAAACATTTAAATGACTTGATTTTTAATCTCCACTGTGATTTATGATCCATAGAACTCATCATAAAAATATAAACATTTAAATGACTTGATTTTTTATCTTCACTATGATTCATGATCCAAAGAACTCATCATAAAAGTTTCAAAATATTTTGAGTTCATTTAATAACTTAAATCAGAGAACTCATCATAAAAATTTCAAATTATTTTGAGTTCATTTGACAACTTAACTTGATTTTTAAAGATAGTCATCAAAGTTTCAAAATATTTTGAGTTCATTTAATAACTTAAATTGATTTTTAAAGATAAATTTATGATCTAGAGAACTCACTATAAAAAGTTCAAAATATTTTGAGTTCATTTGATAACTTAAGTTGATTTTTAAAGATAAATATCCACTCTTAACACTTGAATGATTTTTTAAAAATCAAAATATAACTCAAAAAATTATGAAACTTAGTTTCTTGACACTTAAATGATTTTTAAAAATCAAAATATAACTAAAAAAATTATGAAACTTAGTTTTTTGAGTTCACACTTGAATGATTTTTAAAAATCAAACTATAACTCAAAAAATTATGAAACTTAGTTTTTTGAGTTCTCTGTGAATGATCTTTTAAAAATCAAAATAAAACTCAAAAAATTATTAAACTTAGTTTCTTGAGTTCTCTGTGATCAGAGATATTTTGTAAAAATAAATTAATATTTAAAAAAAAAATTAATTTTTGGCCTATTTTAAGTTCTTAAATAATTAAAAATTCATAAAAATCACAAAAATAATAAAACTCATGAAAATTTTTTAAATTGCTTTCTAATCACTTAGGAACAAATAGAATATTTTTCCAGATTTTCTAAATAAAGATATTGAATTTTAAAGCTTAAAAATAATTTTTAAAGGCTAAAAATGAGTTTACGCTAAAATAATTCCAATAAATCGAAAAAAAATTAGAAAAATATAACATTTTCTCCTCTGAGTTCTCTAACCTTAGGGAGATTTTTCAAAAATACAAAACTTAATTTTCACTGCCTAAAATATTTTATTTTTATTAAATAACCCAGAATTTAAAATAATTCTAGTAAATCACAGAGAATTCAAAAAATCATGGAATTTGATCAAGAGGCTTCTCTAATCTAGGGATTATAATTTCAGTAAAAATTTCAAGGGATTATAATTTACCTTGGTCAAGTTAGGAATTTTCTTTGAAAAATCCTATTTTTGCATGAAAATAATTATATAAATTAAATT